>QLTV01001726.1:402844-434551 GCA_003457575.1 Thermophis baileyi
AGATTAGATTAGATTAGATTAGATTAGATTAGATTAGATTAGATTAGATTAGATTAGATTAACAGAGTTGTAAGGGACCTTGTAGGTCATCTAGTCCAACCCCCTGCTGAAGCAGGAAACCCTACACCATTTCTGACAGATGGGCTATCCAGTCTCTTCTTGAAAGTTTCCAGTGATGAAACTCTCACAATTGCTGAAGGCAAGCTGTTCCATTGGTTGATTGTTCTCACTGCCAGAAAATTTCTCCTGATTTCTAGATTGAATCTCTCCTTGATCAGTTTCCATCCATTATTCCTTGTCTGGCCTTCAGGTGCTTTGGAAATAGGTTGATCCCCTCATCTCTGTGACAGCCCCTCAGATAATGGGACACTGGTATCATGTCTCCCCTGGTCCTTCTCTTCACTAGACTAGCTATGCCCCGTTCCTGCAACCGAAGAAGGAAGACGAGCTATGGGTCAGGCTCCTTTGTGCAACGTTTCCACTGTGAGTAGGCCTTCATCAGCAACGCTTTTTGTTTTGCTCCCTTTCGCCGAATTCGCTCACTGCATCCCCACGGATCAGACTCCTTCGGCTGAGCCGCGGGCGGCGGACGCTGCGCCCCCACCTGGAGAAGATGGAGATACAACCCTCTATTCGCCCACGCCCGCCCCGCCCCTAAGATCTTCACGCACACCCATTAAAAGCCTCGGAGCAATTTAATCCTCCTTCCTCTCCTCCCCCTTCTTTAAACAAGTCAACAGCGGAGGCGTCTACGTCACACACTGCCCGGAACTCAGCTGGGTTTCCAGCAAAGCGGCGGGAGGAGGAAGTAGAGCCCGGAACAGCCCGATGAATAATAAAAGTAGCGGCGCATGCTGATTGGCTGCCTTGTGCGCCTCCGGCGAAAGGTCCGCTGGAACTGCAAGCGATTGGTTCGCTAACGGAGGGTAGCATTGATGCTGCGGGTGAGGGGGGCAGGACCAAGCTCACGACGGGAAGCTGTGGGAACAAGACGTCGAGAGTCGAACGGCCCCAGTAGTGGCTAAGTGATACTGGGGAGGTCGAAGGTAGGCTAAAGATGAGGTGGTAGTGGAAGGAATACGGGCGAGGTGGGACGGGACGAGGCCACCAAGAATAGAACTTAACTTTTTGAGGCTGTCAAATCTCAACTTCTGCTAAGAGATCTTGCCTCTAAACATGTGCAGAGTGCCCCCCTCCCCGATTAGAGAACATCTCTGATGCATGAAAAGGATGCTTTTATCCCAAACTATTACTTTCGAATCGACGGCTTCCGTTGTATAAATTAGAGATAACGTTGATTGGCAGTGTCTTTCAACTCACTTCTGGAGCTTTAATAGGAAGAAAGGGTAAGTAGTTGGGAAAGAGCAGTGGAAGGTGGGAACTGAAAGGAAAAGAAATTAACAGAGCCTTCAGTTACTCTGCCATCTGTGCCTGGTCTTGGAGGAAAGCTGGGGGGTGCTTGGTGGCTTCTTGGATTGATTTGGTTCCACCAAGTAGGAAAAGCTCAGGAAAATGGGATGAATCACGTGATGCAATTTAGGGGACCTTGACAGCCATTACCTTCTTAGGGAGCCAGTAAATATGTATGGTGTGGAAGGATGGGTGGGTTTTGTATTGTTTGCTGTTTTTGGCCTACAATTCCCATAGTCCCATAGGAATAGTGGGAGTTGTGCTCCAAAATCTGGCTGAATAGGAATTGAGTGTTGTTCTAAAAAAATTCACTATATGTACCAGTATATAACAATTTCATATCCTATAGAGATAATGAGGAAACAGGAAAATAAATAATATACAGTTATGCAAAATGCTGATATAGAGAAGTTGAAGTCTGTTCTTCCCCAACAATGGGGGAAAATTGACTAGAAGATTAGGATTTTGCATTAATTGTGGTTTATCTATTCATGAGTTTTGAAGATTTTACCATTACCCCATATTATAGTAACCTCACAAAGAAGACAGACCATTTGTTGTGACTTGTGACACTGCTGGCTAAATTGAGTTCTGGTGTGCAGCCAGCGAGATGACAGGAAGTTTCTGTTTTCACAAGTCCTTCAATAGGTTAAGACTGGGTAGGAGGTTACTGTACAGAAAACTCCAATGTAATACTGAGTAGTTAATGACATTTAGAAATCTTAAGGAATGTTTACTTTCTGTTTTGAAAATAGGCCTTTGCTTGCTAATATAGTTCTTAGTATTCTACTGATATTCACAGCCTTCGTTGGATTAGTATACCCGGGTGGTGATGGGGGAAATAGGAATGTGGTTGTTTCTAAGCTTGTTTAATGAATTTTCAAAGACTCAAACAGTTTTGAAACCCTTGGAGCAATAGTTAAGAATTAGTTCAAGCATGTTTGAATAGCTTAGTTAACATTCTAGGGGGAAATGAGCCCTTTTAACTGTGTTCTATGAATAGGCTTTTGGTTTAATGTGTTATTAAATTACCTTTATATAACAATTTCATTTGCAAATGAAGTGTGAGAAATATTCTCATTTTTAAGCTCCTTTCTTTCTCTAAGGCTGAAAGCAATGCTGTTAAAGCACCTGAATTTAAATTTCAGAAGTCCAGGTTCATTACTTTATATATTTATTACTTCAATTTCTTTGCTGCTCAATTATAAAAAGTATTCTAAGGTCTGCAGGTATTGATGAGCTGAGTACTGTGCAGGGTAGATCTGATAAGGATTATATTGTACCACCATTTTGTAGGATTAACATTCTTTATCCCAGCTATAAGAAAACTGAGGACAAGAAAGACGGGGAGAGACTTTTCAAAGAAATAGAAATGTTTATTTGTTAATTTGATACTTCTAAGCTAAGGGGAGGTAATATTATTGATCCACTACCATAACTTCTACAATAACTATTGCTTAGCCTGAAATGCTCAGGAGTATAGACTTCCTAGGCTGCTTATTGATAATAGAGGCCCTTCCACTGTGTACAAATAACTCAGTTTTATCACACTTATTTTGCTATTCTATCACATGACATTTGCAGTGTCAACTATCTGAACATTGTCTTAAGACAAAATTTAAAGCCAAGGTAAAACGACAATCCTTGTTAGGATCTTGTTTATAAAGAATAGTAATATATTTTCTAGGCATAATCCATCATAATCTGACATGAAAGCCTGACTGTCTGGAACAAGTTAAACTTGTTAAAGGTCATGAATGCAGAACAAATTTGTTTCCATCTTTTACCCAGAGTAAAGAGGAGCGGATTATTTGGCTGAGATAAAGAATATTAGATATATTACATTTGACTCTGCTATGAATAGATTTTGAAATTTCAGAAGGCCTACCAACTATGAAAATCTGGAGCCACATTCAACTCAAGTCTTCTGACAAGAAGCTGTTTATCAAAATGACATCTTTAATGCAAGTGTGGAGAGACGGTGGTCTACCAATGATTACTAGACTAGTTTCCATGTGCTTTCACAATTAATTGTGCACTTCAGTTCCTGGGGATTATATTTCCGCAATATGGGATGTGAGATACAAAAGTTTCTCATGATATCTCTAGTGCAAAATACTGATTGGCTGAATGATATGAAATCACCAAATTCAATTAAAGCTTAATGCGGCTGCCTATCTGTAATATAGTTCTGCTGAACAATGAGATAGTTGAATTGTGTTCAAAACATGATTCTGCCTTTCAGTTTCTGTACTCATCAGTTTGAAAAGCATCAAATATCAAAGCATCGTTTGAAAATAATTTCTATATGACAGTCAACCTACTTGTAGGACAATTGCTTGTAAAACATGCACTTGCTTGAATGTCCCATCAGTTTTTAATGGATTTTTGGTTGGGACATGACAGAGGATCATTTTGATTGCTGTGCCTATGGTTTAGAGCTTCCTAGGGAGACATTGTGCTGATTCTTGCCTGGTTTGTCCCACTTCTCTTTTTAAGAGACATCTGTGTGATAGCATTATTTTTCCTTTGTGGAATTTAAGTCTCTATGGCTGTGATCCTACTGTCCAAGAGACTGTCCCTAGTTGAGGTAGTCCTCAACTTACGATCACAATTAGGACCAGAATTTCTGTTACTAAGGAAGATGGTTGTTAAGTGAGTCATACCTGATTTTACAACTTTTTTTGCCATAGTTGTTAAGCAAACCAATGCAGTTAAGTGAAACACACAGTCATTAAGTGAATCTGCCTTTCATTGCAAATGTATGCTGGTTGCAAAGCACCTGAATTTTAATCATGTGACCATGGGGATGCTGTGATGGTCGTAACTGCGAGGACCGATTGTGAGTCACTTTTTCCAGTGCCATTCTAACTTTGAATGGTGGCTAAACTAATGGTTGCAAGTTGACAACCAGCTGTATGGAATTTAAGGAAACGTGTCCTCCAAGATCAGACAGGAAAAATTGTTAGATACTCCTCCTTTAAAATAACAAATGGCATTCAGTGTCAACAAGAACGAAGTGATGCATATTGGCACACGCACCATACAGGTTAATGAGATTTGAGCTGGCAGTGACTGACCTTGGAAAGGAAGCTTAAAGTGGACAGGTCACCTGCTGTAAAAGAGGCAAATTCTATGCTAAGAATGATTAGGAAAAAGATGCCCTGATAAAACTCCTAGGTGTGACAGCATCTTGAATACAATGTACATTCTAGTCAGCAGATGTTAAAAAGGATAAGAAAGGCAGCTTTTTTGTTCATAGATTACCCTACAAAGAAAAAATTATAGCTTAGAGTTGTTTGTTTATTAACCATAAAACAGAGATATAAGGGAGATGGGGTTTCTTCTCTTCCACAATGTCATAATTTAAAATCATATATTGAAACTAAATGCTGATGTTTCAAGAATGAAAGGGAAAGAAAGAAAAAGAAAGATGGATAGAAAGGGAAATCAAATGTATTTGTGCGTATAGGTATAAAACATTCACTTACAGGTCAGATTCACAATATTGATATGCCTTCTGACACACTCTAAGTTATACCTCAAAGATGCTCAGCTCTAGGAATATAGTCCAAACATTTGCAAACTACTTTGCTTTATATCTGCTGACTGGACTGCTCTGAGACCCCCTGTATATTGACATTTTTCCACTCCATATCTAAAAGTGTGGTCAGATCTTGTGCTTCCAGGTCTTAATATCACAAGCTTAGCAACAAGGAAGGCCCATTAACTTTGACTTTTACTTATGTACATGTAATTGGCTAAATATGGGTTAGACTTCCTTGTGACTTTACCAGTTTGGTTGCCAATATTTCCACAAACTTCCCTTGGCATTTGCAAAATACAGGTATTACATTTTTATATGCCAGATTCTACTCTTGTGCCCCCTTTGTCTTACTGTTTTCTTTTGACAGATCCAACATACCTTTCCTAACACAATTCCTAGCTATTGGATCATTCTGTAGAGCTACTTGATGATACATACAACAGCTGACTTAAAATTATATTTTTGGTATCTGTAATGATGCACTGCTTTCTGTGGGTTTGTGTATGCGGTTTTTAAAAAAAGCTTATATATGCAGCCGACTAATATTCAGAAGGGAGATGTCTATAGGAAATGGCAGAATAGTAAATGGTGTGGGGATAAATATGTAGAAACAAAATCGAAATGATAGAAAAAGTTCAGAAAGTGCTTATGGCGACAGATTTTGGCTATTTTCCAAATAAAGTAAAAATAACTTACATTGTACATTTAATTAGAAATAATTCCCATAAGGCCTCATTGGGATGTTTGTCTATTTAATGTTCCCATGTCTGCATATAAATGAAGCAGTAACACTGAAGGAAGAAAATATATGAAGGTAAGCACCATCCTGAAAATAGCATTTCATCCTGTCAAAAGTGTCATTGTCTCTGTTCTCTGACAGAACTAGTCGCCTCCATTATTGGTAAAGCAAATAATAATTAAAATTTAATTGGGAGAGAAAAGAAATATGACTGCTGAATTCCATAATTTAATGTAAACTTTCATAATTGGGAACTATTTTTCTTGTTAATTTGATCTGAAGAAAAAAATTAGAATTAGTTTTGTTTTAAAAATGTCACTAAATGAAAGTAAGAGTTGCAGATGTCGCATAAAATTTTTATCTTGAAGAAAAACTGCATCTCTAGGGTAAATTAATTTCTCATTGTCAGGAAGATCAAGTTCCTGAAACTCTTGCCTTACATAAATTGCAAGAGTAAATGTGAAGGTGTGAAATAGTTTTTCAAATGCTTATATAATTATATTTCATACTCCTTGCATCTTTCATTATCTTAAATAACAGAATCTTGCATGACAAGCACCTCTGTCAGCATCAAAATCATAATAAATAATGCATAATGAGCACCTTCCTCCTCCTATTTTCCTCACAAAAACAACCCTGTGAGGTGGGCTAGGCTAAAAGAGAATTACTGGCCCAAGGTCACCCAGCTAACTAAGGCAGATTTATGATCTCCCAGTTTCTAGCTGGTGCCTTAACCACTAGATCAAACTTAGAAAGAGGCATTCCATTGGCATTTGCAAACATCTGTTTGCCTGATTTGCAAACAGATGCAACAGGCAATAGTTCTGAGAATGAATAAATCTGCTACAGCTTTGCATTGAGAGGAATGGAATCAAATAATCCAATTAAATGTGACAGATTTTTCTCACCCAGATCATGATGTACAGTAACCAACCTCCCTGATGAATGGATAATTTATTATTTTGCAAACACTTTCATTTGTTTTAATAAATTTTGATCTGTTGGTTCAACAAACCATTGTTGGCCAGGCTAACCAAACTGAATTAGGGATAGGTATGATGTGTGAATTGACCTGCGAAAGTGTTGCTGCGAAGTTCAGGCAACGCCATTTAAAATCCAAAAGTTCATAAGTGGCTTGGGATTTGACCATATATCTCCTGTGCATGTTGCTTGATATCTGAAGTCCTGTTTTAAGTGTCCTTGGTGAATAAAGTTTTGCCAGAATCCTCCAAGAGGAGGAGGCCCTTTTTTTAAAGCGGCCCTTTTTTATAGATTTTTCTTCTTCAGAAGCCCTCCTTTAAGTGTCGGGTGACTTTCCAGAATGGTCTCTGGCAGCTGGTTTTCTGTTAATGTATTTCTGATGTTGTAAAATTTATTATTTTGTTGCTGCTGTGTAATGTTGTTCTTGTGACACAGTAATTGGCTGGTTGTTGTTTTTTTGTTACCAATTAACCAAGTTTTGTATTAAAATTTTATCAGAAAGACCCTGCGTGAATTTAGTTTCATTAAAGAAAATAGGACATTACAGTATTTTAACAGTAAAAGAGATTCAGCCCCAGGTGAACTTATACTTCTGCCTGAAAAGGAGCAAGAACTACAAGGTTGGAACAGGAACAACTAGGTTGGAAAAGATTGATTAATGCCATTCTGTTTTTCAGCCTCTCCATACAGGTCTACTGGACACATTTGCAACAGCCTCTATCTTAAAAGATTTTTAAAATTACTTGTCCCTTTGTTGTTTGCTTTTTGTTTGGACTTCAGAGTAGCATATTATTTTTCTCATAGATGAGATTGAGATATAGTGTCTTCCAAAGCTCAGGGTGAGAACCAAAAGTCATATTAGTCAAGCAGGTATCATTTTTGTTGAAGAAAGAATAATGAGGAGAGGCAAAAGTTTCTGTTTCCATTTCTTTGCTGTAGCTCTGACAAGATTTGCTTTGTTGGGGAACAGGGCTATTTTGGTTTCTACCCTACTCTATATTAAAGTTTGCAAAAGAATTTTAAAAAATGTTTTCCAAGAAGAGCTGAAATGAAGCCTGCTTGGCAACACATACAGAAAAGATTTCCAGGAGTAAGAAGAGAAATAGGTATTATTGTTTATTTGTTTATTTATTTATTTATTTATTTATTTATTTATTCAACTTCTATAACTGCCCAACTCAACCAAGTGGCTTATAATTCTAAAACTATAAAACTATTGAAAACAATAAAACAGTAAAATACTCCGGAAAATAAATAAATATAGCCAATATAATTAACTAATAGTAAAGTCAAAAGGGATCCTAACACATTCTAAGCTCCAGGCCTGGGTATATAATCCAGTTTTTAAAGCGTTGCAAAAGACCATTCCTCTACGTATTACACATCCTTTTTCCCCCCATGTGTTTCTGCTATCAAGTGCTCTTTTTTCAGTCATTGCTGAAAATAATAATTCAAATGAATTCTTTCAGGGCATGTGTGTGTGTGTATACAAAACATTGAGAAGAACACACATACCAGAAGAATCAAAGCAGAAATGAGTCTGTTATAGCGGTTTGATTGGAGAATCTTTTGGGAAAGAGATCACAGATAGAATGCAGTAATTGTATTTGTGAAAATAAATAAATGATAGCATGTGTATCTGTAGGCCAAATGTTGTGTAGTTGCGGTAAAGAACAAAATTTACACCTTTGCTTTGCTTAAAAAGCATAACACTTGTTATTATGTTCCATTTTATCATTCTGTTTCACTTTGTTGGTTGATAATTTTTATCATGGGGCCCATCCTCCATTTTACCCCTTTTCTGGTGTGGTGTGGTGTGGTGTGGTGTGGTGTGTGGTGTGGTGTGGGGGGTTGTGTGTCTATGTGGGGTGGTGTGGTGTGGTGTGGTGTGGTGTGGTGTGGTGTGTGTGGTGTGGTGTGGGTTGTGGTGTGGTGTGGTGTGGTGTCGTGTGGTGTGGTGTGGTGTGTGGTGTGGTGTGGTGTGTGGTGTGGAGACAATAACTTGGTCCTTAACACCAATAAGACCAAGGAGCTTATAGTGGACTATACAAGGAATAGATCAGACATCCAGCCTTTGCTTATCAATGGAGACCGAGTGGAGCAAGTGGCCAGTTTTAAGTTTCTGGGTGTTATCATAAAAGAGGACCTGACCTGGGGCGCTCACATTGCAGCACTGGTCAAAAGGGCCCAGCAGACTACATGAGACTTCTCAGGAAACAACAACTGAATGAAAAACTGCTGGTGACCTTCTACCGCTGCACCATAGAGAGTATTTTAACTTACTGCATCTGTGTATGGTTTGCCAATTGCACATGGCAGATAGGACACACTCCAGAGTGTTAACGTCATTGCTCAGAGGATCATTGGTTGCCCTCTCCCCTCTTTAGAAGAGCTTTATAGCTCCCACTGCCTTAAGAAAGTTCAAAACATTCTTAAAGGGTCCTGGGCACCCTTTTTTTGAACTTTTACCATCTGGCAGACTGGTATAGGATAATAAAAACAAGGACCTATAGGCTGAAAAATAGCTTCTATCCCAGGGCAGTAACTATATTGAATTCTACTGTATAGTGCAATACTAATGCAATATCGGGTTTTCAATTCAATTGCATAGAATGAGAAGGATGTGTGTTTGTGTTTTATTTTTATAGTTATAATATACACTGAAGATGGCATTTAATTTCGTTGTACGAGGTGCAATGACAATAAAGTAAACTTTCTGCAAATGATTAGAGTATGGTGAACAAGAGATTTCAAATTTGAACAGTATAGAATTAGAAATGGCCCATTTTGAGTTTGAAGCAGTGAGTTTTGATAATTTTGAAAGCTATTTTGAACCCAAAATAATTCTTAAATTTGAAATAACTTATTTTGAGTTTGAAATAAGTCTAAAATTGTCAAAGCACCCCATTTTGAACAAAAAGTATTTTGCATACACCTAGATTAGACAAATTAAGGTAAAAATGCTTTTCATATACAATCCCTGTTTTGCTGACTTATTAAAACAATTCTGTTCATTATGCATAATTGCTTATTTTCATAGAGAATCAACCCATTTAAAAAGTGTGAGGTAGGATGAAAGGGTTAAAAGTCCTGCAAGAATAAAAAGTATTTGCCTAGCCCAGGAAAGATAACAAAGGTGGGGCCTAGTGGGAAAAGTGCTGTATAACTGAAATGCTTTTAGTGAAAAAAGCCCATTTATGAGTGGTAACCCTCCATATCTCAGCATGACTGCATTCTCGCTTATGACACATTTTTGGACTTCTCACTGTTCACCTATTATTTTAAACTCCTACCTCTCTAATGCCTCTGCATGTCTCTTCACTTTTTTCTGCTAATATTTTTGCTTTTGGAGCAATCAGGTCACACGCGCGCACACACACACACACACACACACACACACACACTGTTTCTACTCACATTCTTTGTTATGGGGAACTAAAATCATTTCCTGACGCTTTTTTTTTTTTTAAGTAAAGTGTTAAAGAAAATTCAGACAGACAGACAGACAGACAGACTGGATTCTCTTTGCTTTTCATTCCTTCCCTTTTCCCCTTTCTTGCTTCCTCTTTCTCCTTCTTCTCCAATCCATCCTTCTCTCTGTTTGAAATGGGCCTTTACACTGATAATGTATTATACAAAGTTGTGTGCACTTGAGACACCCCCCCATCCAATATCCTATGGCAATTGTATGCAGACTCTTGGCAGCTGATTATATTTGGCTCTGGTTCTTGGCTTTATACTTCATTTTCAAATGACATACAGTATGCATGGAACAAATCTGAAAGCAGCTATTTCCTTGTCTCCCAAACAGTTCCCAGAAAGCGCTACCTCCTGCATTTACTGTAAAACCCTTTCCTGCTTTTCAAGGGGAATGCAAGAGGATGGGCTTTTGTGGAGTATAACAGCTGAGGTGAAAATCTGTTCCATGCTTCACTTGGATGCAGTGCACAAAACTTAGGGTTTGAGGTGCCTCAAGATTATTATTATTATTTTGTTTTTGTTATGGGAGTATTATCTCATTGTAGAGGGATTTCAAGCTTTCATTTTGTGAGGGAACATAGCCACAATAAATGTTACTGTTACATGCTATGTCATTAGAATTTTACATATTCCTTTAAATAGATTTTTATTATGCTATATTATTATAATATAATTTTGCCATCCAACTCTTTCATTGTTCTATAATTGATCAAATATATTTGTATGAAAAAATAAATGCAGTTTAATGATTGCCTTTGTTAATCTTCTTAATTTTCAGTGGAGTAGAGTAAATAATAGTGAAGAACTAGTAAGGAAATTACAGTTTTTTAAGGTTTCCATATATTGAAATAAATTTCTGTTATTGCATCATAATAATAAAAGCACTGCTTGAAAAATCTAATTTCTAAATGGATCTTGTCCAATAAATTCATATCTCTATGTAAATATATCCAAATCCTAAAATAATTCAGAAGTTATTATCTGGGTAAAACAAAGACCAGTTCATTTATAAAATAACCTGAAGAAAATTTCTGTATAATTTTTTTGGTATTTTGTAACTGAAGTGGTCCTTGTTTTACTCAGATAAGAACTTCTGAGTTATTTTACAACTTGGATAGATATATTTACATGAAGATATGAGTTTATTGGAGAAGATACATTTTGTATGTGTATAATTGAGCTAGCTGTACAATTGAATCACATGCATGTTTACTTGATACAACCATTAGAGAACTTGTTGCTTGGCAGAATAGAAATACAATAAAAGTAGATTTATTTAAAAATCCTTTTTCCAATGTCCAGTTATCAACAATCCAAGGTTTAAAATCTGAATATACGGTAGTATATTAAAATCTCTATCAGTTAGAAGCAAAATTCCCAAAAGATATCCTCTCAGGAAAGCTGGTTATGGGTATACTTTCCAACTATTACTATCATTGCTGTTCATTTTGCTTGTACCTAGAATTCAGAATAATTCATACTACTTACTTCTCTAATATCTCTGTGAATGTTTTATTATGTAGTAAACCATTATTTTTATAATCATCATTTTGCAAGTGGGAGGCTGAGTCTAGGGTCATTTGGTGAAGATGTAACTTGAACCAGGGATTTCCCAGCTATGCTTTTGGGTGTTGTCCTATAGCAACCTACATATCTTTGTATAACTTTTTAAAATATATATAGCACCTTTAAAAATAATTTGTGGCATGAACCTAGTTTCAAAAGCCAATAATTGATAGCACTATGATGTGTTCTTAATAGCAACTGAAAATTCTTCTATATGTATGTATGTACTTAGTGTATTTTTGGCAATAATCCCCAGGTTCTTTTTTAAAGAGCAAAAGGCCACAGTCACACACAGACTGCATTTATCAGGATGTGTGGGTTTTTTTTAAAAAAAGGACAAATTATTGTTGTAAATAAAGGCCATAACTTTAGATTCTTCTTTTAAATAAAAATATAAAGATGTTGTCTAACTATACTTTTCAACACTGTAGGTCTGGTAACAAATTTAGGTAGAGGTCTTTTTTGGAATATCACAGCAAATTGCTGTCCAAATAGCAAGCCACTAAAGGTTTGCCTAGTGGCATCACATTTGATTTTCTCCAATTTCTATTATTAATCATGGCACTGAACTTCTACTTTAATGAAATAAGATTAAGAATTGAAATGTATGATTAATTTCTAAAGCACAATATACTTTTCACATTATCAAATTTAGTGATATAGTAATAAAAAAGGGGACGGGGTGGCTCAGTGGCTAAGACGCTGAGCTTGTCTATCGAAAGGTTGGCAGTTCAGCGGTTCGAATCCCTAGTGCCGCGTAATGGGGTGAGCTCCCGTTACTTGTCCCAGCTTCTGCCAACCTAGCAATTCGAAAGCATGTAAACAATGCAAGTAGAAAAATAGGGACCGCTTTTGGTGGGAAGGTAACAGCGTTCCGTGCGCCTTTGGCGTTTAGTCATGCCGGCCACATGACCACGGAGACGTCTTCGGACAGTGCTGGCTCTTCGACTTTGAAACGGAGATGAGCACCGCTCCCTAGAGTCGGGAACAGCTAGCACATATGTGTGAGGGGAACCTTTACCTTTTACCTTTAATAAAAAAATGACCCATAATATAAAACTCGGGGGAAAGCCAAAATGAGTCAAAAGCTATTTCACAAACCACCATGAAACCATATCAAAAGCTTTTTCAGATCTGAAGAAATAGCTGCTAGATTCTGTCAATTTTAGGTTAAAGCAGTTACATTAATTAACAACCTGAGTTGGCTTGCTTCATATTTATTGGAATACTGTAACTAGCTGTGATCTGAAAACCAAAGGGTCTTGTAATCTTAGCACGTACCATAACCAGTGAAATAGATCCTTAGGAAAAACAATATTTTGAGCCTGGTTGAAACTTGGGAGGTAGGAGTATATTTGAAAAGACTTCAAAATATATTTAACTAAAATAGGCAATTAAAAACCCCTATGTGGTAGTCAGCTGGGAAGCCATCAAGCAAGACACCTCCCTAAATGTATACAATTAATTTGTAGTCAACATTTCTTTAAATGATTAGGAGTGGTCAAGTGACAATTGTGTCATCAGTTGAGTTATCTGTTGGTAAGAAATATACACATTTTTAAAAAAGCTGTTTTCTATAGAGGGAAGAGGGAATGGCCTTAGAGCACAGGAGGAAGAGCCACTATCAAGGCAACAGTCAGATAAAAGATGCCCTCAAGCCAATTTGAGAAAGTAAACATCTGATATTTTAATAAAGGGCTGATATTTTAATAAATCTAGAATAGTGATGGCTAACCTTTTTGGTGCAGTGACCCCCCCGCGTGCCCCTCTCCCCGCGCATACGCACACAACCCCCCTATGTGCGCCCCATGCCACCCACGCATGCGCATGTGACTCCCCGTGTGTGACCCTGCATGCGCTCCACCCCCCCCGCGCATGCATGGCAGAGAGTCGAAAACCAGCTGGCCGGCGGGAGGCACGCGTGCATGCGCGGCAGAGCTGAGCTGGGGTGATGGCTCGTGTGCTTGCAGAGAGGGCTCTGCGTGCCACCTGTGCCATAGGTTCGCCATCACGGATCTAGAACATTTGGACTTTTTCAAATATATTCTAAACAGAGGCTACGTTGCTTAATTTGTATAAGAGCCAGTGTCCCATGCCCGTGATGAAATCAAATACTTGTTACTGTATTTTTCGGAGTATAAGATGCACTTTTTTCCCCCTAAAAGAGGGTGGAAATGTTGGCGCATCTTATACACTGAATACAGCCATTTTTGGCCTCCTGAAGCCCCGCCACGCATGAAAATGGGATGCGCAGAGGGTTTGGGAGGTCTGCAGAATGCTCCTGGGGGCTGGGGGAGGGCAAAAACACCCCCATTTTTGCGAAAAACTGCCCGTTTTTCACAAAAATGGGATGTGCAGAGGGTTTGGGAGGTCTGCAGAGTGCTCCTGGGGGCTGGGGGAAGGCAAAAACTTTTTTTTTCTTACTTACCTCTTCGAAATCTTGGTGCGTCTTATACACCGGTGCGTCTTATAGTCCAAAAAATACGGTAATTAAACAGTGTCTCATCTCCTGTTCCATCTACTTAAAAATATTTGTCATTCAACAAAGACAGGGCTGTCAAACTTGATTTAATTGAGGGCCGCATCACGGTTGTGTTTGATCTCGAGGGGCCGGGGTGGGCTTGGCCAGGGTGGACGTGGCCAGCTCGATGACATTCGTGTCGGGGGCACCTGTGGTGGCCCGAGTGCTCTGCCAGGGAAAACGGGCTCCCGAGCTCCGTTTTCGGCTGCGACGGCCTCCTGCAACCTCTGCCAGCGAAAACAGAGCTTGGGAGGGCCGTGTGCGACTCAGGAGGCACCGCGGGCCAGTTCTTCGCTGTTTCCAGGGCGGCCCCGCAGGCCAGATCTAAGCACCCTGCGGGCCAGATCCGGCCCCAGGGCCTTGAGTTTGACACCCCTGAACAAAGGGATGTCTAGAGACCATATGTAATAAACATTTAAATTATTGACAGAAAAGAACTATGAGCTTTACAGGAACATAATCTGAAGTAGAAACAGTATTGTCAATATCTTGCTTTTTTTAACAAGTTAATAAGAAATGAAAATGTCAAAAAATAATCCAAAATACCTGCTGACTAGATTGCTCTGAGGGGGAGGAAATAAATTCATATTAGGAAAATTTAAAAGAGACAAATTGTTGCAGATTGAAGTGTTAGTATTTAGAAAGGTGTTCACGGTTTAAAAAAGCAACATACATTTTTTTCAAATTTAGCTGATCTTATGGTTTCCCAGTTGCTTGGATCATTTCATCCTAATTGAGGAGAGAAGGTACTACCGAAACATGTGAGCTGTATGTCTGAGAAATACTCAGCCCAAATCTCATTTCTGAGATGAAGTCAGCCTCAGGAAACTACTCACTTTCAGCCACCTTTAATGTAACAATTATATAATTAAGTTATTAGAAGGTTGAGATACAGAGAGAAAAACAGGAGACAGTTAAGATACAGAGAGAAAAACAAGATAAATGCATATTTGAGAAGTATTAAGAGTTACAGATCATCATCTTTCAAAAACCAAGCTCTTTTTCAGGAACCAATAAGGTCCAAGAAGCTTTATTTCTGCTTCCATCCCCCACAAACCAGGGATTCTGCTTATTTTTCCAAAGACACAAAACATTCCATGGTTTTTGAGCATACGCAGTCTTCATTTAAGAAAACACAGAACTTCCAAATATTTTGTTAAACTATGTTTGTAGAAGTGAGTGAGCATTCTTCTGCAAACCTCAGTGTTTGGCCAAGCAAACCGAATTGTTTGTACTTTTCAAAGTGTATTTTGTTGTTTTTATTGTTCCAGAGTCTACACCAGTGTTTCTGAACATTGACAACTTTAAGTTGTGTAGACTCCAGCTCCCCAGTCAGTGCTAGCTAGGGAATTCTGGGAATGGAAGTCCGCATATCTTGAATTTGCCAAGGTTCAGAAACAGTGGCCTACATTATTGCCGGCTATTAGAAGGTATAATTTCTATTGCTTTCCCAGGAGAGAGAGAGAGGGAGAGAGAGAGAGAGAGAGAGAGAGAGAGAGAATGGAATAGAATGGAATGGAATGGAATGGAATGGAATGGAACGGAANTAGGTAGGTAGGTAGGTAGGTAGGTAGGTAGATAGATAGATAGATAGATAATAGATAGATAGACAGACAGACAGACAGACAGACACACACACACACACACACACACACACACACACACACACACTCGAGATCACAGGCAAGAATTTTGACAGCTTCTCTCATAAATTGTTATTTAGTCCAGGCAGAGAAAAATTTGGAAAGAAGAATTTTAAATCGGTGAAAGAGACTTTGCTTTAATTAACTAAAAATGTGACTGGGCAAATTGCTATGAGTTTCCAAGCATATTATTTCTCCTAAAATATAGACAAAACTTCCTGAGTCACCAGGCAGACGGTGTTACACTTTCACAGAAACATCAGCTGTGAGCAAGAGTTTGCTTAGCATATTAGGTACACTAATCAGAGATTTGGAATTTTTCAAGAATCACTTAACAAAACTGAATTTCTGTCATCTAGTTTTGCTAAATGTCAGTTAGAAAATGAATTTACCTCACAGTCATACATTTATTTACATAAGTTCTGCTTTTGAAGATTTTGTGATTATTCATTGTAGTCACAAATCCAAGTTCTTCCTCATCCTGTTTTTCTTCATTGTCTCCTCTTTGGGGGGGGGGGAGACAGGATTTCCTTTACACTGTCTTAGCTTGCTTCTTTTCATAGAGAAAGCTAGAATATTTGCAAAAATCACACTTGCCTTCAGGGAAGGAAACTCATTACTGAGAGTATAGAGCCATGATCTAAGAGATTATTAGATTATTGCACTTTGCTTGTTGGAAACCAGCTGGGAAGGAGGCAAATGGCAAACATATGATCCCAGGATGCTACAGCCATTGTAAATACATGCCAGTTGCCAAGCGCCAAAATTTTGATCATGTGACTGTGAGTCGTAAATGTGATGCTCAATTATAAATTGGTTTTTCAGTGCTGTTGTAACTAAATGACTTACAACTAATGTAAGTCGAGGACTATATATACAAGATGAGCCTTCATAGATGAGCAGATTAGGTTAAGATTTATCTAGTACAATGAAATATCCCTGGGAAGACGGGATAGATAGCAAACCCAAAAGTATTCTTACTGCCTCTGCTATAAAAAATAATTGATAGCCATCCTCACCTTATAAGCTCTACCACAAGTGTCTTCCTTGAATGAGTTATATTGTGAACTAGCTTCAAGGTTAAAATCTCTGAAATCCAATCCAAAAGTTTCCAGAGTGGCATTGTTTTGTAAATGAAGAAAACCCAAAATTGTCAACATAATAGATGAAGCTGCTTATCTGAAGATGGAGACAGTATTCCTTGAAAGGGGATAAACCTTGGAGAATGGAGAACCAATTTGTACATAAAGTGGTGACTCTGGAGATGGTTGAATTATTTTAACTATTATACAAATATTGGTAAGTGGGGTACTAGAATCTATGGTAACGTGCTCTCAGTAGAACAGAAAGTAAAATTGTGGCATATTTGTATATAAATTAGGGTTGCAAAAATGCAAACCCGCCCCCCCCCCAATTCTAGTTTTGTCTAAAAATTAAGAGAGCCAGTTTGTTGTAGTGGTTAAGACACGAGACTAGGAACCAGGAGATCCTGAATTCTGGAAATCTGAAGATGCCCGGCAAATGGATGCTTACTCCACCACCTGCCTTCCAGGTAATATACCTCCACTGGAGAATTGTGGGAGGGGGAGGAAATGGGTTTGGTACATTGCAAGGTTATAGAGAAATTTGTTCAGAGGTTGGAATTGCCTATTAGTGATTTGCAAGAGAAAATGAAGGCCGTGTTTTCAGCAAGAGATGTTAAGACAGAATTTTGGAACAAATTAAGAGAAAAGGAATAGAAAGATTTACTTGGAGTGATGACAGTAGCATTGTGAGTTGGCTTGATCCATATAGATCAGGTCCACATACAACTGCAGCTAAAGAACTTCTCTTTGAAACAGGTCAGACAACATCGAATCAACTTTGGAGCAACTTAGAAATCACCACCATGTTTTGCAGGTTGATTACAAACTGCAAATAAACCAAATGGTAGATTGGCTTAACTCAAGAATTGTGCAGGAAAGGAAAAGAAGAGGCAGCAGAAGCATTCTGGCAAAATTAAAAATTGAAGTTAGAGGATTTTGTACCCACTTCTGCTAGGAATATGTACAGAGCCTGCTAAGAATGTAGCAAAGTGAGGGTCAAATGTGAAATGTAGCAGACAAATAAGGCAACAATCTTACCAAATTGCTTACTTAACAGGGTCATACCTTGATGATATCCCAGAGTTTCCCTTTGATTGAAAGTAGTCTTTTGGGGAATTAAGCAACAACCTCCCCCAGCTTGAATAGTGCTAGTAGAAATCCAAGCACAAACAGCACAGAAATACTCATACTCAAAACCAGCGAAAGGAAGAGTGGAAACAAGTAGTCACCCATACTCTTTTATCTAGAGGGTAGCTGAAATAGATTGTTACAGATCTGGGCCCTGATCCTCTCAAGTGAATTTGGAGGCTACATCAATTTAGTTTCCAGTACAGTTTGTTTGACCAAGAGATTGAGTAGGTTATATTTACATATTCTGAAGTCTGCACTAAATGGAAAAATCTTATCAGTGACATCCTAATCCCCCCAATCCCAGTAACTACCTCAGTGTCTTAGAAGAGCCCCAAAATATGGTCCAGGTCTTAATGACTGGTGCCCAATTACAGATTAAAGCCATTAGGGATTAGAGGAAAAAGAATCCTTTAGAATTTTGCCATGGCTATTTACAGTATCAATTCAGCGCCATTCCTATTATTATTACTAATAATAATGAGGGACAAACTACAGGTGACATCATGCAAGGCCTTATAGCAGTCAGTATTTAAAATGAGTACTTGATGGGCTGCACGTAGACAGGTGAATATAGCTTACCCATATTTAGTTATTTAAGAAACATCTGCAAGACAGGGAAGCTGTTGGAAGCATTGAGGAGGAAAGTAAAATAAAGAATATGGGTGGTGGTGCAAGCAATAAAATATAAATAGGAAGAAAGGGGGAGGCATCAGGAATAGGAATTTGTGCAGCAACCAGCAGCAAAGAGTGCAGAATGGCAAAGAGCATGTGTAAACGTAGTGAAAGCTGACAGATTTATGAGAAAACATGGAGAGGTGGAATGGGATTTTACTGGGAGATTGAAGGAGTGGGTGGCGCAGTTACAAAGAAATCAAGAAAAACAATGAGACAGAAGACGAAAGTGGAGAGAAAAGTAAGGATAAAAGGCTGCTCTGACGGGAACTGAAATAATCAATAGAAGCTTTAAAGAAAATTTCAGCCCTACCTATAAAAAAGGAAGAGCAGACAGCAATCTCAGACCACTCCCCAGTTAATTTCTAGGTCTCTGCTGCTGTTGTGATATGTAAACAAACAAATAGCCATATTAGAGGAAAACATTTGAAAGATGCTAAATGGGGGAGGAATTACCTTTTTGTTTTAATGCATAATGGTCCTAAGTAGGTTCTATTAGACCTAGAGCTGATTTTTTTTTTTTGTTATTAAAGATTTTTCTTTAGGTAGAATTCACCTTGGCTAGTGACCTATTGAGGAAAACAGAATTTAACATACTATGAATTGTGGATCAAAATAGCTGGGATTGAAGTGCCATTTAAAGCTATTTGGGATTCTTCTTGCATTCTAGAGCAAGATTAGCTACTAGAAAACAGATTTTGGTTTGACACTTACTCTGGATGCCATGTAACATTACTCTCATAGAGAGCTCATGTTAAAATTCCCTATATGTTTTCTTCTTTCCAGAAGCAGGCAATGACAAACCACTTGTTAAATCTTGTCATGAAAAGAACAGGGACTTTCCAGGCAGTAACTAGGAGTCAACACTAACTCTGTACCCCAGAGGTTAAGCAAGACTTAATTGTTTAGAAACATTGAATAAATATTTTATGACTAGATTAGTTGGTTGGTTGGTTGATTATGTGCCACCAAGTCGTTGTCCATGCCTAAATATATAGATATTCTCCATGACAATCTGTCCCTAACCTAAACTTTCAGCTTTTCTAATGGTGCACTTATCACCACTGTAACTGAGTCTACCCATCTCACTGCTTGTCATCCTCTTCTTTCTTCCACATTTCCTACCATTAGAGCCTTTTCCAGAGAGCTAAATCTTCACATAATCTATCCAAAGCAGGATAATTTTGAGCCTAATTTTGTGCCTCTAATGAGAACTCTAGGTTGATATTTTTAAATGATCCATTAGTTTCTTTTCTGGCTGTCCATGATATGGTCAGGAGTCTTTTCCAACACCAAAGTTCAAGAGTGTCAGTACTCTTCCTCTTCTGCTTCTTCAAAGTCCAACTTTCATTTCCAGAGAATATTGCAGTAGATACCATGACTTGCTTGATTCTGATCTTTGTCAGTGAAGACACATCATGGCATTTGAATATTTTTTCCAAGACTTTCAGAGCTGCTCTACCAAGCGCTAGCTGGCAGTGTATTCTTCACTGCTTATTCCATTATTGTTGATGGTTGATGCTAGAAGACAAAAACTATCTACCATTTTGATACCTTCATTGGCAATTCTAAGGCCGGTGATTAGTTTGGTTATCTGGTGTCAGTGTTTTGCCATGTTCTGTCTATATTTTGGCTTCCTGACCTGTATATCCATTTCTCATGAGGACAGTAAGATATTCTAGGATTCCTATTTTTCTGAGCATATTCCACATGTTGGCATTGACAAATTGAAAGCCTTTCTGTAATAAATGAAGCACATAGTTTAGTATTTTTGGAATTCTTTGGCTTTCTCCGTTATCTAGCATGCATCAACAATAATTATGACTAAAAATCAGAAGCAAAATAATTGGATATAAGTCACTTAAAATGAAATACCCATAAATTGCCAATAGGAATGTTTCTTTCTTGAGCTTTCTTTTCCTTTTTGTTACAGATTTACATTGTTAGGTTTTACTTGTGATTGTGAATCAGGAATGGTTGTTATTAATTGATTATTGGATATTTTTGGATAGCATCAGCCTAATTCATCAATAGAGAGCGCACATTAAAATGCCCTACATGTTTTCTTCTTTCCAGAGTCAGCTGCCAAGATGGCACAGTGGAACCAATTGCAGCAATTGGACACAAGATACTTGGAGCAGCTCCACCAGCTTTACAGTGACAGCTTTCCAATGGAACTTCGGCAGTTCCTTGCACCTTGGATAGAGAGCCAGGATTGGTGAGGAATTCTGTTTTTTAGTTTCCTGGCTACATTTGAGCAAAAACATCTGTGTTCTAGAGCAGGGGTCCCCAAACTCTGGTCCATGCCAGAAACTGGCTGCGCAAACAACCGAAGCCCTATCCACTTGATGCAGGCAGTACACGAAACCATGCCCCCTCCAGCCCGCAAAAAAAGCTCTCTCCACAGAACTGAACTGGTCCCTGGTGCCCAAAAGGTTGGGGGCCGCTGTCCTAGAGCTCTTCAAATCAATGAGTAAAATACAGATGCTCAACTGACTTATATTGTTGCTTCAAAAAAATAAGGTGGGGAAGCAATGGGGAAGTGTGCATGCACGCACAGAGACACAGACACACATATGTGTCTCCGCACACAGACACACACACTCACACAGACACACACACACTATATATATATATTTTATATATATATATATTAGATTATTATGTTTACAAATAACTTATATCCAGTACACATTTCTCCTGCTTTCTCCACAACAACAACCCTGTGAGATGAGTTTGGATGAGAGAGAGAATGACTGGCCCAAGGTCACCCAGCTAGCTTTCATGGCTACAGCAGGACTAGAACTCATAGTGTTCCACTTTATAGCCTAGTGTCTTGACCATTACACCAAACTGTCATATCAGTGCAGATTGAAATAATGGGAATTGTAGACTAAACAAACTAATTTGCTTCTCCTTTACATCTTTCTTCAAAAGTTGATTATCTTTGAAGGTAAATGCAGGAAGCCAGATGCTGGTTTCCCTTTATCAATCTTACCCCATCTATACATGCAGTGCCTTCCTTGTTTTCCTATTCCTCCCTTCTATTTCTGGAAAAGAAACAGATCATTCTTGCCAAAAGTCTGAACTGATTGATTGCTCTTTGAAATTAGGGCAAGAAGTGCTGACTTCTGCCTGAGCAATGATTTAGAAGCTTTGCAATTGTGGATCATGTAACTCCCTGCTGTTAGACACAGAGGTTTTCGGGATATGCAACATTAATTTGTGAGATTCTTTCTCTTTTATATTCTTTTTTGCTGAAATTGTTAGAGCTCTCAGGAATATAATTGGGGGTACATCTGGTATACGGATTACAGGTAGTCCTCGACTTACGACCACAATTGAGCCCAACATTTCTGTTGCTAAGTGAGACAGTTGCTAAGTGAACCCTAACCCTAACCCCATTTTACGACTTTTCTTGCCACAGTTGTCAAGTGAATCACTGCAGCTATTAATTTAGTAACACAGTTGTTAAGTGAATCTGGCTTCCCCATTGACTTTGCTCGTCAGAAGGTCCCAAAAGGGGATCACATGACCCTGGGACACTGATACTGTCATAAATATGAACCAGTTTCCAAGCATCCAAATTTTGATCACATGATCATGGGGATGCTACAACAGTTGTAAGTGTGAAAAATGGTCTAAAGTCACTTTTTTCAGTGATGATGTAACTTCGAATGGTCACTAAATAAACTGTTGTAAGTCGAGGATTACCTGTATTACATAATACTGTAGATCAGCCGTATTAAATCTCATGCATTCCAGACGTGCTGACCCTTCTTGTTTATTTATTAATCAAATGCATGTCCTGCCACCATCACAAATGAAAAGGCAAAAACAACCACGCGTATACTGTATACCAGTGATGGCGAACCTATGGCATGCATGCCGGAAGTGGCACGCAGAACCATCTCTCTGGGCATGCCAGCCGTCACCTGTTACTCTTCTGGGTTCCGGCGCACACATGCGTGCCTGCCAGCTGGTCTTCGCATGCACAGGAGTGCCGGAAACTGGAAGAGCAGCTCCCTGGAGCGCATGCACGCACCAGGAAGCTAAGCTTCCGGTTTCTGGCATGCACATGTGCGCTGGCCAGCTGGTCTTCGCACGCACGGGAGTGCCGAAAACCGGAAGAGCAGCTCCCTGGCATGTATGCATGCGCTGGGAAGCTAAGCTTCCGGTTTCTGGTGCGCACATGTGTGCCGGCCAGCTGGTCTTCATGCACATATGCGCACCAGAAACTGGAAGACCAGGTGACTGGCACGCATGCACACGCCGGAAACCAGAAGTTCAGCTTCCTGGCGCCGGGGAACTGCTCTTCCGGTTTCTGGTGCTCCCCCGTGCGCGCGCGCTCCCATTTCAGCACTTAGTGTCAAAAAGGTTCACCAACACTGCTGTATACAATCCAACATAGTATCTGGTAACAACATCCTGTATTCAATCCAACATTGTACCTGATAACAACGTCCAAATGCCCATTGGAAAATCTCTTGTCTGTCTTTCTTTGTGGGAGACAGATAAAATTGGAATCTGTCAAACTTCCCACAGGAGGCAATTTCACTGGGCCAGCCCATCATAGAAAGCAGAATCTTCAAGTTTCTACCTTCACCTCCCAAAATGAGGGATAACTAACTGTTTTGCCCACCACAGTTTTCCATAGACTGCCATCTAGTTCTTTTCTTTTAATTGGCACACTGACAGTTCGAACATTGAAATTCCTTTGTGGGTGTTATGTTCTTAAATTTCCTGAATTATGCTTGCAAAATTCACTGGAAATTCACATTAACTTTTTTGCATTTTAGAAACTTCAGAAACTTTTTTGGCATTAATTATTATAGGTCCTGCTTTTAATAGATAGGACCTTTCACAGAATTAGACTAAGATATCTTATAAACTGTAGTAGTAAGTTGGATTTCCTTTCCTATCCTCTTTAGGGCTTATGCTGCCAGCAAAGAGTCCCATGCTACTTTGGTATTTCACAATCTTCTGGGTGAAATTGACCAGCAGTACAGTCGCTTCCTACAAGAATCCAATGTTCTCTATCAGCATAATCTACGCCGGATCAAACAGTTCCTACAGGTAGAAATGACTGGCAAATTTTGATTTGGGAACTCGTGTATTATGTGAACTCCTGAATACCTATCTGTAAGATGACAAGACACCCCTCCAAGTACCATTCTAAGATTTAACAGTCTGAAATGCAAGAAATGTGCTGCATTGATATCTTGAAATGCAAAAGAAAAAAGTGATTCCCTTCCTGAATATATTATCATTATTTATTCTATCATTACCATTGCCGTATAATTGTGAGAGCAAGAGTTAAAAAGGTCAGAAGCAAAGGGCCCGAGTCCAGATTGTTCCATAGCAATAACAATACATAGGTGCTAATTACTCCTCTGTTTGAATAGTAATTTCAGTCCTTCAGTCCATTCTGACATAAGAGTGGAAGATTGCCATCAAGGTGATGCGAATCCTAGAGTCCGCAGTAGTTGTTTTCTTATGATTAAAGGCTTTTCTAGTATTTGCAATAAAAAGTATTTTATTAGTGTCCTTGAATCTCCAGCAAACCTGCTAGTTCAATTATGCCTCTCAGGGAAACCTTACAAAAATTATTACTTATTATATTAGTATCTCACTTTAAACTAGAAAATAAGAACAGTTATATCAGTAACACAAAAGCAGACCGGTAAACTAATAAGATTGAACCCTCTAATGGAGTCAGAAGCAAAGTCATTGGGGGGTCTAAAAGTCTAGGTGAACATCTTAAGTAGCTTTTGACACCAAACCATAGAAGAAACTTGATGTACCCAAAGTGGAAAGTTCTTTAGAGAGGATGCCCACAACAGGAAGACAACATTTTTTGCAGCAGCACATTTAAGATCCTCAAGTGAAGGTAGACAAGTCCATACCACAAGAACCATTCTAACCGATTGTATCTATTGAATTGTTCAAGATTTTACAAGTCAGCAGAAGTATATTGAAACAGGCAGCCATCTTAAATTACCAAGAGTAAGTATAAAATGACTTTAATTAGGTACATCACATGACAGCAGGCGAAAGAATTTTTGTACTGGCAGAAAGTGCTGGGACATTTTTAAGGGAAGTCCCATCTAAGACACATGATGATAATCTAGATATGATGTTATTAAAGCATAAATAATTCTGGCCAGTGTATCCCAGGCCAAGAAAGTCTATAGTTAGCAAAATACCCCAAAGTGATAATGTGCGCTGTTCTTTGATGGAACATTGTATAGTTTCCCCTAACCTTGTTGGCATTTTGAAAAGCAATTAAGATCTGGCTGTGGTTATTTCCCACCAATATTGCCTCTATTTTATTTGTACCCGTTCTCAATATATAGATTCATTGCAGTGGCTTCTTATCATTCATAAACAAAATTCTCTACATAAGGAAGTCTGAAACTGTAGAGAAGCTTCCCACGCAAATATTTATTTTAGTAACTCTGAAGATAGTCCTTATACTCCGCGTATTGTAGATGAGAGGATGACTAAAGTGGACATAAGATGGAGGAGAGAAGGTGATATAAAAGAGAATAGTAGTTTGAATGAGGTTCATCACATCTTACCTGCTCCTCACTGGACAAAAATTACCTGGTCTTATGTAATGTTATTCTGAATCAGAAGCCAGCTCAACCCTTCTTTTCAGTTGCATCTTTTTACCTATCATTGAAGTTAAACCCAGAGCCCAAATATTGCATCATTTCTCATTTCAAGGTCAGCCTTCTCCAATAAATTTCTGCATCAGTGTTTATGCTTGAATGTAGAGATAATTCCATTTTTATCCTGAAAAATCAATTCATAGAGTGACAACATTTCACCTTAAGCTTGATTTAGACTTGTAGGCATCGACGCATACCTACAGTATGCTGCAAAGTGGTTGATGGGTAAGTGTAGGTTGCAGATGGTTGCAGACGAGCCGACACGCACACCTCCTTAATCTCAACTACATGTTGTGTGGAGGTACACATCCTGCATGCTGATTATTTGATCCGACTTCCTGTTGGGAGGCAGGCAGAAAGAAGACATTGTTATTTGAGCATCCCCTAGCCCGAATATTAAAATTTGCAGAAGTATAAATGCAACAACAACTGATGCATAGATTCCCTGATATGTAGTGACGCAGAAGTCTAAATCAAGCTTTACATTTTTCAGGAAGATCAGTATTCAGGAGAATTGGGCATGATAACTGGAGATAATGGGAATTGCGATCCAAGATGTCTGAAGGATACTAGGCATCCTTCAAAACATTACTTGAACTTGAAGGCTAGCAGGTAGAGGTACAGCAGATAGAGATTGGAGGATACCGGTTTTTGATAAGCTGCCTTTATTATACAGTAAATGCCAGAAAAAATAATAATAACTGGAGTAGAAAACGAACAACTTCAAGCTCTGTCTATCTGTCTATCTCAGTCTTCAGGTTCAAATCTTATATCTCTTTCCTGCCTGAGTTGCTCATTTCTCAGTAGGAAGAATGATTGCCAGTTGTATATTGTTACTATAAAAGAGTTGTCTGACCTGAGGCTGTTTGTCCTTCAGCTTCTTCCTTCTAGTCTTTCACAACCAGGTTGGGGAAGGCTGATTGAGGAATTTCGATATGCAATGAGAACGTATCAGTGAAATTCAGGTATTGGGGAAAAGACAAGTAGTGTGCAAGATTTGTCTGGCCTTCCCAGAAACTTTTGGCAAGTAGAGTTGTGCAAAGGATTTGTAAGGAGCAATTCACAAAGCAATACAATATTCCTTAAAGCAGGGGTCCTCAAACTTAGCAACTTTAAGACTTGTGGACTTAAACTCGCAGAATTCTCCAGCCAGCTATGAATTCTGGGAGTTGAAGTCCACAAGTCTTAAAGTTGCCAAGTTTGAAGACCTCTGCCTTAAAGCAGTAAAGCAGCTACAATTCAGAAGGCTTGGTGCAGCTGCCTTGAAGTGTTTCCCCAGCTGAATGCATGTATACACAGACCTTACTTCTGTTGTGACCGCTACGAAATGTAATGGCTATGCATTTATATCTTGGATAACCAAGACAGCCTGTGAAGCAGCTATAAGCCTTACATTAATCACAAGTGTTCTGATACTTTGAATAAGAGTACTTACTCTGAGCAGCATGCTTCGCAAAGCATAACTTTTGAATGCTTTGCACAGCCTTGTTAGAAGGTAGAGGTTATTTATGAAGATAGAGTTTTGAATGGAAATTCGTCAGGATTCAGCAATTCAGTTCTTAGGAGCTATTAACATGCTGGCTCTCTCAAAATATTTATCCAGTAGCAACAATCCCTGAGCATTAATTTGGTTCTCTTGTTTATTTTATAGAGCAGGTATCTGGAGAAACCCATGGAGATTGCCCGCATTGTGGCCCGTTGTCTCTGGGAGGAGAATCGACTGCTACAGACAGCAGCAACAGCAGCACAGGTGAGGAAAGACTATTTTGACTTATTCCGGCTATCAGCGTTGGTTTACATAAGGCTATTTAATTCAGTTTTAAGGACACCTAATTCCTTGATAATTCTGGGAAAGGAAGAGGGAGGGAGGGGAAGAGAGAGAGAGAAAGAAAGAAAGAAAAAGAGAAAGAAAGAAAGAAGAATGAAAGAAAGAGAAAGAAAGAAAGAAAGAAAGAAAGAAAGAAAGAAAGAAAGAAAGAAAGAAAGAAAGAAAGAACATACGTAGAACAAATCATAGTCAGCTAGGAGTAAAAACCAAATGGGAATTCCACAGCCACCCTATCCTAAGGCATGGGATAAGGTAGCTGTTTTTAATGATTCTTAAATTGTTTGGCCCAATTATCCCCTTTTCTAAGTCTTAAATAATATCACTACTAACACAGAAACAAAACCCAGACTGTTGTTTTCACAAGCATTTCATCAACAGCAGTCCCAAGTTGGATTTTCGAGCACAAGCACACAATTACAATAGCTCCATTACTTGCAAGATATTAATTATTATTCTTATTTCCCCCCCCACCATATCTTCCCACTTTACTATAGCAAGGTGGGCAGGCAAACCACCCTACAGCTGCTGTAGTGACAGAGAAACAGCAGATGCTGGAACAACACTTGCAAGACGTTAGAAAGCGCGTCCAGGTAGGGAACTCAGAATGTCCGGATCAAGAATAGTTCAAAATTCTTAGTTGAATATTTCTAGTCCTTCCAATATGATGATCCTGTGCAATTTTCATGGCTTTTATAGGATCTGGAGCAGAAGATGAAAGTGGTGGAGAACCTGCAGGATGATTTTGATTTTAATTATAAGACTTTGAAGAGTCAAGGTGGTATGTAATAAATTTTATGCAACCAATGAATTTCCTGGTTAAAAGATATATATTTCATCTAATTTCCTACTTGATACAAGTGAAGCACACTAAATTCAGGCACTGCCGGATTTGTGCATAGAGTTCTATTAGGGACAAGAAATTTATGCTCAACAGTTTCTAGATATACAGCAGTTTGTGTAAGATTTCTGCTTCAAAGAATAGGTTCAATTTTGCAACTTGAATAAATTATGTGCAGTGTCCTAACTATTGCTCAAAAACAAAACAAAACAGCAATCAGTGCAAACTACAGAAAGATCAACTTTTAAATCATCCCTGAAACGTTTAAAAAAGATATAGATATATAGATATATGAAAAGATTGCCTCTGTTAATAGGTTTGGGAAAGCCTTTAGAGTGGGATCATATTCCCATCATATTGGAAGTGACTATAAAGAATGTAGAGATGAAAGGTAGCCCATTGTTTCTTTATCTGTTGTGTTTAGGTTACTGTTGGGTAACAACTAATCATCATCTCTAGCCAATATGGCCCTCAAAGTGGGAGTGTATTCCCATCATATCTATATAGTACCAGTAGCAGCATCTGCTGGAATGGGGTTAACACTGGCAAGATGAGCAACAGAGCATGGCAGAAGAAGCCCCACCCACCACTTTTGAATGGTTTAGACCAGACATGTCAAACACGTGGCTCACAGGCCGAATCTGGTCCACGATAGGCCCAGAGTTGTCCCGCGGGGCTGTCCCAGAGACCATGCCCACCCAGTCAGCTGTGACGACTAGGCCACACCCACCCCGGCCCCCAAGGGCAAACAAAATCCTGAAACGGCCTGCAATGGGATCGAGTTTGACACCCCTGGTTTAGATGCATGTACAAAAGTGGCAGGGTTTGCATCAAGATTCTCTACATGCCATTTTATTCATTTTTTTTCTTCTCCACTGATGCAACTCAGTACTGGGCTGGACTATAGAATGTGTTTATTTGAAAACAGTTACGATCTAAATCAAAAGGGAACTAATGGGAAAAAAAACAATTTTGTACAAAATGACAAAAGTGGTAAGGAAATCCTAAAATAGGAGCAAGTTGCTTGTTTACTAGGAAGAAATGAGCTGAGAATCACAGATGTGCAAGAGAAGGAATTGGACATCCCTCTGATATTTGGGCTTAAATAATGTTCATCCCTCTCTTGTGTCCCCTGTTAGATATGCAGGATCTGAATGGAAACAACCAGTCAGTGACACGCCAGAAGATGCAACAGCTGGAGCAAATGCTAACTGCACTGGATCAAATGCGAAGGGTGAGGGCTATTGTGAGAAAGTTCTCTTGCCGTCCACATCTTTTATTCAGTTCTCCAAAAACAAAAATCCTTACCTACAAGGCACATTGGGCAGGTTGTACAGCAGATGTCAGGGTTTGTGGGGGGGAAACTTGTTCTTTGTTCACCATGGATGGTTGCAGAAAGCAGAATGAGAGATCCTCTTTAGGTACTGGATAGATTCATATATTATACTAAATCTAAAGAAACTATACAAGTGAGTCCAACTATAATTCTTTGTGGACTATCATTTTGGCTACATGCAGCCTCTACCATTATTGGTATCCCCAATGAATGGACTTCAAAGACTCAAATTCTTAGGAATAGCTGTATTGGCTGGGAAGTTCTGAAAACTGAAGTATGTAACTGTGACTGCCTCTCTGGGGAAGGTGCAGTATGTGATTCCTAATATTTATTAAAGTAGGGAACTGTATCCCAGAGATCCCCCTTTCCAATTATCACTCACTTAAAAGTCACAAAAAGCAATCTCTCATATAAATGACACAAAATAGCTCCTGTAGAGTCTCTGGACAATTGTGTGGCTGACAGTTGTAATCTCCAACCCTTCAAATGTCTAATCCTGCAATAAAGAATTTTTAAGCAAGCCTACAGCTTTCTCTAATAGAGCTAAGTTACATATCTATACATTAAGGTAAAAGTTTATTTGTGGCAAATGCTGCTCAACTGTTGTGCTAGTAGGAGAGACTAATCAGGAAGTTCTGTTTGTGGGTTTGTCTACTACCATGTGAACCATAGCTTGTTTCTCTCTTAACAAGCTAGAAATCTAAATCAGAATTTGTTCCTGACTTCTGATTCCTCAAATCAGAGATCCTGGTTATCATATTTACATTAAATTCATAAAGATTTACTTTATCATAATATTAAAGTAGAATTCTAAAAAATGTTAGTTTATTATGATTAAATTTGTCCAATATTTCATTCTAAGTGGCTCAAACATGGGAGGAGGTACCATTTATAATTATTATGATAAATCTGGACTTAGTCATTCTTATACTCATTGAAATCAAAGGACATCATTTGTGATTAACCAGTTTTTCTTTCTGTTCTGAGTCTGGATATAACTCATATTTAAATATCATATTTAATTGACAAAAATATACAGATATCCTTGAGTTACAGTGGCACCTGGAATTGGAATTTCCATTGCTAAGCAATGTCACAGAATTTCCATTGCTAAGTAATGACCACATTACTTTGCAATCATAATCCTGGCAGTCACGGTTGCTGTCAGTAACCAAATTCCATCGGTTGTTAGCTGGGAACCCTTCCCAATCCAAGTAGCTCCTGACTTGGTCCCTCCCAGCTCCAAACTTTAGTAAGATAAGGGACTGCCTTCCTTTATTTTCCCCCACCCACCTATTTCTTCCCCAACTCTGCTCTTTAGGCTGCCATTCACTCGGCCACCTCTGCCAACCTTGCCACCCAATGCTTGCTGTCCTTGTTGCCCCTTACTGCCCTTTGTTGTCTTCTTCCTGCCTCTGCTGATGAACACCTACCCTGGCACTTTCAAGGCAGCTGCTAGCTGCCCCTGCCCTTGTCCAAATTTCATAAGGCCTTGTCCAAATCACGTGTGGCTTTCCTGCAAAGTTTTAAAAGACAGGCACATGAAAGAGGGCCCTAGCTATATCAGTACAAAAGAAGTCCTTCTAGCAAGGTCCTTCTTTCACACACAAAAAAGTCCCTGGCCAGGGAGGCCCTGGATGAAGTGCAAAAGATGCTCTGGTGACACTAGCACGAAAGAAGGTGGCACAGTGGCAATAGTTGGCCACAGCAGGTGGAAGGCAGCCAAAAAGTGGTTGAACATGCAGGTGGGCCTGAGTGTACAGTTGCAAGAAAAAGTATGTGAACCCCTTGGGATTACGTGGAGTTTTGCATGAATTGGTCATAAAATGTGCTCTGAACGTCATCTAAGTCACAACAATAGAAAAACACAGTCTGCTTAAAATAATACTACACAAACATTAGATGTTGCCATGGTTTAATTGAAATAACATGTAAACATTCACAGTGCAGGGAGGAAAAAGTATGTGAACCTTTGGACTTAATAACTGGTTGACCCTCCTTTGGCAGCAATAACCTCAACCAAACGTTTCCTGTAGTTGCAGATCAGACCTGCACAACGATCTGGAGTAATTTTGGACCACTCCTCTTCACAAAATTGTTTAAGTGTCGCAATATTCTTGGGATGTCTGGTGTGAATCGCTCTCTTTCAATCGGGTTGAGGTCAGGACTCTGACTGGGCCACTCCAGAAGGTGTATTCGGTGCTGTTGAAGCCATTTTTTTGTTGAATTAATTGTATGCATTGGGTCATTGTCCTG
>QLTV01001726.1:435160-452522 GCA_003457575.1 Thermophis baileyi
TCTGCGAGGCATGGTTCACATCAGACAGTGCTTCTTGAAACCAGTAAACCCAAACCAGGTGTGTGTTTTTAAAGGGCAGGACATCTGTCAGCACCACATCCAATATCATCACACTCATTGGAGTCAAGGTTGGCTCACTCATGGCTCCAATTAGCTCTTGGAGAAGTCATTAGGCTAGGGGCTCACATACTTTTTCCTCCCTGCACTGTGAATGTTTACATGTTATTTCAATTAAACCATGGCAACATCTAATGTTTGTGTAGTATTATTTTAAGCAGACTGTGTTTTTCTATTGTTGTGACTTAGATGACGTTCAGAGCACATTTTATGACCAATTCATGCAAAACTCCACGTAATCCCAAGAGGTTCACATACTTTTTCTTGCAACTGTACCTGAATTTTGTTCACTGACCACCAAGGCACTGTAATGTTTGGAACTTTGAGGACCAGTCATAAGTCTATTCAGTGGTGTTGAATTTCAAAAGGTCACTGAACAACATACATTAAGCAAGGACTACTGTATTTGAACATGAGATGATAAATAAGAACAGAAAAGAATTGTCAACATTGCTGTTCCTTGCTCTCAAAGGGGATTGTGAGTGAACTGGCTGGGCTCTTATCTGCCATGGAATATGTGCAGAAAACATTAGTGGATGAGGAACTGGCTGACTGGAAGAGGAGACAGCAGATTGCATGTATTGGTGGACCACCCAACATCTGCCTAGATCGTCTGGAGAACTGGTAAGAATGGATTCTGGCTGCTTTTTTGTTTGCAGAACTTGTTGCCAGTTATCTTTCAGTAAAGTTACAAAATGAGAATATATTGTCAATGTAGGCTCTTTTTAATCCACCTTCCAAATGAAAAGGTCATTGAAATACATAGAAAATATTCATGAATAGAAAATATGGAGGACAGTCTCTCCACCTTAAAAGTTATTGTAGAGTTGACATTACTAGTAGATTTAGATCAGGAATTTCTGCTCACTCAGGTTCCTTGTATGATCCAGATGCTATTAAACTATAGTCCCATCTTACCTGACTAATGGATATGCTAGAACTGCAGGATATCCATTCCTAGCTTAGCTGGGTGATTGTATAAATTGTATAAATTTATCTAGAAACCAGGAGAAAATAGTTACGGTGGCCGCCTTAGGTAGAAAGTATAGTTACTCAACTGTGATGTTGACATAAGGTATAGCAGTTTTTCTCTTCTTGTTCCATTCCTACCCTTCAACCCAGGATAACATCCTTGGCTGAGTCACAGCTTCAAACACGTCAGCAGATTAAGAAACTTGAGGAGTTGCAGCAGAAGGTCTCCTACAAGGGGGACCCAATTGTTCAACACCGGCCATTGCTGGAAGAGCGCATTGTGGAATTATTCAGGAATCTCATGAAGAGGTACTGCCTGTTTGTCTTGGGTATATGGAAAAGATCAAGTTCTCTGCAGTTGGAGTGCTGAAATATTGCACATAGAAACTGACTACTTACAATCAACCACAAGTTTGTCTATTTATGTATGTAGTAAATAAATAGCACAAAGCTCATTCCTGGAAGTTTATTAGAATCCAAAAATTAAAACCAAATAAACAAATACAATACACACTTCAGCCAAAATTAACTTCAAATGAGGGCTCAGATAAGACAGTCTTGACCAACGTGGAAAATTAGAAGAGAAAGAGCCAGGCACACCCCTGAGAACAGAGTATTTTACAGTTACTTATTCATAACTGTGTCCTGTACTATTACTGCATTAATCTGCAATTTAAAAAAAAAATACACAAAAAATTGCACAATGTCCACTGTGCATTTTATCTTGAAACCTATATTTTTGGTACTGATAATGCATTTCGTTTTTCATTTGAGAAGTATATCATAAATTTTGGAGCAGTATGAATCCCAAATATGTCTGACTTTTGCTTAAAAATGCAGTCAAGTATAATTGTCAAGCAGTCTTCTTGTAACTTTTCAGTGAACTTGTAAATTTGAACTACTAACACTTCTTTTCTCATAATTCCCTCCACTAATCACCACTGATCTTCCCTTTGCTTTTAACAGTGCTTTTGTGGTAGAGCGGCAGCCCTGTATGCCAATGCATCCAGACCGTCCACTTGTTATCAAAACTGGAGTACAATTTACAACGAAAGTACGGTGAGTTTTCTGCTCACAGACATTTGAAATAGGAAGGAGGGTGCTAAAAGCACGGCCATACACATTCTAAATTAAGCATACTTATTTAAAATAACCTAAATTCTTCATCAGAAAAACTGAATTCTGCAACCTTCATAAATTATTTTATAATTTGAAAAATGTATTTTGCAAAGGGCAAAGAGGGGTTGTGTTGGCTTTTCCAAGTTGCAAGAACTGGGCATGGCTAGTCTAAGTGAAGAGAAGGACCAGAGGTGACATTAAAGCAGGGTTCCAATATTTGATGGGCTGTCACAGAGAGGAGGGGCACCATCTATTTTCCAAAGCTCCCAAAGGCCAGACAGTGGTTGGAAACTGATCAAGGAGAGATTCAACCTAGAAATAAGGAGAAATTTTCTGACAGTGGGAACAATCAACCAATGGAACAGCTTGCCTTCAGTAGTTGTGGGTGCTTCATCACTGGAGGCTTTCAAGAAGAGACTGGACAGCCACTTGTCAGATATGGTATAGGGTCTCCTGTTTGAGCAGGGGGTTGGACTAGAAGACCTACATGGTCCCTTCCAACCCTGTTATTCTGTAAGTGCTGTGCATAATTGAAGAAGTCACTGAAGCAGTCTTTGAGAACTATTAAAATTGTTTTAGATAATGAAAGGTAAGGGATCTACATTGTTACCTATCTCCACACACAATTAAGAAACTCTCAAATAAATAGTGATTGGTATAATGGATCCTATTTTGCCTTATGTTCGGATAAGTGTCATTTTCCTACTGTGGTTTATGCTAATGTCAATGAACAGCTGCTGGTCCCCCCATCATCAGTTTAGCCTAGTATGGATCAGATAAATTATAGGTTCATTGTGTGTTTGTGTGTGTTACTGATGAGCAGGAGTAAGGAGAGATATGTTTTCAGAAGTTAATGTTTATTTTCTCTTCTGTAGGTTACTGGTTAAGTTTCCCGAGCTGAATTATCAGCTGAAAATCAAAGTTTGCATTGACAAGTATGTTCAAATGCTCATTTTATATTAAATTGAAAACTTCAGCCTTTCTTTTGTTTTTACTTTTATGTAGTATTATCAGTATATCCATTTTCTCCTGATTTTATGATGCACATTTATTCCCTTCTTGCAGGGATTCTGGTGAAGTGGCTGCCCTCCGGGGGTAAGTTTAAGATGTCACATTTTAAATTCTACCTTTGGGAAGTTACTGATGGATCTCAGATATGTGATTCTCGAAGCGTCTTGGGAGGGGCTAGCTTGTTCTTTGTTTAGGGCAGTGGTTCTCAACCTTCCTAATGCCGCGACCCCCGCCCCGCCGCCGCAACTCCCTCCCCACGCGTGCGCATTGCCAGTAACCAAGATGGCGGGCTAGCGTACTCTTAGACCCTGTGAAAGGGTCGTTCGACCCCCAAAGGGGTTGCAACCCACAGGTTGAGAACCGCTGGTTTAGGGTGTTGCTATTTTAATAATTGCTTAGACAGTCTAAAGGTGTACCTATCTTTGGCTTGTCAAGATCCCGGAAGTTTAATATCTTGGGAACAAATACTAAGGTGATGAACATGGAGGAGTCCAACAATGGAAGCCTTTCTGCAGAATTCAAGCATTTGGTAAGCATTTTTTAAACAAATGTGGGCCCAGCGTGGAGGTAACAAGAATGAATGAAAGCATTCTTGTCTTAGATAATGCTTTCCTCCCCCTCCTCCTATATTCTTTTATTTGATCATGAAATAATCCACTTTCCATTTTAGTGGCTGCTATTTAAAGATACGTCCTTAGCCATTAAGTGTGATTAATCATCACGATAGATAATAGAAACAAATCACATGTATAAAGTATAAAATCATTACATTCTTATTGCTAATGATGTGCCACATTTTTCATGAGTTCAGGCACCATGACAAGCTGAAGTTCATAAAATGGAAACATAAGCTTTGAACATTTTTTGGAATTGTAGCAAAGAAGAGAAGGAAATATTCTTTTAGGTTTGTTTTCTTATGTAGGGAAGGTCTTAAGTAAGTCCAAACCAACCTACCCAATGTAATCCCTTTTCTCTCTCATTCACAGACACTGAGAGAGCAGAGATGTGGCAATGGTGGAAGAGCCAATTGTGATGTGAGTATCCCATCATGTGGCTGGTTTTAAATTAATTGTTTTAAGTTGGAATAGGTAGTGATGGAGTTTGACGGTGATGAGTTAAATAACAATAGTTCTATCCCTTCTCCTTGTTTTGCTCTTGCTTGGTTTCCTCCCTTTCACAATTGAGTTTCTAGAACTTTTCAGTCTTTGAATTACATCTGAAGTATCTTTCATGAACAAAAATAGAGTAATATTGAGGAAGGGAAATTGTCAGTCTTAGAAATAACTTGAACAGGGTATTTTTAGTCCTGATCCCCATTCTTTTGGCATTTCCTTGTTTAACCTGAAGAGATCTTAAACAAAATAAGAATTGCCATGTTTCTGAGAGAACAAAAAAACTCAACTGTGTAATTTTTAACTGGTTTGTTTTGAGTGTATTTCTAAGTAGAAATCCATAAGCTGGTGTCTGTAGCATATTATGCTCCAGTGCAGTGATGGCAAACCTATGACATGCGTGCCAGAGGTGGCACGCAGAGCCCTCTCTGTGGGCACGCGGGCCGTCGCCAGCTGCTCTTCCGGTTTCCGGTGCACATGGTCTTCGCATGTGCCGGAGCGCTGGAAATCCGAAGACCAGCTGGCCGGCATGCATGCGCGCACCGGAAACTGGAAGACCGGTTTCCGATGCGCGCTGGCCAGCTGGTCTTCGGATTTCAGGCGCTCCGGCATGCGTGAAGACCAGCTGGCCAGTGCACATGTGTGCACAGGAAACCAGAAGACCAGCTGGCTGGCATGCGCATGCGCATGCGCCCACCCCCACCCCACCTGCTCTGGGAGAAAAGGCAGGTACTGCGCCGTCTGGCTCAGCCATCCGGGTGGAGGTGGGTGCCGCGACAGGTGGGACGGAGCAGGGAGGGATGCGCGAGCCAAACGTTTGGAGCCACTCTCGGTGGAGTTTGTAAGCGAGCTCGGTGGGGCCGCTTAGCGGGGAGACCCTGGCCCATTTGGTTCGCTTCAATGCGGGGTGGGAACGCAGAAAGCGGAGGAAATCCATGCCTCTTGGCATTCAACCCTCAAAGACTCCTTTGCATCCCAGAATTTGATCCTGCGCTCTCGCTCTCACTTCCCTCCCTCTTCCTTCCTCCTTCCTTCCTTTCTGCTGCTTCTCTCTCTCTCTCTCTCTCTCTCTCCAGGAAGTCCTCTCGCTCTCATTCTGATTCTCTGGCGCCTCATCTCTTGCTGGGTTTTGTGGGCGCTTCTTCCGGCCCTTGGTGCTGCGCGTACCTCGGTTGCTCAGGGAGACGCACGACCTGCTTCCGCCCCTTACCTTCTCAGGCCAGGCGAGGAGTGACTGGGAGGGGAGGGCGAGGGGCAGGGCCAACCAGTGGTGGGATCACCCAACAGGGAGCTGCATCAGAGGGACGAAAGAGCCACATGTGGCTCCGGAGCCGCGGGTTGCCGACACCTGGTCTAGGTAGTAAAATCGGAAGAAATATAACCAACAGTGAATGGATACTGGATGCTTGAAATACATAAGAGAGATTGTTTCTAACCTCAAAAATTAAAATCTCCCTCTTTCAGCCTCAGTGGCCAAATTGGAGAAACTGGAAGCTTGAGAATATGCGATTGAGAATATACGGTTTCAACAGACAACTTGGCTTGATGCCTTGCAATTTCAACAAAACTAGCCAGCTACTTTTTACTACATCAGATATGTCCAGTGGCTACTCCTGAAAAATGTGATGGATCCTTTGGCCAGGTTCTTGCACTCCTGACATACTGTAATCTTTATATGGTTCCTTTATCCATATAGGAAGATTTTGGTCTGCTTATCTGGGCCAACTGCAAAATGGGCTGCTCTATTGTTGCTGCAAGAAAGCATTATGTTAATCAATTTTGACAAGTTCATAAGTTAAAAGTAATATTGGAAGATTCAAACAAGTTAGCGACTGCCAGCTGACATATGAGAAAGTTATTCCAAGGGCACTGGTCATTTGCAGAACACTGTATGTGAATGACTTTCAGCATGTGATCCACAATTTGGATAGGAATGAGATCACATTGATGGACCCATTCAAGGACAGCCTCACTTGATACATTTTTGTCTATACTGATGGATAATTGGAACAATAACAATCAAGGTCCCAGTTATACCCACCACCACCAAAATAAGGACCAACTCAAGCCAAAAATAAGAGCCAGCATCATTTTGCTTTCAAATATTCAGCCAAAATAACTCTGTCCCATTCCTTCAAGATATGAACTTTGTGTGACTTAGATGGGCTTTTGGATCAGGGAAAGATTAATGTCCAGTTAGCCCAAATAGCACCAGTAATGCTTATATACTATTACTGTATGTCGCAGGTAATCTGGCATATAGATTGATTGGCTATCAACCAAGTAGCCACTTCATGGTCCTTAAGTTTGACAGTGAGCATGATATGCCTTGACACTCCATAAAGCCCCCCATAATTATTGAAACCATCAACTACTATTGACTAGTGCAATTTTAGGGACTACAGACTGTGAGAATGAACCTGGCTGAACACTCTAAATAATTGGAATTCTTTAGTTTCCTACTTCCTTCCACTGTTGGATTTAGCATGGCTTCAGGTTCATGAGTTCAAATTGCTTGGTCAAATAGAACAGTAAGTTTCAAGCCCTCATGATGTAAAGAGCATGTTCCCGTTTTCATTCCAGGACCCTAACGAGATAAGAAAGAAAACGCTTTATATGGCTTCTGCCAAAAGTGCACTGACTGACTCATTTGTTCAGGAAGCAAGAGGCTAACTATTTGCCATCCCTGTGATTACCTTATTGTTACATCCCATCTCACAGGCTGGCCAAGTAAGCAAGAACATAATGGATTTCAGTTGAGTTTCTTTAATGCTAGTCTAGAATGCGTGCTCTTGAAAATTGTAACAGGAATTCTCCACCCTTGGTTATAGTGAGTTAATTAAGAGTTTCTTTGAAATGCTTTTTTTCATTTCTCATCAGATGGAATCAGATGAACATTCAAACACTTGATCCCCAACTTTTCCACAATCCCTCCCAACTATTGACCCAATATCAAATTTCCTTCATCCAGATTTACTGCCTCTTGGAATCTACATTGGCAACACTGAGGGACGTCATCTCAAAAACATTAAAAAGAACAATCATCCATTCTTTCCTGCCATCAGTTGCAGCTCTATATTTTTTCATTAAAAAAAAAGTCATCCAGATCATTCTCTGCAACAGATGCTCTTTCCAACAGATTTTGGAACTCTTTGAGTGCCTACAAAAGCCCTGGATTTCCACCAAACGATTTCTCAGGAGGGCAAATCTGAAAGTGATTAGTAAAAAAAACCACCTGTTTCCTATCCCATGTGACAATTTTGAGTATACAGTTATTTTGCACAGTCTCTATAGAGTTTTCCCAGCACTTGATGAGCATTTCTGGGATTTCATGGACCAATTTCTTATTACTTATCTGGGTGTCATTTTACTGTAATTTGTTCTTCCCCCTACCCAGAAACATGTATAGGCAATGTTGTTGAGCCTTCGGGAGAAGTGCCTGTATGCCAAATTTTAGAAGAATGAATTTCAAGTAATCTCCACTGATCAAATTTAATCCGAAGGAGTTCAGATAGACTTGGCAAAGATGGAAGCCACTTAATTTTGGTAGCCTCGTCAAAAAAGCAAAGACTGCCAGAGGTGAATGGCCTTTGCCAACCAGTATTATATATCAATTTCTGCCTCTACATAATTCATAGGTGCTATTATGTAAAGATCATTTGCCTGGGATACTTAGGGACAGACAACTTTTGAAAAAATAAAGAGGGCTTTCGCCACCCAACTAGAGATGTAAAATTTCCGGAAATTTTGAAGCTCGGAAAAAAACCCAGGTTTTTTCTGGGTTTTTGGGGGGGGAAAACAGAAATTTTCGGAAAAATTGAAAAAAATGCTATATTAGCACTTTTGTCTTTTTAAGATTGAAAGTCATTGTGTTACTTTAGGAACATAAAATATGACTATGGACAATTTAACTTGGCATAAAATTATCACAACTAGCATATTAAAAATATAGTGTAGCCAAACAATTATCACAAACAGAATTTACTTTTTTATAATATTTATTTGTAACAAAGGAGCAACAATCTCCTGAAATGCTTACTAGTTTATGTGGAACAGCCAAAAAGCCTCCACAAAACAATTTTCAAAACCAAAAGTAAAATATTTGTCTTAAAATATTTTATTCATCATGTTAAAATATTTTATTCATCATGTTAAAATTCCACAATGGTTTTTTTTTTCAATTTTTCCAATTTTTTGGAAAAAAACAAAAATTGTTTTTTTTCCGGGCCTTCACATCTCTACACCCAACCCATTGTGCAACATCCTCATCCCATATAGCTCTTTCTGGTAGATACAGGTATATCAGAAGTAGCAGAAGAGGCCATATAATTACAAGTTCCTGGGAATCCCAGCCTTCATTTCCTCCCATGTACTGTTTCAATATATACTATCTATCACAAAGAGTTGTCTGCTATTAAAGAGTGTCATTTAAAACTCAGAGGCATTCATAGGAAGAGGCCTAGCAGACCACAGATTATGACAGATCACTGTAACTTGAAATATCTCCAGAATGCACCTAAGCTGAATCAGAGGTTGATTTGATGGTCACTATTCTTCTTGCAGTTTAATTTCGACATAATCCCCAGCGTCCATAATATAGGATCTGATTCCTTTCTTGCAACTGGAATACTGCATGTGATGATTTGCCTCCTCCTTCATCTGTGATACCTCCAGAAACTTTGCATCTGTGATACTCCTTGGCTTTTTGATAAAAGCAAATCAGGCAACTGCTGCAAAACAATTCCTGGGCAGAAGCATGACTCAAGGAATCAGAATACAGCCATTTCTCAGCCCACATCATGCCCCCGGGCTCATGCAATCCTAAGGCTACTGTTACATACTTCCCAGTCTGTTAATGGGAGAAATTCTTGAAATGGAGTGGTGACAGTTTCCTGTAAGACATGTTAGCTTTTTCAAGATCTTTCTTCCGGTTGTTAGATTTTTGGTGATCGCATATTAGATTTGATATTTAAAAGCATATGACCTGGAAAAAGGAATCTAGTTCACTGGACATTTCTCGCAAGCATTACTCTGCACATTTCTGACAAAGATCACGATATTTCTCTCTGTCAACCTGCCATATCCAGTCCAATGTCTACCAGACGAGAAATCCATTTCCAACAAGACAGCTGGATAGAATTCTTATAAAGGATTTGTGTTTATTCACAGGATATAAATACCCAAATAACACTGCTCTTTGGATACCACTCTCAGGTTTTGTTTTTTTTCCTTGTATGCGTTTTGAATTTATGGGCCATAGCAACAGATCAAATGTTGCAAGAACTGCAAGCATTTCATCAGATTCTATCGGGCCAATTCAAGCAAGTCAAAGAGACAAACACTTCACTGACTGTCACTGGCAACCTGGTCTATCAGTTGGCAATTCATTGTGTGAGTTCCAGTGTGGTGGACTTAAGTAAGCTAAAGAATGCGGACAATTAGTTCATTGATTTTTAATTGTGTCCATCAGCAAGCCAGTGATACATTTTTTTTATTTTGGTCCCTCTTTCACTAAAATCTACCTTGTTTTCCATAGATACTTATCAATACTGGGTTCAGTGAATCCTGGTAAACCCCTGCTGCCAATTTCCACCTCTTCCTTGTCCAACTGTCATTATCATTATCCAATTATCAGGCAGAATATGAAGTCACCAGCATGTTGGACCCATGGAAGCTTTATGGGAGATACCAGAATCTTATTGACTAGCAGACTCTCAGCATGTAATTTTGATGACTGCGGGTTCTCAAATATTTCTGCATGAGGCGTCAGACTCAGTCCAAGAGACTGCTGATTAGGATAGCAAACATGGCTTTATGAGGTGCCAAGCTCTAAATTATACTTCCATCTAATGACCAGTAGAGATCAGCATGACTCCACAGAAGGAACTATCAACTGCTCTAATTACAGAAATTCTCGCTATATAGTGGGAACCTCCAGATTCTCTGCCCTTGTTGGGGGGAAAAACCCCTCATACTTCTTGAATGTTGTTCCTGTGAATTCCCATCATTTGGCTTGATTTTCTGGACCAGTTTTCTGTCTGAAATTCTCTAGGTCTTGACTCACGGTCTGTTCTTGGAAAATTCAGCTTTCCTGTCTTTAGTTTCTTCACACAAATAGATTTACAACACTGACATGTTTACCCAGGAAGAACTCATATCTTCTGTTTTTCCAAGCCTTTGCTCTTTGTTTAATAGCACCCCTTTGTTTCTACTTAAGTTGAATGATTCTTGACAGGTCGATAAAACTTCACAAATTTGTAACTGCCTTGCTTTTTCTTTGCCATCAATCTAAGGCTTGAATAGGACATTAAGGTGGATGACTGAGAAAATTATGGTTGAATTGAGTCAGTGAGATCTTGAGATAAGAAAACAACAACAATGTATGAAGCATTATATGTTTGTGGTGGAATCAGGGATGGTTGGCCAGGACAGAAGGGATTATGAAACCTCTATTGGTGTAAATTAGTGTCAGATGTTTCTTTTTCTTATTCAATGCCTTTAATTTCTTCAGCTTACTATTTTTAACTTCTTTTTTGCACTCTAAGCTTATGCTGAAAGGTGAGTGATAGCTAGGTATGTACATAATTCATGCAAATTGTAACTAATTTCTCTCATCATTTTCTTCTCAGGCCTCTCTCATTGTCACAGAAGAACTCCATCTTATTACATTTGAGACAGAAGTTTACCACCAAGGTTTGAAAATTGACCTGGAGGTATGAATCTGTCATATCACCAGTTCTACTAACTTAACTGTAGCTTTACTTCTTTATGAGAAGGCTTATTTATGGCTGGAATGGAAGCTTCTGTATTGTAGTAATAGTTTAGATAACATCTTGGAATTTTTCCAGGAACAAAATCAAATATAATACAGGAAGCAAGAAGCTTTATTTGAATTATGATAACATTCAGGTAACAGTTTCCAAGAAGACACACAAAGGAGATAATGATGCCCATATGACAATTTCACTAACCGTGTACACTGGCCATATTTTCTTGGAAAAAATAAAGAACAAACCTGAAAAAGGAGCAAATCTGAAAGAGGTTCTAATGGATAAAAATTATTTATAAACTAACCATTGTAACTTTGCTTTACAAAGGAAGGTTCAAAAACAAAACCAAGAAAATGGATAGTGAGATAGGGGGTGCTAAAGTTGATAAATAAATAAATAAATAGAATAATTAAATTAAATGAATCTAAAGGATAGCTTTCTAAAATAAAGGACTGTCCTTTATAGTAATGGACATACAGTCATTGTATGTGGTATTTATTTTGCCTTTATGTAGGGAACTGTTCCTCTGAAATGAATGGAGCATCCACTTCCTTAAATGAATATAGTTCCAATGGTTAGTTTATGCTATAAACCTTTCTCTGAAATATGAGTCCCCAATCTTAAAAATCCAGACTGAATAAGGACGTTTATGAAAAGGGAGTCTAGAAAATCAAAGTGGGTCAACGCACTCTTTCAATCTTAGAATTTGCTATGGTCCATTAAATCAGAAACAATCGTTAAACTGCTCTTAGCATATTAGCCTTTTAATATTGATACCACAGCTTGATTCATTGCAGAGCTGCAAAATGATCTCGTGAATGTCCTGATTAGTGAGATGGGAGAACTAAAAAAATATTTAATTTGCTTGTGAAGAATAAGATCCCAAGACTCCGAAAAAGATAGGTTTGTGCTCAGGTAACTTGTATTTTGTTCCCCTAGACCCATTCACTTCCAGTAGTGGTGATCTCCAACATTTGCCAGATGCCAAATGCATGGGCATCAATTTTGTGGTACAACATGCTGACAAACAATCCCAAGGTATGCTATGCTATAAATGCACCAGTGCAGAGGAATGGGGAGGGAAGAGGCTGTTTCTCCTGATTTCATGAATCATGAATAATTCCTCTCTTGGCAGAACGTGAACTTTTTCACAAAGCCACCCATTGGCACATGGGATCAAGTTGCTGAGGTGCTCAGCTGGCAGTTCTCCTCAACCACCAAACGGGGACTCAGCATAGAACAGTTGACGACTCTTGCTGAAAAGCTACTTGGTAACAAACTCCCCCCCCCCCCCGTTTAACATTTATTGATCCTAAGGGATTGCCATCTTCCCAGCTTGACTAGGGGTTTGTTAAAGCCCAAGGATCTCAGTTTTGAATTAGATAGCAGAATTTTCAAATATAGACTTGGAGAATCATTGGCTGAGGATTGAAACCCAGGCCCAGAGTATGTAGAGAATGCTTCAGTGCTGGCAATGCCCTCCCACCCCACCCCCAAATTCCTGAAAAACATGTAAAAAAGCCTTACTGTTAAAAGTGCCTTTCCTCCAAGGAAATCAAGATGGTATGGAGGGATTTCTCTCCCATTGCTAACATCTCAAGTGAGTAGTGATAGCTGTCCAATTGATCACAGTGGCTTATTTGGATTCTTGAACCGATCACAGTTAGCTGAGATCACATAACATGCTAAACTATAACCTCTGGTTTACAAATCACAACATTTAGATTAACCCAGTATGCTAAGATGGGTGTCTGATGCAAGCCATGATGACATTATTTGTGTGATGTGATGCACATGATGCCTATTCCCCCCTGCAACATCCATGTACATTAAGCCAGAGCAAACTAAGTTATATTTCATGTTAGTTGAATATATGAATCTAGTGAACAGCTGCCCAGGAGTTTCCTAGTGACCCTCATTGGCAGACCAGGGGATTAGAATCTGGCTCTCCTTTATCATTGCTGAAAGTTTAATACTGTAACTATACCATAATGGCTCCCTTTAATTTTAATTTGATTTTAATATTTTTGGTCTAATGATTAAGGCACCAGGCTAAAAAATAGCCTGAGTGAGTTCAAGTCTTTCCTTAGCCATGAAAGCTGGCTGGGTGTCTCTCCAGTCACTCTCAGCCCGACTCGCCTTCATATGGTTTTTGTTGGTAAAACAGGAGGACGAAGGTGTGTTTGATATGTTTGCCACCTCATGTTATTTTTTAAAATAATAAGGGAGGGATACAAACAAATAAATGTTTTTTCATCCATTCCCATTATTTGTCCTAGGACCTGGTGTCAATTACTCTGGATGCCAAATAACATGGGCCAAATTCTGCAAGGTAAGGGTTTGGAAAGTGAGACATATGATTGTGAGTCAAACTGTGAGCCAGTTTGCTTAATGGCCTTCTTGATTTACCCTCTATAGGAGAACATGGCAGGAAAAGGCTTTTCATTCTGGGTCTGGCTGGACAATATAATTGACCTGGTGAAGAAGTACATCTTGGCACTTTGGAATGAAGGGTAAGCGTGACCAGAAAAATCATAATTGTTGACAGCATCTCTGTCTAGAAAAAGCTGTTCTTGTCACTTATCAGTCCTCAATGGTGAGAAAGTTCTAAACCAGCCTTCCCCAATTTGGTGCTCCCTGTCCCTCTTCCCCCTAAATTTGAGGACACTGGCATATAGGATCTTAAGTCAATTTTAAAAGCACTGCTTTAACAATACAATAAATGGATCCATAAAATAAACTGGCCATGTTGACTACAGCAGACAGCCATTTTGTGATAGTCCTTGAGATGCATCCAGAATTTCAAATGAGCAAAAGATTTGGGGAATCACTGTCCTGCATAATTACAATCAACTCTATGATTTTGTGATTATTTTAAAAATAAGTAAAATATACCATATTGAAACTATATATTTTTTCCTTCTCCTCCTCCTTCTCCAGATATATCATGGGCTTCATCAGCAAAGATAGGGAAAGAGCCATCCTGAGCACAAAGCCTCCAGGAACCTTTTTGTTGCGTTTCAGCGAAAGCAGTAAGGAAGGTGGAATCACTTTCACCTGGGTGGAGAAGGATATTAGTGGTAAGGAATGCAGTCCTGAAATGATAAAAGTGCCCTGTGCTAGGCTGGATTATGTGCCATGAAGTCTTAGTCAACTCTTCGTGACCACATAGATTTTAACTATGATAATCTGTATCTAGCCCAGTCCTTCAGGTCTTCCAGTGGTGTATCTTATCACCACTGACATTGTGTCCATCCAGCTTGCTGCTGGTCATCCTCCTCTTTTCTTCCACCTTTCTCAGCCCACCCCCGAAAGCAATGAAACATAAAAATAAGCATTTAATATCAATTCGAGAATTTCAGTTGATTTACTGATTTAATCTATTAAATCGGAATAAGGCCAGAATATATTTATTTCAGAACCAGTAAGTGTATTTTCTTTTTCAATACACTTATGCCCTAGCAAGCATCATCTAAGAAGAGGCGTTTCCTGTTATTTGTAAGAAAGAAGAGAAAATGTCTCTTTGAAGAGAATGTTCAGCATCTGTCATTTTTATAGGAGTTATGGGTCCTTGTCAGTTTTCTGTGTGTTCGAACATAAAATGTGTAAAAATACATATTTTGCATGCAATTTTCTTGTAATAGATGCATTTATATGCAACTGTCCCTAATATATACATCTTATGTCATTTTGGAATCAATGCCACAAATGAGTAAGAGTGAAATCCAAAAACCAATTTTGTTCCAATCTGCCTATTACTTCAGGAAGTACAAACTAGACCATTGTTTAAAAATAGATAAATTGTCCCTTATCCTTGTTTTTTTTAGCAATAGCAATAGCAATAGCACTTAGACTTATATACCGCTTTATAGTGCTTTACAGCCCTCTCTAAGCGGTTCACAGAGTCAGCATATTGCCCCCAACAATCTGGGTCCTCATTTTACCCACCTCGGAAGGATGGAAGGCTGAGTCAACCTTGAGCCGGTGAGATTTGAACCGCCGAACTGCAGCTAGCAGTCAGCTGAAGTAGCCTGCAGTACTGCACTCTAACCACTGCGCCACCTCGGCTCTATAATTTAATGTATCTATTTTAATGTTTATATTAATTATATCAAATTGAATGACACCAAAGGTTACATATAATAGTATTAACAGCATAATGTGATCTCAGAATTCATATTTATAATGCAAAAGGAAAGGAAAAAAATATAAACAGAACACAAAATTCCCCAATTTATTTGATTGTTCATTCTATAGCCGCCCAATTCAACCAAGTGACTCCAGATGGTATTATATTGCTTAAAAGTTACACCCAATTGTTTCTTAGAACTCTGCCAACTCCTGCTTCAAATCTTGAGAAACAGTACTCAATCCAGACCTTTCCAATGTTGTGTACTTGTTCTTTTAGCCATCCATATATGCCTGAAAAATCCACAGTTCTTGTCATAATTTCAGATATTAGGAATATAATCAGAAATAATATATGCATATTTAACACTTAACAATTGATCCACACATTAACAATCTTGTTTCAATCCAAAATACAGCAATAATAGGACAAGTGTAAGCAATTTGAGTTAATACTCTTAAGTCTCCAGCAGCAAGGTAATTACAACACAACATTATTAAGGAATCCATTGTAGACATAGCATTTTTGTTACTGTATATTAAATTTTAAAATCATGGGAAATTAAACATTATTAAAAGCAATATTTCATTGGTTTATCAGAATAAGACATTCAATTTCCTTATCCCTAGGTTTTGCAAATAACTTTTTAATTTCATCAACTTCTGTCTCTTTAGGCTTTATAGGATTCTTTATAGGATTCCCATCCTTGCTAAGATCCTTTAAATGGAAGTGGCAAGGGCTGAACCAACAAACATATTACTTCTGTGTCAAGGCATGCTGATATTTTATTTCTTACAGAAGTTACCATGTGTAATATTTTAATGAATGTTCTATAACATCAGAAGAATTCATCTGTTTACTAAGGGCATAATCAGTGATGACCAGTTTCTAATCAGTGTACAAGATTTATTTTGAACTTTGTGATATTTTTCAGATTACTTTTTTTTTATTGCTGTGAGTTTGATTCTCCCTCTTTTCTCTCCCATCTTGGGCAAGGAGTCTATTGGTCCTTTTTAATCCTCTTTCTACAGGAAAAACACAAATTCAGTCAGTGGAACCATATACCAAGCAACAACTCAATAACATGTCATTTGCTGAGATTATTATGGGTTACAAGATCATGGATGCCACCAACATCCTGGTTTCCCCACTTGTTTATTTGTACCCTGATATTCCTAAGGAAGAGGCCTTTGGAAAATACTGCCGTCCTGAGAGTCAGGAGCATCCTGAAGCCACTGACCCAGGTAGTTGTTGACTTTCTGTGCTGTTCCCCCCCCCACCCGCCCCCGCCCCCTGATTACGGTATGTATGTTGCAGTCCTAAACTCCTTTGCAGGGTCTTGGATTCCTCTTCAACCATAGCTATAGAACACTGGAGGTGTAGTTTTCAGCTTCCTGTCATACATAAATATTGTTAGTGCATAAACTAACTGATGTATAAATTAGTTAATGCTGTATAAATAATGTATAAATTATGTCTAGAGGGAGAGAGGAAGAATGCCTCCAAAGGTGCCTCCTAAAACCCAATGGGAAAAGAAAAAGTTTTGAGCTTCCCTATATGTGCCATATGGCCTTACCTACTTTGTATTATCATTCCATCAAGTGGCCAAAAGCATTAAATAGGTACCTTGGCTGCTGAAAGGATGCTTACATTTGCAAAAAGGCACTATGGAAATTGGACCTTGGAGAAAGATTCTTAAGTGGTGCTGGCATTTTTTTGTTTTTGAGTGGAAGGATATCTTCATGGGGAACTATATGCAATCTTACATGCAGTATGGTCAATACAAACTTTAATGGAATTTAGTGTGATTTACTTTTATATATACAGGTGAAACTCAAAAAATTAGAATACCATGCAAAAGTTCATTTATTTCAGTAATGCAACTGAAAAGGTGAAACAAATATATGAGATAGACTCATTACATGCAAAGCAAGATAGGTCAAGCCGTGATGTGTCATAATTACGATGATTATGGCGTACAGCTCATAACCAGTAGCAACCCGCTGGTGACGTCACAGTGACATCACGGATCCAGTTCGGTCGGTGCCGGTCTGTGGGCACCGCCATCTCTTTTTTTTTTTTTTTTTAAATTTTTTTGGAATTTTTTTGGTTTTTTTGGGGGGGGGGGGTTT
>QLTV01001726.1:453426-465811 GCA_003457575.1 Thermophis baileyi
GGCAGATGGTTAACCTCTTGAGCCACAGGATCTCCTCCCTATCTGCTTGTTCCAGGGACAAGGATATATATATGTTTTTTTTTCTTGTTAAATCACCTGGTATACCCAAATATGGGAGGGAGCATACTGCTTCCTTTTGCCTTTCGGCCCCACTCCAGGGGCCCTCAGACAGTCGCATTCACGACAAACTATATATATATATATACCTATATATATATGTGTGTGTGTGTGTGTGTGTGTGTGTGTGTGTGTGTGTGTGTGTATGTATATGTATATGTATATAAAATAACTGAAGATGGACTCTTTAGCCTGTGAAGAAAGTCACACTCTACTCACTACAGTAAATCTTCAAATTGAGCTTAATTCCTGATTTCCTTTATGGATACGTCTATGCCATTTTCTTGGCATAGAAGTGGTTTATCGTTGCATTCTCAGATGGCCTCTCATACAAGTATTAAACAGGCCCTGACTTTCTTTGGTTTCTATTTCAAACAAATCAGCCCTGTGTATTACCGTGAAGCCATCTAGGACACTTTCTACTCACTTCATTTGTTTTTCTCTCTCTCAAAAAAGCTGATTTGATTTAGCATTTCTCAACAAAATCTTCATGTTATATATAGAAGTGAATGCCCTGTCAGCCACTTATACAAACCAGCAAATTTTCCTACAGTCTTTTCTAATTTAATATGGTGCTGTTGGTGGCTCTTGTTGATTGGTTAAAAACAAACACGGGGGGGGGGCGGGGATGAAAAGGTAATTTAAAAATAAGCCTTTAGAATTCTTGGCTGTTTTTGTTATACCCAAAGTTACATTGCAAGTCTAATCATATGCAAAGGCAAGAATATCTAAATTTAGCATTTCCATTAAACAAAGTTTAAATGTACCTACAGGTAAATAAAGGAGTGTCAATTAAGACAACACAATTCACAGCACCTAAATTCTGGGATAATTCTCTATTTGCTTTCTCCTCATATACCTATCTCCAAATCTTTTTATTGGGGGGAAAAAAGCAATTTGAATAGGAGACCCTTTTTGCATTTTAAGATACACAAACTAACAGATATTTTTCTCTTGTCCACAAACAGGCGCTGCTCCGTATCTGAAGACTAAATTCATCTGTGTAACCCCGTAAGTCTGGTTTCTTCACTAGGACCCATGGATTCTATCAAACAATTACATAATATTTGTTTATATCATTCTCCCCAGTTATTTGTGCTTCAGCCCAACCAAAGAATCTCTAAGGCCGCCCTCACCCACACAGCCAGGCAAGACACTGACAGGAAACAGCACTCCTTACTAGCACTGATGATGTTACCTAGTTAGGGTAATGAAATATCTGCCAGAAAACAAGTAAGCTCAGAGAGCACCAAACACCCCTCATTTCAACCCTGAGCTGCAAATACTCTCCTTTATTGGTATTTGTGCTTCAGTTATCAATGGTTTTTATCCCAAATAGATAATATATAGATAAAAAGTACAGGTGGCCCTCAACTTACGACCACAATTGAGGCCAAAAGTTCCATTGTTAAGCAAGACAAGTGATTTTTTCCCCATTTTACAGCGTTTCTTACCACAGTTGTTAAGTGAATTATTGCAATTATTAAGTTAGTGACACAGTTGTTAGTGAATTTGGCTTCCCCATTGACTTGCTTGTCAGAAGGTTGCAAAAGGTGGACATATGACCCCAGGATGGTTATGCAACCATCATAAATACGATTCAGTTGCCCAACATCCGAATTTTGATCATGTGACCATGGAGATGCTGCAAGAGTCATAAGTGTGAAAAACATAAATCACTTTTTTCAGTGCCCTTGTAACTTCAAATTGCCACTAAACGAATGGTAAGTTGAGGACTACCTGTAGCAGAAGGAAGGGTTGATGTTAATTGCCTCTCCTCCTAGCAACATTCCTTGCTTCCGCTGTACAGATTAGAGGTTGACTCAGCCTTCCATCCTTCCGAGGTGGGTAAAATGAGGACCCAGATTGTTGGGGGCAATATGCTGACTCTGTGAACCGCTTAGAGTGGGCTGTAAAGCACTATGAAGCGGTATATAAGTCTAAGTGCTATTGCTATTGCTATAGAGATGTAATTGCACAAAAATTTCTTAATTAAGCTGTATGCAACTTGCCTCTATATAAAGCCATTTTTGTAGACCTTTCCCCTAATTGTGCTGCCAAAATCCAATGGCACTCAGCTAGACTACAACAATCCATTTTAAAATGGGTATTTTAAAACTTTTGATAAACACAAAATAAAACAAAATAATTGCAACAGAGAAGGGAAAACATTTGTGTGTGTATGATACAGTTAGTGGTGACTCCAAAATTCTCTTCTTGCCTCTGTTGTAATGAATGAAAAGTAATAAGCCTCCTTTGAGTCCAGTTTGATTCCTGGTGAATTCATAGACACCTCCGGAATATGCAAACAGATTACTGCTGCCTTCTTCCAGTATATTTTTCAGCTTCCCAAAGCCCTGGGAAGTCTCCCAACAAGTGCTTAAAAGACCAATCCCTGCTTATCTTCTAAGCCCAAACAGCCATTTGCTGAGAACACATTATAGCATCCTCACCATTCTACTAATGCCTTCTCCAGTCTATCTCAAAGGTATCTAGTATGTGCATGAACGTCTCTGGAAGAGCCATGTCTGACCAGATCTTACACAGCTTCTAACTTTTGTGTCTTCTTGCTAACCCGTCTTCTCCCCCTCCCCCATCCCACCTTTTCAGAACAACCTGCAGTAGCACTATTGAACTACCCATGTCTCCCCGCACACTTGAATCCCTGATCCATTTTGGCAGTAATGGTGAAGGAGCTGATGGAAATGCCAGCGGGCAGTTTGGTGAGTGCATGGCTTATAGTTCAACTGTCTGTGGTGGAAGGATAGTAGGATCACTTTGTTCCTGCTGCTTTTGTAGTTAGGCAGTTATGCGAAGCAGGCTGGGGTGTTCTTAATTATCCAACTATCATTTAAGCCAGAAGGAGGCAGCATTGTGTCTTCCAGATTTTTGACACTTCAGCTTAAATACTGCACACTCTTTTATTATGTACTTAATTGCTACTGTATTTCACTCAACAAACCATGATTGTTGACAGGGTGTTCCAACCAGTTTTGCAAACCAGAATTTAATCTCAGTTTAATCTCAAAGGACTGTTTAAATGTAGTTTGTCCATTCACAGAAAATGGGTAAATAAACTTATAAAATAAAACATCTCCACTTGCCCAAACATAAACATAACACTTGTTTCTCATTTCCCAAACCATAAGAAAGATATATATATTGCTTGAGATGGGGTTAAATGGAAGTCCCTCAATTGATTAAAAGGACTCTTGCTTAATTTTGATCAAAAGTTTGGGTCAAGTGACAAAATGAAATGCCCTGTTAATGAAGAGGCAGGAAGGGCAGACTAAAAGTAAAGCGAGAACAAAATATTACATGAGGAAATGTCAGGAATAGATGTGTTCTAGAGTCTTAAGTTTCCATATTCTAGAATGAATGAGAGAGACAGAAGATAAAATGAAATTTGTGGAACAGAAACATCAGTGAAATTTTAATGAAATAATGAAAAAACAGCAGCCCATAGCCCTCACAGATGTTTAATATTGAAAGATGAGAAACTACAAAGAAAGAAGAAAGATATGGGTGCTGGCAGAACACTTTGCAAGAATAAAAAATAGTGGCAGGTTGGCCAGAATAAAACTAATAAAATGCAAAGAGCATCTTCATTTAACAAGGCAGTGGAAACAGCTCTTGAATGCAACATCTGGTAGACTAGATTTCATCTGGCCTTCAAATACCAAATCTGCTGAGCGTGTATATAGTTGCAATGTGAAATTGGATTGCATTCCTCTCCTTCTGTATCTCTTGCAGAGTCCTTGCAGGTGTTCGACATGGAGATGACTGCTGAATGTGCCAATTCACCCATGTGATCACCTTTTGTAAACAGCTGACCATTTTTGGCTTCCTGGCATCAAACATTTACTCCCCTTACAGCATCATGAAGCTCAGACATCTCAGCTCTGCCTCAACAGGAGATATTTTATTGAGGGTCCTCCTTTAAGTGCACCACTGCTGGAGCTTCTTGCCTGATCTCAAGACAGTTGGAGGGAAGAAATTCTGTTTAACTTTAGCTGTTTTTTCCCCACTGCAATATTTTCCATTTTGTATACTGGTTATTAATGTAAGGAGTGAAGATTTTGTTCTAGTGTTTAACTAGATCAAGTGTTCCTCAACAGTGCTTTTTGGTCTTCTGCGCATTTTTACTGCATGGCACAAAAAGCTATTTCTGTAATGCTACCCTGTTAAGTGTTCTATCCAGAAATAAAGCAGTTGAAATTGACAGGCAGGAGTCTGTTCAAGTAGCCCAGGGAGAGGAAAAGATATAGGAAAGGACACTTCTCAGAAATGAGCGTGTGCTTTTTTTTCTTTTCCAAAACAATGTATTTTCTGTTCCTTGCTTTTGAACCTTTCTGTGATGATCAATATACCTTAATAGAACAGTCCTGCAAGGTAAGGGCTAGAAAAATAGCCAATAGTATGGTTACTTGGGCATCTTGAGCTTTGATGCTCAAGACTTTAGAACATTCCAACTACATAGGCTGCTAATACTCAAGATTGCAGCATAAACCCCAGTGGAAACAGTATTTGAACCCCAGTCATTCAACTGAAAAGTCAGTTCTCCCTCCACTTCCTTTCACCCAAAACTTTTGATCATGGGAAAAATTTTTTACTGTCTACAGATTTAAGGCATTGGATTGAGATAATGGGACAAAGGTGAACTGATAGTTCAGTGTTAGGTTCCATCACAAATTTGTTGTCAGCATGTAGTTCGTTAATTTTATTATTATTTATCGCACTTTTATTTACTTTGCCCTAAAAGGACCTAGGACAGCATTCATCCTTAAAAAGAAAGGGTGGGTTTTCCCTCGAGCAAAATTAAGAGGTGACTCCTGCTGCTGAATAGTGACTGTCCCATAATCATCCAAATTTTATGGCTGAGTTGAATTTAAATCTGGTCTACAGGACAGATGTCTAGTGTTTTAGCCTCTGTGCCCTATTTCAAATACTATATTAGTAACCAACAACAGGTATTTAAAGTAGTTAAATGGTTATTGGTATTTTTTCTCTCCTAAACAATATAAGCTATATTGTTTAAAACTATCCCTTTAAAAAGCAATATTTTAACATTCAAACTGTTTATTGCTTATTCATTTCTGTCAGCATGATTGGTCCTCTCCTTGTGGCCCCCTTCTCATGTGGCTTTTTTAATTTATCCCCAGCTGGTGCCAATGTTACTCAGTTGCTCCTTGGCTATTATAGTTTCTCCATTGTAGGAATTGGAGGCTTCCAATGCTGAAGACCCCACTCTAATCTCACTGTGGTTCAGTGGAGTTGAAAAGTGGCGATACAAGAAGAAGATGATGAAAGAAGTTTGTTTCCAGTCATTAGAACAACCACTTGAAAACTGATGCTTTCCAGATGTACTGGACTTCAACTTTCTGGTTCAAGGTGGTGAAGTTCAACTGATCTGGAAAGCATTAATTTAAGGAGGACTGATTCAGAGGCATTGATTTGCAACATTCATTCAGAAAATTGAATCATTGATTGCTTTGCTCGTGGTTTGCTGAATAAGTTACTGTGACTGTGGAAGCCAAATCCAAACATAGGGTACTGTTTAAACCCAGCCACTTGCTAGATAAAGAGACAGAAGATTTTCTAGTCCAAACTGTACTTTTCCCCCGCAGCTGGTTAGGCAATCTGCAGCTGTGTTATAACCACAGTCTGGATAATGAGAGTTGTAATCCTGCCTAGGCTTTTTCTCCACTTCGCAGCCACAGCAGTCTTTTAGGAAGAGAATAATGATCTCCAGTCATGCTAAACTAGAATTGTTCCAGTGCTAAGCTGCTGTTGTCTTTCCTAATCAAGTTGTTTTTGCGCCATTTATTTCCCTTCTCAAATTGTTCAGTGTTTCCTTTTTTTTTTTTTTTTTTTTTTTTTTTTTTTTTAAAAAAGCTTCCCTTTTTATGGTTAAGCTGTAGCAAGTTGCTCTTGAAGAACATAGCCATTTTAATTTCTTTGTATATTTTATTGCTGGTTCTACAAGCTTCAGCTTTCTCATAAATAAATTCTGCTACTTTATTTCTCTGTTGGAGTCAATACTTTGTCCATCGATAAATGGCTTATGACCCAAAGAAAATCAAATGATTGGTATGCACAATAATGAAATTGGCCTAGAGAAGAGAAGAAACTTTATATAATCAAATAGCAATAACAATAGCACTTAGACTTATATACTGCTTTACAGTGCTTTACAGCTCTCTCTAAGCGGTTCACAGAGTCAGCATATTGCCCCCAACAATCTGGGTCCTCATTTTACCCACCTCAGAAGGATGGAAGGCTGAGTCAACCTTGAGCCGGTGAGATTTGAACCGCCGAACTGCAGCTAGCAATCAGCTGAAGTAGCCTGCAGTGCTGCACTCTAACCACTGCGCCACCTTGGCTCTATGATAGCCAAGAATAAATATATTTTTTTCTATTGGAACCAAACTCATAATCACTTTTGGATGCTATGCTACCCGTGTTTCCCCGAAAATAAGACCCTGTCTTATATATTTTTGAAACTGGAAATAAGCGCTTGGCCTTATTGCCATGCACTCAAAAGCCCGATTGGGCTTATTATCAGGGGATGTCTTATTTTGGGGGAAACAGGGTATGTACACTTACCAGGATGAAGTAAAGCCACATTTAAATATGTCTGATTTGAAGTACCACCTTTTAAGGACCACATACTGACAAACTGGAATGTGTGTAGACTTGGTAACTAGAATATGAGGAGATGGGAAATCAAGTCCTATCCAGAAATATTGAAAGAACAAATTATGTCTAGTTTGGGGAAGGGTAGGTTAGAGATGACATGATAGGATTTTTTAAATATGTGATTAGACTGTCTTGTTCTCTTACTTCAGAGGATGGGATCAGGAAAGAAAAAGGTATGAAATTACACATTGTGCTGAGCCATGTTTAATTTAACTGTATTTTTTTAACAAGCCACAATGGCTGGTTCACAAATAGCGTCACAAAAATGAAGACTTTTCCATAAGCATTTCTGAAGTTTTTCAGGAGTAAAAGTATGTGTGAAGTTTGATTCAACAACAGAATGAAAACAAAGAAAAGGTGATTGTCTTCCTCTCCATTTTTTTATGGCAAGCAAACAGGCATGTAAACGAGTAGGTCTCTTCCATCATTTAACAGAGCTATTTATGGATGGTCTCATAATATCACTGATCCCCTGTAGTAGAAATGACAGAAGGAAATGCTGCCTGAATTGAGGTTTCTACTAGAAGTTGAAGGGCCAAGTTATAATTCTGATTTAAATTCAAGATACATATATCGGAAAGATGCCCACTGTCAACTTTAGTGGCTCAGCAAGGCCAGTGACTGAACTGGAAACATCAATCTGTGTTGGCTGTGGATGCTAAAACCTATAGTCCAATGTACCCAAAAAGTCTTGGGGGAGGTTTCTTCTATGGATCATGCTCTAAAAGACTAAGATGGAAACTGAGTTATAATTTAAAAGATCTTTGTGCATCTTCACACAGGATGCTGGGTTTTGTGAACTTTGTGAAAAACCATGAGGAGTCAGGCCAATTAAATTCTGTTGGCTGCTTCCAGTTTAACATACGTATGTTTAAATGGCATAGACACCAACCATAATTTGTAAAAATGCCATAAAACAAGTATCTTCTGAAGTTTTCCATCCCATTGAGCACACGTCTACTATAACCACATACCATCTGCTGAAGAAAGTTCTACAGTAAGGGAGATGGTGGCAAATGATCTGGAATGAGGGCATGGGACAGAGAAACCAAGGAAAAATATTTTGTACTTATAAAGCCAAAAACTACCCCTAGTGCTTTTAATTTTTTTTTTCTGGCAGAGATTCTGTAATTTTAAACAGTTGGACAGCCAGAAATAGCACATACTGTGATCCTTGGTGTAGCAATGTAGTTATGGAATGCTTTATCTAAGTTGACTATATTAAAAGCCCAACACACTCACTTTACTGACATACAGTATGAGTAAAATGGACAGTTGAAAACAGTATAACTGCACATGGAAGTTTATAATTTGAATGCCAGAGGCACAAGAACAAATGGATTGTTAAGAAAGTGAGATTTCCCTCGAGTGGAATACAGCATCTGAGTTCAGAGAAACAGCCATGTCATTTTCTTGGCCACCACATGAAGTAATTAGTGCTTTCTCTTGGGTGTTTTTTCTTTTAACTTCATTCTGGTATACAATCAGGGGTGGGTTCCTCCCGGTTCAGACCCGTTCACCCAAACCGGTAGCGACCCGCTGATGATGTCACGATGATGTCACTGAACCGGATCAGTTGGTGCCGGTCCATGGTGGCCGCCATCTTTTTTTTGAATTTTTTTCGATTTTTTTTTTGAATATTTTTTTTCCTTCTGAGCATGCGCAGAAGCTGACTTCCGGCACTGTGCATGCGGTCACTATCTTTTTTTTTTTTTGCTTTGTTTTTGTTTTGTTTTTGGTTTTTTGGGGATTTTTTGTTACTGTGCATGCGTGCGAAGCGCACGCGCGTCCATGAGGTGCACCCATGCAGCGCGGGAGGGAGCGAATTGGCAGCGAGGTAAGTTGGAACCCACCCCTGTATACAATGCTAAACTTCTTTGCTAGTCTCCCATCCAGATAATAACCTGATCTAACCCTAAATTTTTTAACATGAGTCAAGATTGGCAAGTTGGTTATTGTTTAAAAAGGATAAAATTTGAGGCCAAGTACCTGTTCCTAGTTTTGGGAAATATTGGCATTTTAACAGGTCTTTCTGCCCTCAAATGGAATTGCTAACATTGCAACATTTAAAACTGAGTCAATATAATTTTTTTTAAAAACAACCAACCAACCAAGATTTAGCAACTAATTCTGGAAAGTGTGATTTTATGGGAGAGAAAAAGAATTAAATTTTAAAAATGGATTTAAGTAGGCCATGACTTTCAATAAAATGTAGTGGAGAGATGTCCTAAGAACTCAGAAGAGAATCCCTTCACCTTTACTCCATTCTGGGTCAAGTTAGAAGAGTCAGCAAATATGCAAGCATGAAGATGCAATCTGGCTGGAACAAGCTTTTGTCCTTGCTATAATCACAATCCACATAAGGGTGACTTGGTAACCTACCCCTTGCATCAAAATAAACTAAAATTCTTGTTCCAAAGCAGAGAGCGCCTGATTTGGGTCAGTACAAGGACAAAAGATTTAAAGCTTGTCTAATCTGCCCAGATATTTTATTTTTAAATGCCTGTAAGATAAGTGATAGAGTAATTGGAAAAGGAATGAGACTGCATTTTGATAAATCCTGTTTCTGAAAAGGCCAGGGCTAGAAAAGGGGTTCCATTCCTTTTTTACCTCAACAAACTAGATAGATATGTGCAGGTGAAACTGGTCATTTACACAATACCATCCAGAGCTCTTGAACTTTGCTCAATTATGGTGAAATCTGGAATGGCAGTGCGTTTTATAATTTTTAATTAAAAAGTGCTGATCTATACATTTACAATGGACAAGTCGGTATGAATCTGATGAAATTTCACATGCAAATTGAGGCATGTGTGAATGCAGCCATCTGTGCCTGTTTTAGATGTAGGCACACAAATCCACCACCCCAAACTGGCCACTGTCTCTACAATACTTCAGAAGTATCTCCAAATTGCATGCCTCTTTATTTGTGAAGAATATTGTTATAAATGGGCTAAATCCTTAGTTTTGCTGTCATTTCATCAAAGAAAATTTGATCAATTTGAATTATTAAAGGTTTGTTGGCTGTATGTGACTCCAATATTAATATTTATTTTTATGGTGACATTTACCAATCTTTCACTTTGGTCTCCATCCAATTGAGCCTTAAAAATCTCATTAACCAAGAGGACACATAGACAAACACTTAGTCATCTTTTTCTCCGTATTATTCATTATTCTTAAAGAAAAGCACAAATTGTAAAACAGTAACAATGTCTGCTAATATACAAATTAGGCATCTGTATTCCCTCTCCCATATTTATATAATTTATTTACTCATTCATTGGTCTTGCGTTATAAGATGATGGGTTTTATATACAATTAAATTGAACATTAAAACTGCAGTCTGTAAATGGCACACAGGAATTACCAAAAATAAAAAACTCCCAACAAAATAAACATTAATACAATCTTGCTCATTGACTGTCCTGAAACACAAAGTGAAATATTCAAAAATACCACACCTCTAGATGAGATGGACAGCACACAAATCTAATAAATATTTAACAGGTCTTTCTGCCCTCAAATGGAATTGCTAACATTACAACATTTAAAACTGTGCAAATATAACTTTAAAAAAACAAACTGATTTAGCAATTCTGAAAAAGTGTGATTTTTATGGGAGAGAGAAAAAAAATTAAATTTAAAAAATGGATTTAAGTAGGCCAAGGCTTTCAATAAAATATACTGGAGAAATGCCCTAAGAATTGGAGAAATCAGAAGAGAATATCTTCATCTTCATCTTTACTTTATAAATAAATAAATAATCTGAAAATGACAGCACAGAGAAGATTTCCTGTGCAGAGAAGCCTCTCTGAGTGTGAAAGAACTAACTGCCAGTGATTCAACCCTGTGCAAGATGGAGTCCCTTGGTTAAGCAGCTCTTTCATTCCAAGTAGAAATCCAAACTTGGATTTCAGGACAAATTACCAGCCCTCAGGAACCAGCTTGGCTTACGACTTCCCTGCCAGTTTTCCCCATTGACTTTCTGGGGAAGCTAGGAGGAAAGATGGCAAATGGCGATCACATGTTTGCAGGGCGGTGCAACAGCCATAACTTTGAGCACAGCTGGAGTACCCAAATTCTTCCCCTAACTTTTTGAAGGACTTCTGTCTCTCCACAGTACATCAGAAATCTGAATTAGGCTCAGGTTAACCACATGGTTAAAGACTATAGAAACTTCCAGGAAGCAAATCAGAAGTATAATTCAGAGGCCCTGTTCAAATGGAAGCCTAGAGTTATCATATATGCACTATAATCATAGAGCACCCAGATTTTCCTGAAATGTGAATATCTATCCATCTTTCAAATGGTCACCAGCATGAATTGTACCATGCCATAACAATTGCTCTTCTGTGGACATAACTTGAGGCATGCATATTTCTGCAGCACTTATTTTATACTGGTCTTAAGTATTTCTGAAATATTTCTGCAGCACTTATTTTATGGAAGTAATGGCGATGGTGTGTGTGTGTGTGTGTGTGTGTGTGTGTGTGTGTGTGTGTGTGTGTGTGAAGAATACATACATGTACATCAGCAGTGGGTTGCTCCCAGTTCGGCCCGGTTCTTAGAACCAGTAGCGGCGGCGGTGGGAGGCTCCGCCCACCCACCCGGGACGCTTCTGCACATGCGCAGAAGCATTGCGCGCACGTGTGCAAGCGCACACGCAAACCGGTAGCAACGGGTTTTATAACCCACTACTGATGTACATGTATACAACACACAGAGACAGACAGACAGACAGACAGACACACAGACACACAGACAAAGACATACACGCGCACGCGCGCGCGCGCACACACACACACACACACACACATGCTCCCTCCCATATTTGGGTATACCAGGTGACTCGACAGAAAAACATTACTCCTGACAATTGTCTGCATTAATGTCAGGGTTCCAAGTAACACCCCCAACGAAAGAAAACTCCGAGATGGCTTCCAGGCCTGACAAATAGTTCTTGCAGTTTTCTTAGCAAGAGTTTTTGAAGTGGTTTGCCATTGCCTTCTCCCTAGGAGTGAGAGAGTGACTTGTCCAAAGTCATCCAATTGGCTTCATCTCATAGTTTCCTGGTTCTAGCCTTAGGACTACTCGAAACTGGCTAATACTTTATATACGTATATAAACTATAAACTAAGAGTGTATCTTATGATTCTTGATGAATGTATTTTTTTCTTTTTTCTTTTGTTCCTTTTATGTACACGAGAGCATATGCACCAAAGACAAATTCCTCGTGTGTCCAATCACACTTGGCCAATAAAGAATTTATTTATTATATTTATTTATTTATTTATTATATTTGTATGCCGCCCAACTCCCAAAGGACTCTGGGCGGCTTAACAACAGCAAATAAACATTAAAAACATCATAGAAAAAAAGCATTATAAAACATCTTAAACAATTAGAAAACATTAAAACATTAAACATTAAAACAATTTAAAACTCATGCATATCACATCATGGCCGGATCTCGAAGATTACAACCGCGAGATCACGGCCTCAGGCCTGCCGGAAAAGCCAGGTCTTTACTGCTTTTCGGAAGGCCAATGGGGGGGGGGGGGTCCGG
>QLTV01001726.1:467672-494402 GCA_003457575.1 Thermophis baileyi
GAGGCCATTGCTAAATTTACTGTTTTATCATAGAAAGTAAAATACAAAACAGTAAAACAAACAAACAAAATGAAACAAAAGGAAAAAAAAGCATACATTCAATCCTAACAACAACAACAAAGAAAAAAGAATAGTGTACAAAAAAAGAGGAAAAAGTGGTCAATTAAATTTAACATTTAACATGTAGGATCCAACCTGGCTGAGGTTGAGCTAAACATTACACTAAATCTTCAAATCCCTCTGTTAACCATCTCTTATTATATTTAGCACATATTATATCCATTTTGTCTATTTCAAGACAATGGAGAAGGGCCTTTATTTGACCCTTTGAGAAGGAAGGCTGCCTAGAAAATGGCCAACACCTGTGCTATTCTTTGGCCGTCACATTCCTTAATGGAACTGCTTCAGGATACTGGATTGCATAATTGTCAACAACTAGGATATAGTCATTGCTTTTATTAGATTGTAGCAAAAGGCCTACAATGTCCATAGCTAAGGCCATGGAGAAGTTTTCATAAAGTTTTCTTGGCAACATTATCAGAAGTGATTTGCCATTGCTTTCTTCCTAGGGCTAAGAGAGAGAAAGGTTGGTCCAAGTTCACTCAACTTTGTTCTTAAGGCAGAAGTAGAACTCTCAGTTGTTGGTTTCTAGCCTGGCAATTTAACCATAAATCAATCTGACTTTCTACAAGTGAATTAGTCTGATATAAGTATCTAATTATGCTTGTACATCTATAGGTAAATCTCAGTTCTACAAATGCAAATCCCAATTAGCCAGAGTCAGAGTAGTGCCTGAATTATGGCATTGTGTTAGTAGAGGTGGTATCAATCATTGATGAAACCGGATCACATTTTTGAGCTTCTCCATCAGGAGCCTTGCAAACCTTTTGTGCCATGATGTGTTGAAAGTTGTCTTTTCTATTTCTGTTGAATCTTGGATGACTCATAGCTAATGACCATCACTCTTCTTTCTTCCTGTTGGGATAGTATTTACTGGTACACAGTTAGGAAAATGAGCATAATTTTGCATAGTGTGAGAAAAGGGATAGCAAAGGTTACCTTGGCAACCATAGAAGCTAACTGAGGGGGGGAAGAAATGAATGTCTATTAGGCAGCTTGAAGTGAAAAGCAGAATGGAAAACACACTTATGTGATACATCTTTTCTTGACTTGATATTGAAAACAATTATGTTAGCTGGGGATGATAGGAGTTGTTACTAAGGGAAAACTGGTAGATTTAGGGATCATTTGCATATCTGCTTCCCCACTAACTATTTCTCAAGCCCAGGACTCCCTGGCCCACTGCGAAACCAGCTTCTGGTCATCTTTTCTTACTTCCATTAGTGGTGCTTTTCAGCCCCTGCCAGAACAAGCCATGCCGAGCAATCAGTCTGTAGCAAATAGTTCCAAAGTAGGTTTAAGGCATTGACTTTCAGAGTCATTCACTATTTGGCAGTAGGAAACTCAGGGCTCTCCCACTGAGACAAATGGCAAGAGGCTCTGACCTCTTGCCAGTGCCACCCATGGATGACAGGAGGAATGGGGTGAGTGGGTGGGAGGAAGTGAGTCTTCTGGCTGCCACTTCTCTTGCCAGCATCAAATAGCCCACTCACCGCATAGAATGGCTGAAAAGCCATCATCCTATTTACTTTTCACAAGGAAATGTGAGGTAAAAGCACCTCTTCAGTCCATGTCCTCATAGGAAAATCATAGAGATTTACCACAGGAATACCAGCCATAATGCCCTGAGGTGAGTTACTACTCTCCTCAGCATTGCTGCTGCAGTACTTAAATGATCAGAGGAGCATTTAAAATATGTGCCCCAGTGCTCTTTCAGAAATAGGTTGCCTCTTGACCTGTTCCACACCATGAGGGAAGTTTATGTCCATAGCAAAAAGAATTCATTCATTTTCCTGCATAAGTATTGCTTCTCCAGCGGGCAACAAAATGATACTATCAGAATTTAACTAGCTCAATGCTCACTTCTTACTTTACTCTTTTACTACCATTTTGGGGAAACAAAATGGTAACTCTTTATCCTTACTCTCTACAGGGGTGAGTTCTGACTTACCTCGCTGCCGGTTCGCTTCCGCATGCACCGCATGGGCGCATGCGCCTTGCACGCCACATGAGCGCGTGTGCATGTGTAGTGCAGTGCTAAAAACCAAGCTTCTGCGCATGCGCAGAAGCAAAAAACAAGATGGCGGCGCCTATGGTGCTGCCAAGAGAGCCGGTTCGTGGGCGTGTCCAGCCGGCCATCGCTGCCAGTTCGGCGAGCGGGGGGAAATTCCCTCTACCGGTTCTATAGAGCCAGTCCGAACTGGCAGGAACCCGCCTCTGCTCTCTTACTACCATTTTGGGGAAACAAAATGGTAACCAATTGTTGGATCTTATAAATCTTATAAAGCTGCTGTATAGTTGGCTTGGTATATTCGCAAGCACAGTTGGCAACAGATTGAGGTGGAACTATTCAAGGATCTTATCTTCCCCAATGTTTCATTTCTTGTCAAAAATGTCCATATTTTTATAAGGTAATTGAAGGTGTCGTTCAAAAGGAAAAGGTTTCCATGAAAACAGCCTGCTTTTACTTCCTACATTGGACAAAGAGGGACAATTTTCTTGGAAATCAATTAGAGATTATTCTGTTGGGAGAACGAGGGGGTTCCACAAACTGAGGCGAGACAGGGTCTTAACCAAAAAGCCTTTATTGGCTTAACATGCTAACAACAACAACTCGGCTCAAGTCAGCTCCGTACCGGCAACAGGGTTTCCTCGCGTCTGACAGCTTTTTTATAGCCGGCTGTCAGACGCGGCAGCCAATGGCGGGGCTCTAAATCTCCGGCCTGAAGAGAGCCTCGGCTTTGGCCAATCAGAGATGCTTGTTCTGACCCAGCTTCCTGATAAACGCACACAGCACAAGTAACGTCTCACAAACCTCTTTTTATTGTTTACAACTGTTAATTGTTTGCATTAGCAGTCTTTCAGAGTTCAAATAAAGTAAAATAAGTCTTTTCTTTTCAACGGCTGCTAATTAGTGTCATTAGCAGTCCGCATAAGTCCGAGCCGAAATCAAACAAGTCTGGCTAAAAGTCTTTCATGTAATAGCAGATAACACACACACCTTGCCAAGTTCAAACAGGAACAGAAAACGGAGGCTTGAATTTGCAATTTAAGATCTGGGAATGAACAGAGTTGTTTCCTGCAAATTCCTCAGACGTTTTCATCCCTTAAATAGGCTATGGGAGTGACCAATTATCCCCAAGCCTTACTCCGGAGTAGTCCTTCTCCTCAGGAGCCATTCCTGCCTTTTGGCAGTTCTGCGCATGCACGCATTGAGAACAGGCTCCTCCTCTTCTTCTTCGTCACTCATGGCAGCCTCTGGAGGTTCTGAAGGCCCTGGCTGAATCCCTGCCTCTGGCACTGAGCCTTCTCCAGCCTCCTCGCTGTCTGAATCAGCTACCAGCTGCACAGGCCGCTGGCTGGCCACAACAACGCTCCCGTGAATAGCGAGCATCTGGGAGGAATGTAGCACTCCTCCCCTCCTGGATGGATGGATGGATGGATGGCGCATGCGTAGTCATCTAGGTACGCTGGGCGCCTGCATGTTCGCGTTGATCTGCGAAGTTCTGGAACTTCGTCCGCCGGAGGAATGTAGCACTCCTCCCCTCCTGGATGGATGGATGGATGGATGGTGCATGCGTAGTCATCTAGGTATGCCAGGCGCCTGCATGTTCGCGTTGATCTGCGAAGTTCTGGAACTTCGTCCACCGGCGAAGGAGTAGGTGGTCGCTCGGCTGGTGGAGCTCCTGACGATGCTGTTGGACTTTGGGTAGGAGTGGCCCGGGCTCTGGAAGCTCTTGGAATGGCAGGTGAGTCCATCGGGGCTGCGCTGAACAGTGGGGTGTATGCATCAGTGTCGTTCTGCTGGTCTGGATGGGGGATGCGTGTATCAGCTGTAACCAGCGCCTGTTCGTCAAGGTTTCTTTGGGTCAGGTGCGTGTGTCGCCCCCTTAATTGGTTGACATGTGGCCGCCAGGTTCTTCCATCGTCTAATTCGACCCTGTAAGAGCAGGGGCCCATTACTTGTGTAATGCGCCCTGGTAGTCATCACGGTTCGTCCCCAAAGTTTTGCGCGTAAACCATGTCGCCTTCCTTAATATTCTGAGTCTGCTGGTGGAATCCACGGGGAAGTCAGGCGAGTAGCTAGGGTGCAGCCGGTCTAAATTTGTGTGTAGCCGTCAGCCCATTAGCAGTTTGGCCGGGCTGCGATTAGTGGATGGGCATGGGGTGGAGTGTTGGGTGAGGAGGTATCTGGAAACCTTGTCCTGCCAGTTCCCTGGTCCCAGATGGCCTAGGACTTCTTTGGCAGACTGCACGGCTCTTTCGGCCATTCCATTACTGGCCGGATGCAAGGGAGCCACCTGGGCATGGCGAATGCCATGCCCAGCCAGGAATACTTGGAAAATTGCTGAGGTTAGTTGCGGTCCGTTGTCGGATACTATGGTATCTGGCAGCCCATGAGTTGCAAACATTTTCTTTAAGGCTCTGATCATGGCTTCCAAGGTGGTAGAGGCCATGAGTTCAAGTTCTACCCATTTCGAATATGCATCGACCACTACCATAAAGGTTCGGCCGTGGAAGGGTCCGGCAAAATCAAAATGGACCCGGGACCAGGGGGTCTTAGGGGTTTCCCATTCCCTATGAGGGGCAGCTGGAGCGGCTGGACGGGACTGCTGACATTACTGGCACCCCGCCACCCACTCCGCGATGGCATTATCGATCTTTGGCCACCAGACATAGCTCCTCCCCAGGGCCTTCATTCTCACTATTCCGGGATGGCTATCATGAAGGCATTCAAGAACGGGGTTTTGTAATTTAGGGGGGACCACCACCCTGTTTCCCCACAATAGGCAACCCCGCTGCACTGACAGCTCATGTTGCCGAGCCCAGAAAGGGAGGAATTCGGTGGCCACTTGTCCTAACGACCACCCCCTTTTCACCCAATCGAGGACTTGGCGTAAGGTGGGGTCCCTGGAAGAGTAAGCTGCGATGTCAGCAGCAGAAATGGGAGTCTGCAGCTCCTCAATGAGGAGGACGTCAGACGCGGGTGCTGGGTCCAAGACAGAGAGAGGCAGAGGTCAGCGACTAAGGGCGTCGCCATTGGTGAGCAGTTGGCCCGGACGGTACATTAGGTGATAATTGTAGGCTGCCAGGAATACAGTCCATCTGGACATATGAGGGGATAGGATTTGTGGCGTTTGGTGGTCGCCTGCTAAAAGCCCTAAAAGGGGTTTATGGTCTGTCACTAGTTCAAAAAAACGCCCATAGACGTAATCGTGGAACCTTTTGATGGCAGCTACTGCAGCAAGGGCCTCCTTATCAGTCTGACTGTGGAGGAGAGGGTTCTAGAATAGTAGGTGATAGGTGCCTCAGTGCCATTGGGCATCTTATGGCTGAGAACTGCACCTATGCCATAGGGCGAAGCATCTGCAGCCAAGGTGAGTGGCATATCTTGGCTGTATTGGATGAGAACAGCATCTGAGGTGAGAAGGTGTTTAACAGCTTTAAAAGCCTCAGATTCTCTTTTGCCCCAGGCCTATGGCGTCTTGTTGTCTAACAGCCTGTGGAGGGGTTCTGCCACAGTGGTCTTATGGGGCAGAAAAACAGTATAAAAATTTAACAGGCCCAGGAAGGCTTGCAATTCTGATTTGTTAGATGGTGTGGGCGCCTTTTTGATGGCAGCCACCTTGGAAGGAGTAGGGTGGATGCCAGCAGCGTCTATGAGATAGCCCAAAAACTCTACGCTTGGGACCCCCAACTTACATTTACTCTTTTAAAGTTTGAGGCCAGCTTTCCTGAACCGAATTAAAACATTCCGCACACGTTTGATGAGTTCTCCTTTGCTAGTGGCAGAGATGAGAATGTCATCAAAGTAGGGAATGACGCCTGGCAATCCCTGAAGTAAACGTTCCATCAGATTTTGGAACAGGCCAGGGGCTACACTCATGCCAAATTGGAGGCACCTGCACTTAAAAACTCCCCGGTGGGTGACAATTGTCTGTGCCTCTGCTGTCACCTCATCCACCAGGAGCTGCTGATAGGCTTGTGCCATGTCCAATTTGGCAAAAATGGAGCCCTGGCATAAGGAATGGAGGAGGTGCTGGACTACAGGTACAGGGTAAGGGTGTGCTTGTAAGGCCTTATTCAGGGAACACTTATAGTCAGCACAGATGCGAATTGACCCATCTGGCTTGATGGGAATAACGATAGGCGTTTCCCATCTGGCATGATCGGTGGGTTCCAGGATGCCCTGAGCTATTAATTTATCCAGCTCTGCGTCCACCTTTGGGCGAAGGGCAAAGGGCACGTGTCTGGGCTTCAAGTGAATGGGGGCTATCTGGGGGTCTAAGTTTAGGGTTATAGGGGTGCCATTATATTTACCCAAGGTTTCCTCAAAAACGTATACGAATTCTGTAGCCAGGCCACTGAAGTCATCACAAATGGTTGAGTGGATGCCTGTTATGCCGAGGCCCAATGATCCGAACCAATCCAGCCCAAGTAGAATAGGGAGTGTGCCAGTTACAACAATTAAGGGAAGGCGGCCAGTGAAGTTTCCCTTTTCCACTAGTAAATGGCCACGCCTCAGGATGGGGATGTTATTCCCCTGATAATCCCTGAGCTTTAAGCTGCAGGGACTTAGAGAGGCTAAGGAGAGAGTGGGCTCCAACTTTTTTAACGTGCTTCACGATACTATAGTTTTGGAGGAGCTAGTGTCAACCTCCATCCGGCATGGGGCACCCTCAGGCCTGACTGTCATTAAAATTTTGTTCTTGCTTCCCGCGGTGGCTTGGCAGACATCCTCTTCAGTGACTTCATAGTCTCGAAAAACGGTGAAGCATTCGTCCCGTTTTGAAAGATCTTCCGATGGGACGCCTGACAGTTGGGTGTACTGTTGGTGGCGTGTTGGCCCGGCAAACCCTGGCCAGATGGCCCTTCTTGCCACAGCGATGGCAGATTGCCGTTTTAAAATGGCAGGAGGCTCAGGGATGCATTTCGCCACATCCCAGGCAGGGCGGCATAGAATTCTTCCACTCCAGGGGCCATTTCCTCCGCGGTGATGCCCTTAGACAGCTGACTTCATCTGCGTCTTCTCCTTCCTCGTCAGGGACTACGTCATCGTAGTGAACTGCCACGGAACGGCTGGCAGGGGTAGCGACAGGCTGGAACCTCTGTATTTCAGCTGTAGAGTGGTTGGACATTTCCGAAGCTCTGGCTTCATCCAGCGCTAATTTGAGGCTGAATTCCATGCGGGCTAGCAGGTGGCGTTGTAGACGAATGTCCCTCACGCCACACACAAGTTGCTCCAGGAGGGAGTCATCAAGATCACGAAATTCACAATCGAGGGCAGCATCCCTGAGGGAGGCCATGTACTGATTTATGGACTCTCCCTCCTTTTGTGTCCTCTGTCAGAATGCGAAACGCCTGGCTATGCACGATGGGGTCGGAGCGTAATGATTTCTCAGCTTCTCAAGAAGATTGTCCCAGGGCACCGTGTATACTGTACAAGTTGAGGGGCGACTAGGGCCCGGGCAGTGGAAAACATCTGGTGGCCACATGTGTTCAAAAAATAGGCTCGTTTCCAACCGCTTGATAGTTCGGTGAGATTGTTCGCCTGGAGGAAACACTCAAACCTCTCCAGGTATGCATCCCACGTCTCGGTTGCCGGACTAAAAGCCTCGAAGGAGGTCGGTTTGTTGCTTGCCATCCTGAAAAGGACAGGCTGAGGAGATATGCCTCTGTGATTATGACAGCTTGATGTGGCTCAGCCCGATTTGAGTGGATCAGACTACCTGTTGCCTCAGGATCCCACCTTCGTCGCCAGTATTCTGTCGGGAGAACAAGGGAGTTCCACAAACTGAGGCGAGACAGGGTCTTAACCAAAAAGCCTTTATTGGCTTAACATGCTAACAACAACAACTCGGCTCAAGGCAGCTTTGTACCGGCAACAGGGTTTCCTCGCGTCTGACAGCTCTTTTATAGCCGGCTGTCAGACGCGGCAGCCAATGGTGGGGCTCTAAATCTCCCACCTGAAGAGAGCCTCGGCTTCGGCCAATCAGAGATGCTCCCGCGAATAGCGAGCGTCTGGGAGGAACGTAGCAGAGATCATCATATACTTAGTTGTTGTCATATATAGTTCTGCATTTCAAGGACCTTGAAATATTTGTCTTGTCATGGCTGAATTTTGGAGTGATGTTTGTATATGCATTTTGAAACAGTAGTTTTAAGTTCAAAGCACCTTATGTTGACAGGAAGAAATACGAGCTCTGCCACAAGTACATGAAAAAAGTGGTTTGATAGCAAGCTTCTGCTTGAGTGATTTGATATAGGGAACTATGTTCATAGGCTCTGGAATACCGTAGCACTTCATGGGAATAGCATATCATTTAAAAACTCATCTGATACTGATTTCTGGTCCGGCATTGCACAGAATGTCAGAAGTGCTGCAGCTCAATAAATCAGCGGTCACCAACTGGTGGTCCGTGGACCACCGGTGGTCCGCGAGAAAATTTTGGTGGTCCACAGAAAAATTATTTGCATTTTTTATATTGCACTAAATCAGGGGTCCTTAAACTATGGCCCCTTGGACAGATACGTGCAATGAACGTTTGTGTTGCTGCAGAGAGTCTCCCCCTTTGGGGTCTTTTTGTGTGGGTCGGAGGGGGGCAGAAATTCCGACTTGGGATCTGCTTCAGCCTCCTGGTACGGGGTTTTGGGCGAAGGCTGGAGGGAAGTGCCGCTGGTGGCGAAGAGCCGGAGGACCTTGTTCCAGTCGGACTGCATCATGGCCTGGAACTGGCTAACCATCTCAGCACGCTGAGCCTCCAGGCGCCTGTACCTGGCCTTGCACTCCCGCAGGTCTTCCCTCTGCTTGGAAAGCCTATGCTCGTAGTCCTCAGTGAGGTGCTTCTACTGAGCCTCCTTCTTGGTCAGATCCAATTTGAACTGAGCTGTTTTGCCAACTCTTTCTCATGGTGGCTGCTTAGCTCCAATAACTGCTTCCTGTTGGGGCCCTAAGGAGCCCGGGCGGAGAGGCGAGGAGTGGCTGGGAGGGGTGAGTAGAGGCTGGCGAGGCGCCCCTCGACATGAGTGACATTGAGTTGGCCACGCCCACCCAGTCACATGACCATCTAGCCACGCCCACCCAGCCGGTCATTAGGCAGATCATATTAGTGGTCCGCGGGATTTAAAATTATGAATTTAGTGGTCCCTGAGGTCAGAAAGGTTAGTGACCCCTGCAATAAATATAGGTAGTCCTGACTTACAACAGTTCATTTAGTGACTGTTCGAAGTTACAACAACACTGAAAAATGTGACTTATGACCATTTTTTACATTTATGACCGCTGCAGCATCTCCATGGTCATGTGATTTACATTCAGATGCTTGACAACTGGTTCATATTTATGACAGTTGTAGTGTCCTGTGGTCATGTGATCACCTTTTGCGACCTTGTGACAAGCAAAGTCAATGGGGAAGCCAGATTCACTTAACCACTGGGTTGCTAACTTAACAACTGTAGTTATTCACTTAACAAATGTAGCAAGAAAAATTGTAAAATGGGACAAAATTCACTTAACAAATTTCTCACTTAGCAACGTAATTGTGGTCATAAGTCAAGGCCTACATATAATGTATAGGTGTCTTATGGTTTCTTGTCTTTCTTCCAACCATATTATGGCTTCTATTTGCAGTTTGTGAATTCCAACTTCAGGTAAGACTGAGGTCACCTCCATAACACTTTTTGTTCTCCAAACCCTCAGAAACAGTTTTATACCAATCCTATGGGTGTGCTTTCTGCTGTTAACCTCAAAAGACAGATAATATACTACATGAGGAAATCAATGCTTATCACAACTGACCAAAGGAGCAAAAAACTATATCCAGCTATCCACAAATATATGATACCACTAAAGGCGAATATTTGTAGCTCAGGGTTGAAATGAGGGGTCCTTGGTGCTCTCTGAGCTTGCTTGTTTTCTTGCAGACGTTTCATTACCCTAACTAGGTAACATCATCAGTGCATTAATGATGTCACCTAGTTAGGGTAATGAAACGTCTGCAAGAAAACAAGTAAGCTCAGAGAGCACCAAGGACCCCTCACAAATATATGAATAGTTGTTACTGTTGTTATTGTTTGGCGTTTAAATAATCTAAGCATAAATAATGGGGGAAGGACCCTAATCCCTTATGCATTTGATTAAAACAACGTAAAATTATTCTGCAAAATTGTAAAGGCTTAATCTCTGTTGATGAGATTAACAGAGTTGGAAGGAACCTTGCAGGTCATCTAGTCCAACCCCCTGCCCAAGCAGGAGACCCTACATCTGCCTCTACCTAGGATCGAACTCACAACCTCCTGATTGTGAGGCAAGAGCTCCACCTCTAGGCCACCGCAGCTGGGAGGAGATGGAAGAGGCAAGAGTTCATGTACTAGAAGATACAAGTTCCTGCAAATGGAAGATGGTTCAGCTCAGAGTGGCTGGGGAATTCTTGGAAGTCCACACACCTTACACTTGCTGGAGTTGAGAAACAGTGATGTAAAGGTATCCTGAAAGTATTCTGCAAAGCTGGAGTTAAGCATATTTGTTCATATAAATGACCTTTTAACTATCAGGTGCTGTAAAAGCTGAAGCTGGCAAAACCAGGAATAGCAATTCTCAAGCAAGACAGCATTGAAACAGATGTCACCTATTTTCAAGGTGTAAGAAGTTAGCACCCACCCCTCTCCTAGAAAAATGAAATATCCTAGGAAATATTAAAAAGGCAGAATATTATATAGAATATTCCTGGAAACATGTTTTTAGGCAGAAAATAGACTCACTCCTAGTAGCCCCCACCTTTGTCAATGGACCATTAAGACCAGAAAACAAACTCACTCATCCCCCCACCTTTGTCAATGGGCAGTCTATTCTACATAACAAAGATAGGATTAGCCCTCTGACTCATGGCACCTGGGAAGATTGCATCAGCCAGCACTCAAACTAGTTTGGTATTCAGGACAGCCTACAGAGTTGCTCCTGCATGGCCCCATGAGAGTCTGACAGGATACATTTCTTACACAGGAACAGGAAACTCTTAAGGTGGGGCCCAACACAGAGCATAAAACCAGGGCACTCTCAGCATCTCGCCCTTCTCTCTTCACCCAACATCTGGAAGCATGTGATCCACCTTTTCTGTTCAGGAGCCCCTGCCATGTGCTCCTGTCCACCATTAAACCTTCTTTCCAAGCAACTTCCATGAATCCAGTGTCTTTTTCCCCACTTGGAACTGAACCCAGAAGGATATTCCTTACAACAAAGGCCATGAAAGAACATCCAAAATATGGTCACTGGAAAACGTAGTAAAAAAAACATACTGGAAAACACAGGGGAAAAGTCCTTTAAAATCCTGGGGCTTGATTTCTATGTTCTGTATCAGGCAACATATTCTGCAGAGATGTGTGTCACTTCTGGTTGCCCAATAGCCATAAATCCCGGGTGTCAAACTCGCAGCATCATATTGCCCGTCACGTGACGTTTTACGATGTTTTTTTCCCTTCACGGAGCTGGGGTGGGCATGGCCTGCACATGACACATCCGGCCCACAGGCCGCCAGTTTGACATCCCTGCCATAAATCAACTTATCCAGCCATGTGGAATGTAATAAACTTCTGCTATTAATTTTTTCCTGAGTGCAAGGGCTGAGTTGCTGGAGAGTAGAAATGTATTGCTATGGCCAATATGACAAGAGTATGGGGTTGCAGTGCTATCTTGGCCTATAAAGCCTTCAGAAGAGTAAATTCTTTAAATCATTAATTATTTATTGCTGAAGCACTATTCCAAACATTTTCTTCATTGGGTATGTTTTATGCTATATTATTATTTTACAGAATCATAATTTACATATCTTGAGCACTATCCAAAATCTTATTTGACAAAGGCAGCAATTAAACAATATACTAATGGATAAAGGTGAAATAACTACAGTGGTATCTTTAGTGGAAAACTGCAAATCTGTGATAAAATAACATTATAAGCCACCTTAGTTGACTAACAAGTAAACTAAGTAGATATTTGGTGTGACTAAATAAATGATATTTGGTGTGGCTAAAAAAATGATAATCGTATGACTAAATGATAGTATTGGCTACGTGGGATTGTTGTTTTCTCAACAGTTTGGAAATGTAGTATATAATTCATAATAATAATACGTGGTAGATCTAGGATAGTTATCTTTTTCTGAGGAGGAGAATCTTTCCTCTAAAATGTATACATCTTTTGAAAGATTGTACAAATACAATTATCTTTTTTTAGTTTATTTAGGATCTTATAAAATTATGATAAATTTGGAAGAATAAAAGAAGAAGCACAGAAACCTAAATTGCATTTAAATGACATCAAAATACACTGAAATTTTTTAGTCTATTTAGGACCCTACAAAATATCTTTATGTGCCTTAACTGAATAATTTGATTTGATAGATGTATTTGGTAATATTAAAAATACAAACATACTTTATGTCGCCTTTAAGATTCTCTGTTAAGATCAAAGTAGGAATTTTAGTTTCTTTGACAAAATTCCTGTGAATTAATAAACCAAGTTATTATAGTTTTTTTGTTTTCAGTTGTTTTCTTAATGGTGGTTTTTTTTCTGATCCACAATATTTTACTGAACATATTAACTTGGCCTCATAAGATTTCTGTTCTGTCATATGCTGGCAGAATAGTTCTTGAATTACATTATAATAATGTACTGTAATATGTTCTTATGTTTTCAAAATGGCAGATCTCCAAATCTTGCAAATATTAGGAATGTTGTTTGCCCTGTCACTTATGCAGATGGTAATTCTGAAACAAGAGTTTTGAACTGATTGAATTCTCAGAAAGAGCAATCATGAAAAATTCCAAGATGACCTAGACCAGGGCTGTCAAACTCCCGGCCCACGGGCCAGATGCGTCATGTGCTGGCCACGCCCACACCCAGTTTAGCGAAGGGGAAAAAAGGCCCGATACGTAACTTGATGCCGCCATGACGATGTGAGTTTGACATCCTTGACTTAGACTGCTCATCAAAACAATTTGAAAAATCTTCTATCTGGACAATTTATTGTTAGATTAGGCACATCTTTACAATTATTTATTTTCACACTATGTCATCGTTCTTTTTTGGCTCATGCAAATTTCTTTATGAATTTTTGATGAATCTTCCATACTAAATTTATCCTGATTTTTGAGAATGAAACTTTGTTTTGAATTTTTTTTAGGTACAAAAATGGGGGTATATTTTTGGTACTACAAAGAATGGGATGACATTCAAAATTAGACTTCATGTTTCTGATGTACAAGCTCTCTCTGTTTGCACTGCTCACCACATACAGTAGATCAATGCAAAATTGCAGCAAATGCCCTGATCTGATAATGATGTTTATTACAGTTCTTTAATATCTTATATTATTTATTAACTCTGCTTTCTCTTTATTCTGTACATTTTATAATTTCAAAACTAGATTGACCATTTCCTCTCATATTTTAGTGCAGTTTGTAATAGCTTGTATTTCTGAATTTATTTGAATTTTTGCAAAAGTCTTTGTCAGTGAATAACTGTTTCTAAAAAAATGAATTGTTTAAAAGTCACACTCATTTTACTTAGAGTATTTACATTATTGCTTTACATTAAGTGCAAACAAATTTCCAAATTAAATTATGGTTCTGGCAGTTCTGAGCAGTAAACATGGTTTATCTATGTTAGGGGTGTCAAACTCAAGGCCCAGGGGCCGGATCCGGCCTGCATGGTGCTTAGATCTGGCCCGTAGGGCCGCCCTGGAAACAGCGAAGGACCGGCCCATGATGCCTCTGCCAGCAAAACTGGAGCTCAGGAGGGCTGCGTGTGGCACTCCCCAGCTCCATTTTCACTGGCAGAGGGTTGCAGGAGGCCATTGCATCCAAAAACGGAGCTCAGGAGCCCGTTTTTGCTGGCAGAGCGCTCAGGCCATCACAGGCGCCCCTGACATGAGTGATGTTGAGCTGGCCATGTCCACCCTGGCCATGCCCACCCCAGCCCCCCAAGGTCAAAAACAATCCTGATGCGGCCCTCAATGAAATCGAGTTTGACACCCCTGATCTATGTTGATCAAGAAGTATATAACATACATGAATTAGAAAAAAAATGCATTATTTTAAAATTTAGTGCAATATGTTCCTTGAAAAATCTGGTAAAAAAATTATTGGTAATCCGTTTCTACTAAGTATCAGGTTGCTAAGCATAGATATTTAGCGGTTATTTCTGTTATTTTCACATCTTCCTTTGTTTTTTCTTGTTTGTATGATATATTACATGCAAAAAAAACCTCCAAGATTAACACGTAATGATAAAAGTAGCAACCATATTCAAGCAGAATTAGAGTATGTAATGTAATCAGAGGTTGTTGTGGAAATAATATCCTATCCGGCATTTTTCTTTAGTTATGGTTCTTTTAGTGTTCACATTTATTATGAAAGAAACTTGCCTTCTCCAAGAAATGCAACATTGCTAAATACATAAGCAGTTGGAGCGTGTATGTTAAGGCAGTATTTTTTCTCCAGGGATCAGGCCAGGCAAACCCAAGCTGTCAATCTAATAAGAAAGGGGATGTGTTTTTGATATGATCCCATCTAGTGACTATATAGGGACAGAATGTACCAAGAGTCTGGTAATTAGAGCTTCCCATTTATTCTGCTTACACTGCAGAACACTACAGTTAGCAAACAACAAAGAAGCTTGCAATATATATATATAACTCCTTGAAATGAAATGAAAGGAGTCAGCCAACTCTCATACTACATTATTCATTCATCTATCCACTCGTTCATTCTGAATTGACCTTTTCTGAATTTTCTTGCCATATTCTACTCCTGCATATAAAAGCACCTGTGTCTCTTGGCTCTTACTACATTTTGGGAAAAGGTGGGGAAAATAAATATAACATTTGGCTCCAGGTGCTGTACTAACATTAGTCATATGAAATGGTATCTTCAGTAAGACCTAATGATATAGGATGAGGTTCACAATGCCCTAAAGATTGCTTTGCTTTGCTTTCTTTAATTTTAGCAGGATTTCAAGGAATGCTGCAGAGGTAAGCACACAAGAGCTAGAGAAAAAGAATAGAGACAGAAATGTGTCACCATCTTAAAAACTATAGAGACTATGGGAGCGAAGGGATAAATCTGCTCCTGTAGCTTGTGAAGTACTATTATATGTTTATGTCAGGCACAAGCAACCAGAACCACTGGGAATTGTATCAAGGAAAAGGTTTTTTGTTAGTCACCTATGTTACAAAAATCTCGCCTAGCTGTCTGCATTCTCTTGGGAACAGTGAGATAGGGTTTCAGGGATTCTGTGGAAGGTCAGGCCTCTGGCTTTCTGCAATGCAAGGACTCTAAACTTCACCGTTCTTAACAATTCATATTCCTTGAATTTCTGGGTTCAGATAATGATAGCTTATTTCTCAGCAATATTTACTGGTCTAAGTGACTTCTGGCATTCGTTTTAGAAGATAAGATTAAATGATGCAGAAGTCATCAAATTTTGAAGGCTATAATGCAGAATATACTGTAGAATATTTCTACTTTTGCACCCAAGGTACTGAGGGGTACAATTTGTAATATTGATCTGTAATACTGATTTCAGTTCAAATTCTGGTTTATGTGAACAGTGTCCAAGTTAAACACTCTTTCATCAATGTGGAGAGAAAGGAAAGGTGTTTCTTTTTTTTCTCTTTTAGTCCCAGGCAAGTTTTTTCCATTTCCCCCCAATATTTCAATTATCATTTCACGTTTTTTTAAAGAGAGATCCAGTAGTTTCTTGTTCTTAGCCCTCTATGCTTCCATTTGATAAAGGTAGCAATAGAAAGTATGACACTTTTATCCTACTGCTCCACTATTTGACTTTCATTAGCTGTAAGACATGCACCTGTGAGAAATTGAGTCCCTAGACTTTTAAACTATACTGTCTCTTTCAGATAAAGAATTGGAGCCATGTTCTTTTCTTTCTTGTTTACTATTAAGAAAATTGCACATTTATTTTTGATGGCTGAATTCTGCCATTAAACAGAATCTCCAGAGTAAAGTTCTAGTTTAGCTTTGCTCTTTTAAATTGTTGCTGTTTTACATTTTCATAACAAAATCAGAATTAATTCCTTGCCATTTCAGTATGAACCCTGGCATAAATTAAAGCCTGGGTCCTTGCTTCTCCCAAAGTGGGAGGTCTTATTCTCTGTAGCCTCCAAAACAAAGTTCACTGTCCACCTTGGCAGTGCTCTTGTTGACATTAGGTTAGCAGGACTTGCAACTGAGACCTTTGGCAAGGTCTAGCCACGTTTGCACAAAATGGTAAGACAAATTACTATGAGCCATGGTGACTGAGAATAAGTGAACTATCTACACTGCATGCAGCTTGTTCACTCTATACATGATTGCTTAACATTTCATCTGAACTGTAGATCTTGACTGGAAGCTCCTTTTATATGCCAAAACCACAATTTATTATTTGTACTTTATTAATCATAACTTCATGACCCACAAAATAATGACTATTCAGCAACTTTATAAAATTGTTCATAAATCTTGTAGGAAATGAGAATGAACAGATTATGTTTTCCAATTTGGTCACACTAATCCAATAATCTCTCTGGATGAGGGACCTGATCTGGTGTGCATAACTGAGATCTGGGTGGGCTTAGAGGGGAGTATTTCCCTCTTACAAATATGCCCACTTAGATTTTGGGTTTTGCATCTCCTGAATCACCATTGGAGGGAGTATAATTGGTATTCCCAAGTAGCTGAAGCTCTTACAGAGGCTCTGATCAGCAGATGTAAGATTCTCTGGCTGAAGCTGGTCCTTTGAGAACAGTTGGGATTGCTTCTGCCATACTGCCTACTGTGCTACATAGCATAATCCCTGCTTAAGCTGCTAGAATAGGTTGCTGGGTTGGTGGTGGAATCCATGAAACTGATGGTTCTTGGGGGCCTGCCTTGGTGGGATGTTGAGTATGGAGTGTCTCAGGAGTTCATGGCCTTCATGACAATCATAGACCTATCCTGAATAATGGAGGACTCAGTGCACAGTGGAGATTGCACATCAGATCTGGGTTTTGTGTCAGGTTAATTGATCTGGATTTGGAAGACATTACTATCAGACCACTGTCACAGGCAAATCAGTCTCTGATCCCTCTCTGGTTGAAAACTGCCACCCATCCCTGCAAAGAGATAGGATCTGTTCAATTGGCATGTCCCAGACAATGTTTGATACAGTCAATTATGATATCTTTCTAGACCAGTTGTGATTTTGGAGTTGGGGGCAATGTGTTTTGTCATCTTCTTGCTCAGTAGTTGCTTCAGGTCAGTAGGGGAAGACTATACCCATGATCCTCATTGGTGGGGTGCCTCGAGGTTTACACTTTCCCCCTTCCTGTTTAATATCTACATGAAACTGCTGAGTGAGGTAATCTATCAGTTTGGGGTTTGGTATCATCAGTGTTTGGATGATAGGTGAAGCTTCCAATGTTCTGGCTCAGTGTCTGGAGGAGATTTGAGTCTGGAAAGGGAAAAACAGAGTTTGGCTCAATACTGATAATCCTGTTGGACACCCCCAGCATTGGGATGTTTTCATTATTGATTTTGGATGGTGCAAGACCACTGCATTTCCCTACTCAAGTTTGGTATAAACTTGGGGTTCTTCTTGGACTTGCAGCAACTGATCACAAAGCAGGTGGCAGTTGTGGCCAGAAGAGTCTATGCAACTATTTGTCTTGTGTACCAGGGGTGGGTTCTAACTTACCTTGCTGCTGGTTCACTTCCCCCTGCACCGCATGGCTGCGCGTGCATTGCGCGCATGGCCGTGCATGCGCAGTTCCAAAAACTCGGCTTCTGCACATGCGCAGAAGCAAAACAAGCAAAATTTTTTTAAAAAGAGCCAAAAACAAGATGGTGGCACATGCGCAGTGCCAAAAACCAGCAAAAAATCCCCCCCCAATTTTTTTTTCAAAACAAAAAAATCCAAAAAAAGATGGCGGCATCCACGGACCAGCACCGACAGAACTGGCTCTGTGACATCACCACCGGTTTACTACCGGTTCTATAGAACTGGTGCAAACCGGGAGGAACCCACCTCTGTTGTGTACCAGTTAAACCCTTTCCTCAACCTAGAGGTCATTCAGATGGTCATTTGTGGTCTTATCATCTCACAGTTGGACTGTTTCCATGAGCTCTAGATAGCTTCCTAAACACTATTAAATGGAATGGAGTCAAGTGCATGTTTATGTTGATCAACTGATGATTGCTTTCTAGTGTAGGATTCAGAGGAACTTGTTCATGAGAGCGTAACTTCCTTCTGCCATTTCTGTTATATTATTGCCAAACTTAGTGAAAACATTAGATCATGAGCTTGTATAAATAAGAATAGGAAAAATACCATTAAAAAAAACCAGAATTGTAACGACTATTCATTCTATTAACTAGTTGTATGAACTAGTTAAAATGTTATAGTCCAAGTATCAAATACTTATGTAAATTTGTCTTGAATAAATTAGAATGGTTGGCAGAGCTAAATACTACATAACTTCAGTTCCAACAAGAGCATGCTAGATTCTTGAAAGTGGCTGCGGGGAGTCTGTCATCAACGACTGGAAAGTGAAAGTGCAGGAAACTCCCAAGTGGCCACCTAAAGCACTGAAATATTGACAACCACTGTCTATGTTGCTTCCTGCATCTATCTGGTTAGAACACACAAGATTCATGGGAACTGCTTTCCGGAAGATGACTCCCTTGATACATTCTCTCTTTTTCAGAAGTAGAAATGCCCCTAATTTTTTTTTTTTGCTTCTGAAACAGCTTTCTCTGAACTCTGCATTCTCTGGGTATTCCAAAAGGTTATCATTTCTGTAGAACTTATCATTTGCTAATCACTTCCACAGAAGATTTTCAATTTGCAAAATGATTTGAGTACTTGTTTATTTTTTAAGCATTAAGATTCCTTAGGAAAGGGCATGCTCCAGAATTGCTCCAGCAGTGAATTACTTTATAGCCCTGTTCCCATACAAGCTTAAGTGAGACAATTTGTTTTAAGTGTTGTGGAAATACCAAAAAGGGGTCACTTGACCTAGTAAATTAACCTCTACTGGACAGGGGTGAAATTCAAAATTTTTCCCTATTGGTTCTGTGGGCGTGGCTTGGTGGGCGTGGCAGGGGAAGGATACTGCAAAATCTCCATTCCCACCCCACTCCAGGGGGAAGGATATTGCAAAATTCCCATTCCCTCCCCACTCCTGGGGGAAGGATATTGCAAAATCTCCATTCCCACCCCACTCTGGGGCCAGCCAGAGGTGGTATTTGCCGGTTCTCCGAACTACTCAAAATTTCCGCTACCGGTTCTCCAGAACCTGCTGAATTTCACCTCCGCTACTGGATCAATTTAGTCTTTATCAGGCCCAGACCTGTATAGAGTTAAAGTAACTCCACCAAGTCAAGCATATTGTGGGAACACCTAAAATTAATTAACTAACCTGTCTTCTTGGTCCACCAAGGAAAAAAGCTGGAGAGAAGCAACACTGAAAAAGCAAGACTCCTCATTACAGAAATAATTGCAAAGTTTTGCTAGCACAATATAAATCTTCTAAACCAGCGGTTCTCAACCTGTGGGTCGCGACCCCTTTGGGGGTCGAACGACCTTTTCACAGGGGTCGCTGCACGCGCTAGCCCGCCATCTTGGAAATGCTCCCAGTTCGGCCGTATCTGCGGGTCACCGGACAGCCGGTAGCCACGGAAGCGGGAGACTTCACCCACCTGCCCAGACGCCGCCATTTGAGTTTTTTTACTCTATGCGCATGCGCAGAATGCTTTGCGCATGCGCAGAGGGCAAAAGAACTCAAATGGCGGCATCCGGGCGGGTGGGCGGCGCCTCGCGCTACCTTGGCAACCGGCTCTAGTGGCGGGGAGGGAGTCGCGGGGGGTCGCGGCATTAAAAAGGTTGAGAACCACTGTTCTAAACCAATGTTTCTCAACCTTGGCAACTTTACATTGCGTGGACTTCAACTCCCAGAATTCCCAGCCAGCCATAGGCAGTGGGGATGGGCTAATTCTGTCAATAAACCTTACAACACTTTGCTAGCACAAGGGTTCAAGATACTAAAAATGGAGAAAGAGGATGGCGATGTATTCTCAAAATGGTGATTTCTGACCATGTTAATGTGATTATAAACCACTCAGTCATCTCACACCACCAGCTGAGAAGCATATACTGTAAATTTGTTGGATGAATAAATATATAAATAATGTGCTGCCAGAATAAACAATAAAGAACTCCGCTTGGAAGAACTGTCACGTGTCATTCTTGGTTTGGGTCATTTTGGATCATAAGCCTGTATCTGAAATATATACTCTTTCTTCTCAGATTATTGAAGAGTACAGCATACATGAGAATTCAGTCTACATCTCAATAAATTAAGAAATTTAATTTGCAATTCTGCTAGTTATATCAGAGGTTTGGGGACATATTATCTTTTCTGAAACATTATTTTTACTTTGATTGTGCCACACATTTTTTTGAAAAAGAGAACTGACAATCTTCTTTTGTTGGTAGCTAGGAAAAAAAATGAAAGCCAGTGTCATACTTTTATTTTAGAGGGGGCTTGAGTGTCAATAATTATGTTGTTTGAAAAATGTATTCATATGTTAAAGATAATTAAAAGACAATTTTATATATTTATCCTTTTAATATAAAATCAAAGCATTTTATCAAATATTTTTTCAGTTTATCAAGCAACACAGTGGAGGGTTTTTCAATGAGAAATAAATGAGTTACAGGATTTAAAAAGTACTTGAACTGTTTAACTTTATGTAATCTTAGAAGCTGCATTGCTAAACCTGGACATTTCTGAAGTTAACATCAGCCTTTGTGGAAAGCAGGGAGCTGTTCACATTTGAGGGGAAAGTATCTGCTTCTCCTTCCTGCTATGACATCTGGACAGTTTAATTTATAACTTACTTCTTACTACTGATATTAATTTCCTTATAATATTACACAAACTAACCAGTCTGCCTGGAGTCCCATAAGAAACTGCCTGAATAAGTGAAGACTCCCAATTTCAGCAACAGAATAAGTGAAGACTCCCGACTTCAGCAAGAGTGGTCAATGCCTGGAATACACTACCCGACTCTATGGTTTCATCCCTAAACCCCCAAAATTTTAACCTTAGACTGTCTACTGTTGACCTCACCCCATTCCTAAGAGGTCTGTAAGGGGCGTGCATAAGTGCACCTGCGTGCCTACCGTCCCTGTCCTAATGTTCCCTTTTACTTTTATTCATTTCATGTATTCAAATTATGTATATACAGTACTTATATGTATTATCTAATACGAGATTGACAAAATAAATAAATAAATAAATAAAATTATGACTCCCATAATCATTCATAAATAGACACGTTGGTTGTACATTTTTTTTAATAAAAACTGGAACCAAAGCCTTGATGCACAGTATCTGCTAAGTAGTTGAGTCCTGGTGTAAAATCTTTCCTTTGCTTTCCCAATATAGATGATGGGCACTGCCTGTAAATACCAGATGGTGAGAAAATGGAACCCATCCCAATGGCTTTTAGGAGAGCAGATAAGATAGACTTATATAGCTTTAAGAATGTAGGTGCCAGAGTGAAGTGATAATTGTATAGCACAATAGTTTTTATGCATTTGGATGTTGTTTTTTAAAAACCCTTGATTTAATTGATTTCAAATGACTTGATTTAATTGTCACAAGTTTTGAAGTAGTTAGCAATACAAATGTTGTCAATATTGAGCTACATATTTTTTTCTCTGCTGTACATAAGCACTAAAAGCGGAAAAATGACACCCCAGGAACCTTGGCTGAGATTAAATCCTGCAGTTATTGTTATTATCACAGAGAGGTAAAGCAGACAACTGATGTCATGGAGACACGCTAGGTGTGATTTTCATAATCCAGAATCAACTGCATTTAGAAAGCATTAAGATTTAGTTTCCATTTCTAATTATTATACTGTTTATCACTAGACTAGTTTCTCATTATATTACTAGTTTGATTTGCATACTGGCGAATAGTTAGTTCTGGTGAGTCTTACAGTGAAGAGTTCTGCAGATGATTTATCTGTTAGTCGCTTGTATGGGTGAGCACTTTCTTTCTTGGAAGGACTCCTTGTTCTTGTAAAGAGGGAATGATATAAGTCATCTTACCACACAACTTTTTTATTGCAAAGTTATTATTATACTACATTCTCTGACTCTGGAAGAAGGGTTCCTACCCAGAAACTTATTTTAAAGAGAGAGAGAAAGAAAGACGGAAGAATCTCAACCTTCTCTACCTGGTGTCTCTTAGATGAGTTAACTTCAACTTTAATCATGACCCTGCTGAATTAAGGATAATCAATGAGGTCCAATGAGGGAGATGGGGGGGGGGTGTTAGAAATATGACACACCAACAAACAAATAAAAGAATGGGATATTAGTTTATCAAAGAACATGTAAACAATGATAACACATAATGAAAAAGTAGTAAAACCAGTATATCTTCTGCCTCGTTGCTCTGCATTCACAATTGGGAAAAGGAAAAGAGCACACGGGTTACCTAATAACTCTTAAAATTGTTAGAGTAATGGTTAAAGTGTGATTCTTATCACAGATGGGGAAAAAAGAATTTGGCTTTTTTCTTATTCATTTAGACTAGAGATCTTCATAGAAAGGAACATAATTTATTATCACATCTCATACATACCATTAAAGTGATTTGATTTGCCAGCATCATTTTAATATATTAAACATAGATGTTACTTGAATTGACAAGATTACACAATCCCAGGTTCCCTGCATTTCCATTTCTTTTCAAACTAACATCCAAAATGCAGCTTTTCTCCATGTTTCAGGGATTGAGCCAAAACTATAGACCAATCTTTATGTAATGTAACAGTGGTACCAGAGCGAAACAGCCTTTTTATTTTTTATCTTGGAGATGAAAATAATTATACCATTGCTTATCATGAATAATATCTAAGAGGGCCATGCTAAACATTCAAAAGAGTTGCTTTACAACAAGCATTCAAGCAAACACTTTTTTCTATTAAAACAGCCACATTCTTTTGAAGATTGAAATTTTTCTCCAGTTGTCTATACATTTGTGTATGCACAAAAAAACACTCCTGCTGGACCACCAGTGAAGCACAAAGCTATGCAAAGACATGTGTATGGAGACAACTTTTAAAACAGCCGATAGTTTTGTGAAAAAACTTTAACTCTACAGAGTTGTTATTCTAACATGTTTTATGAATCATCATTGTTCTCACTAATCACCTCGTCGTTAAATGCAATGTCAAGTGATTGCAACTTGCAACTTCCTTCTGGCTTTCCCTTTGACTTTGCTATTTGGAAACCGACAGTGAAGGTTGTAAATACGGTAATTCACGTGACCATGGGATACGGCAACTCTCATAATTGTGCACTGTTGCCAAATGCCCAACTGGTGATTACAGGACTGCAGACATGCTATGATGGCCACAACTTCAAGGACTGGCTGTAAATCACCCTTTTCAACATTGTCATAATTCCTAATGGTCACTGGAAAATGGTCAATAAGTGAGGACTACTTATATATTATGCTGTTGAGGGCCTTTTTATTGAACAAAGTAAATATATTTTGAGAAAAAGAAGGGTGCAGGAGAAAACATGCTATAGGCCCATGACGGCGAACCTATGGCACGTGTGCCAGAGGTGGCACGTAGAGCCCTCTCTGCTGGCACGCAGGCCGTCGCCCCAGGTCAGATCTCCGTGACATTTCTTTCTTGAGCTTCTGTTTCCCTGCAAATGACGAAACAGAAGCTCACGAAAGAAAAAGATCTTATCTCTTGCCGCGCTGCCGGTGTTGGGATGCCCCGCCTCCCGCCAGCCAGCTGGTCTTCGGGTCTCTGCTGCGCATGCGAGCATGTCTGCCCCATGCATGAGTTTGCACACGTCTGTGCATGCGCGCACACATCTGTGCATGCACGCATTCACGAACGCGCGCACCTTTCAGTTTGGGCATGTGCACGCACAGAGTTTGGGTACTCCATGTCTAAAAGGTTCGCCATCACTGCTCTATAGGATGTTCGTCTCAATATACCTCCACAAATGAGTGGAAGTAATTTAGCAGCATTTAGACTGATATGGTGCAAAACCAGAAGTTGCATTATGATATGAGAGGAAGAATAACCTGGGCTTACAGACTGGTACAACCAGTTTCATAGCCTCTACCTGTCCAGCTAACCTCATACGAGGTTAACTATCAGCATGACTATTCCTGTTTCTATTACAAAGGAACCAAGGGAAGCTTTTGTCCTGATCCCATACAAAGTTCTTGTTTGGAGTGCCTATAGCAGTGATGGCTAACCTTTTCCGGTCCAAGTGCCCAAAGTGCATGCGTGTACCCGAATCCTCAAAATGCAATGTGCGCACCCCCGTGCATGCGCCCAGCCCCCCATGCATGCACGTGACCCCCGCACGTGCCCTGCCCCCCCGTGCATGCACGCAAGACCCCCCCGCACGTGCCCTGCCCCCGCACATGTGCGGCAGAGACCCGAAGACCAGCTGGCTGGTGGGAGGCGCGCATATATGTGTGGCGGAGCTGAACTGGGGCGACGGCTCGCATGCCATCAGAGAGGGCCATAGGTTCGCCATCACGGACCTAGACAATGGTCAGTCAAGCAGCAGCTGAATCTGCATATGGAATGTGAGCACAGCAAATGGCCCAGAAGAGATTTTCAGACTTACAAGATGGATATCAGAAGCACAACCAGAAATATTAGCTTTAGTTTTATTGTAAGCCTACATTAACAGAATCTTGAAAGTGTACATTTCTTCGCCTTTCACTTTTACTGTCCAAGAAACTACGGAGGGTCCCTTCTGAGGTGTTGGGCATGTCAAAATTCCTTTTGCAGACTCAGTTACTGCTTGTCTGACAGTCTAGTTTGCAGCTTTCCACTTGTCTCCCAAGGTCATTCCCACATACCATTACATTACATCACCTCCCTAATTCACATCAATATGTGAACTTTATTAATTTAAATTAATTAATTAAAACTTCACTAAGTTTAATTCCAAGATTCTTTTTTAGTTCACTGGAAATCTAGGAACCTGGATATTTGGAAACACATATTTCCAAGCAGATTATCTATTTCTGGAAGCTACTTCAGATTGTTCATGTTCCCAGAATGTGCATTTACAAGCTTCCTCCTCTCTAGTTATTGGCTACTTTACCTTATTAGAACTGTTTCATAAATTCATAAACTGTTTTCTATATTGATTGCTACATTGTAATTGCTTTGTAGGTTTATATAGGCACATAACATGAAAAGATAAAAAATGGCTGTGTTAGGGCTGTAATATAAAAGAAAACCTGTCACACGTTTCTGTTTACTAGCACTGTACTACAGTTTACTAATATTATTACTGTTATTACTGAATAACTTCAAGAACTCTGTTTTCGGCTTCAGAGACTTGCAAATTTGCTACAGGAGAGACCAACATTATTTCTCACAAGATTTTTATTCCAATTTTCCTGTTTCACACAAAGGATTCTAATGTAGCTAGGGGACACAAATCTTCATTAGTTTGCTCATATTTTCAAGACATTATTGTACTTTAATACAAACAACATGGCAAACATAATGGAAAACTGTTAAGAAAGAAGACTGAATAGTGCCCCAAATCTGTTAGGAATTATTTGCCTAGAAGCACTTTTGCAAACAAAAGACATGCTCATGTCATTACATGTTTCACTATAAGATACAGGCTGTCTACGCATGGCAATGTTTTTGTGCCAAAGATTTCCATGAACCAATTAGTTTTGGGAAGGTCTTTCAAGGGAAAGATATAGAAGGAGAAAAGTAGAGATTAAAAAAATAGATCTTTGTTCTGGTGTGTTGTGTGTGTGTGTCTTAGCATGTGGTGGTCAGAACTCAGCCTTATACCATGAGATTCAGTACCTGCTCAGTAGGTTACAGCATGTAAACTCAGAAAACTGGGTTATGTTTAGCAATGTTAATGCTAATTGTGTGTTGAGCAAACCAGAGATCAAAATGAGGCCATGTTTCTGCCCCTACCCCCATAACTTACATACCCCATGAAAGCTGTGTGTGTTGGATGAGAAAGACTACTCCAAACAGCAGCAGCACAAAGGAAAAAAAATTAAGAAGTGCGAAGTGCTCTGTAGGACGAGCCGAGGCGGAAGCATTCATTGAGGCGAGGCACGTTAGCGCTAACACATAACGTTTAATAACAACAACAGCTCTTAACATGAGGAACTCTGACAGAACAAAACCCACTCTGACAGCCGCTTAAATATGCGGCTTGTCAAACCTAACAACCAATCACTGCCGACCAGACAGGCTGCTTCGGCGGCCCCCTAGAGGCCCGCCGGAATATTACACCGGATAATATTCTTTGTCTTGGATTTTAGTGGGAGTTTCTTTTTGGATTAGGTTGGTGATCTTATTTCTATGGAATCCATTGGCTGTTAGTACGTTAGTGAGAGTGTGTAGTTCGGTTTTTAGGTGTTGTTCGTCTGCTAAGCGTTTTGTTCTGGAGATGAGTGTCTTGGCTACGGAGTTGATCTGTGCTGGGTGGTGGTGTGAGAGTGCGTGAAGATAGCGGTGTGTGTGGGT
>QLTV01001726.1:496959-516816 GCA_003457575.1 Thermophis baileyi
TAGGCCGCAGACCTCCTCATCAGAGTCAACTATAGTTCCCGTTTCCTCAGGTAAAGGGTCTATCGCGTTAGTTCTTGAGGAAACTGAAGGAGCAGGAGGCCCGTCCATCTCAGCTAAAGATTGAGATGATAGCTCAGCCGCCCTAGCCTCGGCCAATGCCACTGGGAAGGTGAGGCCGTGCATTGCCAGCAGGCGCCGTTTGAGGCGGCTGTCCCTAACTCCGAAAACTAATCGATCAAGAAGATAGTCCTCCAAGTTATGACATTCACAATAAAGGGCCGCCTTCCTCAAAGCCGCCACATATTGATTTACAGTTTCTCCGTCTCATTGATTTCTATGGTAGAAGGCATATCTACGAGCACACCTTGAAGGTGGGGGAGCATAATGTTCTTTCAATCTGGTTAACATTGCCTCCCACGATACAGAGTGGATAGATTCGGGAGCAAACAGAGCCCTAGCTGTCTCAAACATTTCGGTCCCGCAGAATCCCAGAAAATAAGCGCGCTTACGATCCCCGGAGAGTTCAGTGTAGGCGTTCGCAATCAGGAAGCACTCGAAACGGGCCACATAAGAGTCCCACGTTTCTCCGTTGGGATTGAAGGGAGCGAAAGTGTGTTGCGTTGCCATTCTTCTGCACTGTCAGAGTTGTATTCAATGAGGTGGAGAATTAAAGGAAATGGTTGAGCGACGTCTCGTCGCTAGTGACCGTTCGTATTTCGCCTCAGCGGAATCCCATCCTCGTCGCCAGTGCTCGGTAGGACGAGCCGAGGCGGAAGCATTCACTGCGGCGAGGCACGTTAGCGCTAACACATCACGTTTAATAACAACAACAGCTCTTAACATGAGGAACTCTGACAGAACAAAACCCACTCTGACAGCCGCTTAAATATGCGGCTTGTCAAACCTAACAACCAATCACTGCCGACCAGACAGGCTGCTTCGGCGGCCCCCTAGAGGCCCGCCGGAATATTACACGAAGACTATAAGATTGGGGTGATATAGTGCTGTGTAATGCTGACTTGTTTATTAAACTGGCCCATTTTCTAAATCCGATCGAGATAAACAGGCTGAGCTCCGAACCAGAAACAAAACGAAACAAAACGAAACAACTTAAAACTAATGAAGGGTTCTAATGCAGCACCCAGCCCTTCAAAAAGCCCACCGGGCTAAGCGTACCGTATTACGCCAATTCTGAAGAGCAAAGAATTTGTGACAGCATCGCGGGCTGTAAAGACTCATGAGGCTGAAAGAAAGTACATTATTCATTGGGTTGGAGGTGGGGCCCTCTCTGCTACAAAAGTGAATGTGAGAGTGTACGGTTCCGGACGGGGAAGTGCGTGTGTGCGCGGTCGATGCACTGTTTGTGGGCCGAAGGTATAGTGTGCGAGTTGGGCTGGCGCGCTTTGGAGAGGGGCTGATGGGGAAGTTGTGCCTCTCGGTCGGGGTGAGGTTGGCACACGCAGCGCTCCTTAAAGAAGGGAAAGCGGGCGGCGGGCGGTTGTTTGCAGCCGCCTAGAGACTCCCACCACTTCTCTATCTGTATGAAGCACAGCAGAGGCTGCGACTAGGGGAGCTTCGGCTAGTCATACTGGCCCCCGCTTTCGGGCGGCAACGGAGGCGGGTCTGGTCGTGGGAGAGAGAGGGAGGGAGGCGGGTCGCGGAGGCAGGAAGGGCTGTGGCTGGAACCAAGGCTGTGACGGGGGCAGGGCTGTGGGACGGAGCGAGGCCCGGAAAGAAAGGAGGACCCTTACTGCGGAACCGGGCTGGGCCGTGCCGGCCCAGGTAAGAGACCGGAGTTGTGGGTGCAGGAAGTGAAAAGGGCGACGAAAAACATACCCGCGCCGCGGCCGGGACACCATGCCGCTTGCATGTAGTGGAAACCAAATATCCTGCGAAGGAGACGGGTGTATATTTCATTCCCCCCCCCCTCAATAAATTAAAAGATGTGCATGCCCCTTTATGAGCCGAACCCGAAAAGGCCGTTTAGCCCAATAGTAATATTTTAGTTTAGGCACGTGCAAAGCGCTTTATGTTTACCTGGGAACAGTTAACCCGCGCGCGCGGGCGCGCGGCTAACCCGTGTTTCCTTGTATGTGTGTGTCACTAAGATACGTATGGCTGTAATCTTAACGTGATTGGCTCCCTGTGTGTATACGCAAATAGTGGTAAATACTTGCCACTGAGTGACACGTGCAGGGGTTGAACCCCTTGCGTGTGTTATGAACGAGATAAGGTTCCCCTGTTTTCTTATGGAAGTTATTTGAGACGACAGAATTAACGGGGTGCAGTTTTCACAAAGCAGCTGTGTATCTCCGACTCTACATGTAAAGGTCTAACATGCCACCAGCGCTACAGGAAAAATGTTGTTTATCAAATCGACGAATCACTTTCTAAAGAAGTGACGCTAGCCTAGGGCGATTTGGGGGCAAGGTGCTTTCAGTGTTCCGCCTACAAACGCACACTCAGCGCCCCCTTTCCGAAGAGAGAAGGAAAAAGCTATTCAGCCCCCAACTGCAGGCAGTGAGAAATTTCCATGGTGTTTTTTAAAATATACCATGGGCATAATGCTGGATTTGATGGCCCAAATAGGTTGGGCTGCCATGTATCGTCTTAGCCGGTCCGTAGAGGCAACCCCATCTATCAGAGCTAAATTGCATAAGCTCAAAACTACTATTTTGTTTTTGCATTGAAAATAGGTTGCTATACAACCCTTGCTCAAGGTAAATTATTGGGCTGATGAACTTTTTAAATCTTAGGTTGGCTGAAGATTGCAGGGTTTGTTAGTTTAGCTGGCTTTTACTTTTTGTTGTTGTCTGTTTTCCCTGTTGAGCTGTAAACAGAATATGTATGCTAGAGAAAGGGAATGTTTACCTTTCATTTCCAGAAGCAATAAATCTGCATGCAGATTCCCCCCTCTCTCTCTTCCCCAAGTTGTTATGGTCAGTTTCAATTTCAAAGCAGTGTCATTTGGGCAAGTGTTAAGGGATGGGCCTTCTCTCCTGCCTGTCTAAGGCTTGGTGTCTGCCTTTTCTTGTGGCTTTTGATAGTTAAGGTACTAATTCACGAAGCAAGACAAATTCTCAAATTCAGCCCCTGAAATTCTCTGCTGCTTGTTAAGTTAAAATAGTTGCACTTAGGTGTTGACATCACTGTATTTCTTTTCACTGTGATTGTGAGAGGATGTGGCCTCTACTGAACAATGTACAACTTTCTTAATTGTCCCAAAGGTGCTTTTTCAAGATGCAACTGGACTTTCTGGTTTTTCTTTGAAGATGTTTCACTTCTCATCCAAGAAGCTTCTTCAAGCTGAAGAAGCTTCTTGGATGAGAAGTGAAACGTCTTCAAAGAAAAACCAGAAAATCCATTTGGCTGTTGAAAAAGCACCTTTGGGACAACCATGATCTGGATGACTGAGAATCTCCATAAACTTTCTTAATTATTTTTATTTATTTATCAAGTTTATATGCCATTCATCTCACAGTGTGAGACAACACTAAGCACATTATACATTTCTTTTTTTAAAAATGCTTTTAAAACCTGAACTGAAATAATAATGAAATAAATAATAACTTTCCCAGTGTTCCTACAAGATTTATTTTCACAAAACTAAAAGTGAGCATGATTTCATTTGCAATTTTTGTCTTTTTTCTCATATAGTTTATTTAAAAAGATTTATACACTGCTTTCCAAACAGTATTTACAGATAGTTTATTCTGGTCCATCCTAAGAGGCAAAGTTATCAGATAATAGATAATTAACTATTTTGAAAGCCTAAACAAATAAAATGTATTGTCTGATTCAAAAAGTCCACGTGACAGACATTCACTTTCATAAATAGGGCCACATTCATCTGACCTGCCAAGGTCTTTTGCATGGAAGGAAGCGTACAGATATGATCCATGGAGTTGGCAAAATGGAGGAATCCCAATTCTTTGGGTATGTAGGTCTAAGAACATGTAAGGGCTTATGGGAAGCTCTTACATTTTGAACGGGATAGAAACCAGGGAAAGATAACCTCATAATCTATTTTATACACTTTGCTAATACAAGCTTTAGGTAAAATTTATTGATGCTGTGTTTCTCTTATTTTTTATTATTATTTCCACACTGTAAGGTCTATATGTATTTTAATTTCTATAATTTCATATGGTTACTTTGTTTTTTATTTTATCCCCACTTAGGCAAGTTTTAACAGTGATAAGTAGCATTTTTTTGGGGGGGGGGGAACAATTGCTCCCATTTAGTAAATTTGTAGCTATATTCTAAAACAGACGTATCTATGTCTATATCTATATATCTACATCTATATCTATTTCTGTCTCTATATCTATATCTATATCTATATAGCTATAGAGTATTTGTCTTTAAAGTTCACTAAAGTACTGTGGGAAGTCATCCAGTGTTAATTTCTTTGACTAATTCAGGTCTTATTTATTATTTTATTTTTACCAGTTTTCATATTATATTGCAAGGCTCTGAGGTAATTTTAGATGAGAAAAAAAGTTATTTGGGCAGTCTCTGGCAAGGAAAGGCAAACTGGGGTCTCGGACATATTTGGAATTATAACTGGTTGTGTTATATAAAATGGCCACCATGGAATACTTGCCTATTAACAAAATGGCTACCAGTCTGAGCATAGTCAGTCACAAATCCAATTTATTGGAAATCCAACTAGCCCTCCAGGATAATTTCTATCATCCCATTGGCACTTTTGTGAGGTCCAAATACTTTATGGCACATAAATAAAATGCTAGAGGCTGATGATTTCCTTTGTAGTCTGCCAGCTTCCTGTTTATGTTTTTTAATTTATTTTTTAAATGCAATTGGACATTCAGAAAGAAATAAAAATGGGAAGCTTTCAAATTCTCTGGAACTCTTTGTGAGAGCAATTATAGGGAACAAAGAAAATTTAAAAAATTATACCAGAGGGTTAAGCTATGAAGTATGAAATTTAAAGTCATTCCCAACATAAAGACTATGGACTGAATATTAGGTATAGATTTAGTATCAAATTACACTCAGCATCATGGATAAAAGAAATGCATGTACCTATCAACACTGAAAATACAAATACTTTCATGCCTAGTATGAAATAGCTCATGTACACAAACATCTGCCTCACGTTCCAGATACTGGAACATCTAAAACAATATAGTTGACATGCTTCCTTTCTTCCTTTCTTTCTTCTGCCTATCACAATAGTATTTTGGTATTATATCAGTGCTTTATGGCTGAAGTTTTTGTATGCAAGTATTGAATGAAAAATAGATTTTCTGTTCCTGTATATTGGCAATTATTGAGGCACATTTCAATCTACAGCACACTTCGAGCAGCTGTTCTTAGATAAAATCATTCGTTGGTAAGTTGATTCCCCCTGCTCTTAAGTGAATAATTTACAAATACTGTTCCCTTATATAAATGTGTGTATTTTCTTTTTTATTTCTTTTGCAAAGTGTCCTTTAGATTTCTGACTGCATTATTTTTATAAGCATAGGTAGTGGGCTTTTAGCTACATAACTAATTCAATATCAGTCAGTGCAGCATATGTCATCGCTTATCGTTATGCTGTATCGTCCTATATAATCAATGTAAATTCCTTTAAAAAAGCAGGAAAGTAGAACCATAAAATTATTTATTTTTTTAATATAGGATATTTTGTGTTGTGGGATTATATTGTTTTTCCCCTAGAGAATAAACCAGAGTATTAGAAAACTAATCAAGTTTACCCTATGACTATTCATATGGGACAGTTTACCTTATGTCTTAAGTAAAGTAAAAGTACTTTTGATTACTTTTATAATTAGACTTATTTCTAGGAAGAGGGAAATAATTCAACCTTGAGGAAAAGTTCATCAGCATTGCCTTGTCTTTCCCTAAGTGTAGAGAGAGGGACTACTATGAGAAGAACTGATAGTAGGATAACTTTGTTCATATTTGGGCACATGTGAAGACCTAGCTCTCTTGAGAAGTCTATAATATTGGGACATACAGTAAAAAGATGTTTAGCAGCAAGTGGGTAGACTCAAGTTGAGTAGCAATGGGTGTATTGTTGGGAACAAGTTGGGGACTGGAGAAAATTTGTATGACTAAGAATTAACACATAATCATATGACATAATCAAGACAATTTCAGAAGGAGAGATCTCATTGTAGGAAGTCTAAAAAAGTCTAAAAACCCATTCTGCAGTGAAAAAATGAAATCAAAGAACTTCAGTCGTATTTGGAATCTGGCTACAACTTGTGTACCTATAGATTTTCACAGCTTTCATGTTTTATTTATGTATATTTTAATGTTCTACAGGGTTGACCAAGAGCTCCAGTCAAGGATAAGAAATCTTGGAGATAGGTGCTCTAAAAATCCATGGCCACCTATATTTCAGTCAATGCTTTTACACAATGTCTGCTTGGGTCATTTATTTTGTCCCCCACTTCCATGATAAAACTGTGTAATTTATATAGCATAAAGGAAATAAAAGTTTTCCTTGATCAAGACCTAAGGTTCAGGGTATGACACAAAGATAGACATTATTACCTAACGACTGCTTGGAAATATTGCTCAAGTTTGCTTTTTGCCATATTATAAAATTGGCAAAGTATTAGCATGCAAGTGCAAGTACACAAACAGGTACCACTTCGATAGGAAGGTAACAGTGTTCAATGCACCTTGACGTATAGTCATGCTGGCTACATGACCACAGAAATGTCTTTGGATAAAGTTATTACCCCCCCCCCTTTCCGTTCCCTCCTCCAGGTTCTACATATTCAGTTCCTCCAATCTCTCCTAATATGTTTTGTCTCTCATATCTTGCACCATTTTTGTTGCCCATCTCTGGACTTCCTCAATCTTAATCGATATCTTTTTTTTAAGTGAGGTCCACAGAACAGGACACAGCTTTCAAATGGGGTCTCATTAAAGCCCTATATAGCAGGATTAGAACCTCCTTTTTCCTGCTGGTGATCCCTCTAGTGATCCATCCCATAATTTTGTTTGCCTTCTCAGATGCCTGGCCACACTGTTTGCTCTTTTTGCAGCCATCTGCTATGAGCACACCTAAATCCTTTTCTTTTGTTGTTCTGTCTAACACTGTACCCCCGATACTGTACCCTGCCAGAGGATTCTTTTTCACCAAGTGTATGATTTTATACTTAGAAACACTGAACTGCAGTTTCCCTATTTTTAACCAATTTTCCAGCAATGCCAAATCATTTTCCATGTTATGAATATCTCCAGGAATATCACACACCTTTATTATTACAGAACTTTGTGTCATTAGCAAAAACCTTACCTAGCAATCCTTCTGTTATATCACTTACAAATACATTAAATAGAATAGGACGGGTGGGTTCTACCTTACCTCGCTGCCGGTTTGCTTCCTCCCGCGGCCGCATGCGCAGTGCCGAAAACCCAGCTTCTGCACATGCGCAAAAGCAAAAAACAGCTTCTGCGTGTGCGCAGAAGCCAAAAACAAAATGGCGGTGCATAGGTGCTGCCGAGAGACCCGGTTCATGGGCATGGCCAGCCGGCCATCGCTCCCGGTTCGGCAAGCGGGGGGAAATTCCCGCTACCGGTTCTATAGATCCGGTCTGAACCCCGCAACCCACCTCTGGATTAAGACCTAGGACTGAGCCTTGTGGTACACCTTTTGTGACTGGTCTTTGCTCAGACAGTGCCCCATTAACAATCACACACTGAGATCTATCCATGAGCCAACTTCCTATCCACTGAACCACCCAGTGGTTAAGCCCTAGCCTGTACAATGAACTCATGATTTGGAAATGTATCAAATGTTTTGCTAAAATCCAAATCTATAGCACCACCTTCGTCCAAACACTGGTGACATAGTTAAAAAAAAGTCAATCAGGTTGATGTGATATGATCTGCCCTCAGTAAGGGCAAGCTGTTTTGGGTCTTTTTTGGAGAGAGGGGGTTGTGGGGGTTATGTGGGTTTTGGTCTTCATCACCACTTACCCTTCAATACAATGTCTAATTTTCAGCTATTCTGAAAAGTAATGTTGTCTTTACCTTTTTGATTATCTGCTAGTTGAGCTGTAATACAATTTTAAGCAGATTTTTGACAAGGGATGTAAACATGTTGATGGGTTGTTGTTCTATGTTCCTGTTTTGCTCTGGAGAATCCCATTTTAGAGTACGAGACAAATCTGATCGCACAAAAATTTGTGGCAGATTAGGTTTCAGTTTTAGCCACATTTCTTGGCCACACCTTCACACATATCCTGAGTTAATAGAGTGGATGAATAGAGGACCTAATTTAGTGAGTGACAACTGGAGAAATTCAGCAATACCAGCAAGAGTGGCTGTTTTTGTATTATTTTATGATTACTACTGATGTGCCTCTAACTGTTCAGTAATACACACTAGAGTAAGTCATAATGTAGTTTATTTTGGTTGAGTGTGATCTGTGAAACTTGCTACAGATTAACTCTATTATGATATTTTTTTTAAAAAAATCTTTTTCTATTTCTTAGTTTCTACATTTGTTCTTGTTTGTTATATTCATTACAATGATAATTTCTTTATCATTAAATTACATTAGCATATAATATAAATGCCATATATATTTCATAAATAATATCACATCTATATTAATACCCGTGATGGCGAACCTATGGCACGCGTGCCACAGGTGGCACGCGGAGCCATCTGAGGGCACGTGAGGCGTTGCCCTATGTCAGCTCCAGCACGCATGTGTGCACTGGCCAGCTGATTTTCAGCCTTCTGGAGAGCGGGAGAGGCCATTTTCGCCCTCCCCAGGCTTCAGGAAAGCCTCCGGAGCCTGTGGATGGTGAAAAACGGACCCAACGGGCCTACCAGAAGTTCGGAAACGAACTTCCGGTAGGTCCGTTGTGCCGTTTTTCGGCCTCCCCGGGCTTCAGGAAAGCCGTCTGAAGCCTGGGGAAGGCGAAAAACGGCCCAACGGGCCTACCGGAAGTTCGGAAACACACTTCAGTAGGCCCATTGGGCAGTTTTTCACCCTCCCCAGGCTTCAGGAAAGCCTCCAGAGCCTGTGGATGGCGAAAAACGGGCCCAATGGGCGGCCCGTTGTGCCATTTTTCGGCCTCCCCAGGCTTCAGGAAAGCCTCCCGAGCCTGTGGATGGTGAAAAATGGGCCCAATGGGTGGCCCATTGTGCCATTTTTCGGCCTCCCCAGGCTTCAGGAAAGCCTCCGGAGCCTGTGGATGGTGAAAAACGGACCCAACAGGCCCACCAGAAGTTTGGAAACGAACTTCCAGTAGGTCCGTTGTGCCATTTTTCGCCATCCACAGGCTTCAGGAAAGCCTCCAGAGCCTGTGGATGGCGAAAACTGGCCCAACGGGCCAACCGGGGCTGTGCTGCCCCCCCCCCGCGCATGCACGCAGGCCTCACAGAAGTCTCCGGACTTTCTTCTGGCCCGTTGGGCCGTTTTTCACCTTCCCCAGGCTTCAGGAGGCTTTCCTGAAGCCTGGGGAGGCCGAAAAACGGCACAACAGGCCTACCGGAAGTTCATTTCAGAACTTTCAGTAGGCCCGTTGGGCCCGTTTTTCACCATCCACAGGCTCCGGAGGCTTTCCTGAAGCCTGGGGAGGCCGAAAAATGGCATAACAGGCCTACCGGAAGTCCAGAGGCTTTAGTGAGGTCTGCGCGCATGGATGGGTGGGGAACATGGGGGGTTGTGCGCACATGCACGGGGGGAGGGCATTGCATTATGGGTTTGCATTATGTGGGCGTGCACCCGAGCAAAAAAAGGTTCGCCATCACTGTTATATACTAATGTAATTCCTAGAAAATACAAATTGTACTCTGGCGTGTATGAAGATGCAAAGACATCATCTACTTGCAGCTCCTTAAAGCAGCTGTGCCTTTTCTTGGAAAAAGATGGCTGTGTTAAAAAGATTGCAGAAAAGTACTGCAGTAGTGGTCCTACACAATCCAAAACATCTGTCTGAAACTGGTCCTGAAGCATTGCGCAGCCCTGATAGCTAATACTGTAGTTGGTGAAGGCCAATATACATTATAGAATCAAATATGAAAAGGGGGGCAGAAGAAGATAAAATGTAATATATATGTAAATTATAAACATATAAGAATAGTTTTAGCAACTATTAGGCTGTTCAGTATGCACTTACTGAAAATAAATTCCCTTTTTCCTATTCTAGTTTATGTTCAGTATATTCCCAATACATATTCCAATCATTAAACAATAAATTGTACTTTTAGTTACATGTTTAAAAGGACATTTTAAGTATTAGGGAAATTTATTGTCACATGCAGTGGCAAATTATGTACCGGTACTTTTTTCAGTCCTTTTCTTCATTGTTGTAATCTTGGTGAAGTTTACATACATGCACCCAAGAGAGAAACTAGTGCCAATGCAATTATGTTTGTCAGAATAAGAGCATCGGATGAAAAAAATAAACCACCTTATGTTTTATCTTTATAATTATAATCTCTGTATTCATGTCTGTTATTTACAGTTTAAAAACTGTACATAGTGTCATTGTATAAAGTTGATGGCAGGAGGAATTTGGTTCTTAAAACTAATTGTAAAAATAAAAACAAATGGAAAAATGGAAAAAATCAGGAACGCGGCCTTTTCTTAAAAGGTGACAACTCCTATGAGATTTCAAGATGCTTCTATGTAAGAACTTTTCCTGTACAATGTCCCTATCCCTTCACACATTTTATACAGGGTCCAAATGATTATGCTTCTACTGCTAAAATTAATATGTCCTTTTTCTTTTACAGAAAATAAAACAGACTCTCATAAAGAGGAAAAGATAAATCAGACTACATTGCACAATTATTGATCACAAATGAGTGACAAATTTGAGGAGACCTTATCATTTGATAAGGTCTCAGCCTTTATGGCATGTTAGCACGCAATATTGGGTAAGGTATCAGACTGCATTTCATTTATACCAACAAATATGACAAATGGTTGTCTTTCTGTATTGGGTAAATATTTGTGACTATTACTTCATTATGCAATAACTCAAGATATTGTGTAATATGTGGGTTTGCAAGCTGGAAAAATGTATATTCTTTTCCTTTTCCTTTGAAGGAATGAAATATTAAACCAGCAGCCAAGCCAAACATGCAAATTAAAAAAAAAACATAAAAATACATACACAAGCATAATTGGAGAGAGAGTGTCCTCTTTTAAAAGGCATTCTAATTTATTATTTTTCAGCAAGAACTGCTGTGAAGAATTACACATTATTGCTACTCTTGCGCAGTTTTTCTTTTTAAACAATTTCTGCCAATTATGAGATGGTGGCATTATAAGCCAATGTATAAATTAAGAATGATTGAAAGAATGTGCAAAGTAGCCTGCTATTTGGATGGTGATAAAAGGTAAAGTACTAAAAAATCATTTGTTGGAAAAGTAAAGGCTTTGCTTTGCTAGGTTTCCCAGCTCCTTTTATTTAAAAATGTTCTCTTAGTTTGTAAGTCTGTAGAGATTCTCAGTCATCCAGGTCATGGTTGTCCCAAAGATGCTTTTTCAGGAGGCAATTGGAGATTCTTGTTTTTTCTTTTGAAGACGTTTTGCTTCTCATCCAAGAAGCTTCTTCAGCTCTGACAGGATAGTTGGGAATGGAAGAATTTATATTCCTTGCAGACAGCTGGTCATTTGTATCCTTTTAGAGAGTCATTGAAGCACTTGGAGGTTTATCTGTGTCCTCAGGGTCACCTGAGTTGTGCTCCTGGTTCCTGTAGTCTGCAATTTTTTCCTCTGGAAATCCATTCCTACTCCCACACCATTCAAAGGATGTTCATCCCAAATTGTATAGCTAAAAGTCTGTAGAGATTCTCAGTCATCCAACTGTTCTCTTAGTTGTTCTCATGTTTCATGTGCACAGCCAGCTAGATCATTCCATTTGAGAAGTTTTGTTAGCTTCGTACATTATTGGTGAAGGAAGAGGCATTTGAAAATGCAGCGCCAAAGCTTCCTGATAGCAAAGTAGCAAGACAGCTTGTTTTCCTTGTCCAAGAGAAGGGGTGGAAATACAGCATGAGTATATTGTAGAACACACTGCAGTAGCCACAAAGACAGTAGTGGGTTCTAAAACCCGTTGCTACTAGTTCGCACACGCACTCATGCTTGCACGTGACACTTCTGCGCATTTGCAGAAGCGTCCTGGGTGGGTGGGCGGAGCCTCCCGCCGCCGCTGCTACCGGTTCTAAGAACCAGGCTGAACCGGGAGCAACCCACCGCTGGTGTGGAAAGCTCCAAATGGGGAAGACTACTTTTGACCAGCCTATCACAGATCCAAAGTGCACTCAGCCTGGGCAGTCGCCCCGCCGCTGCAACCCCCGCCCCTCCCCCTCCCCATGCACGATGAGGTGACAAAGAGGGTGTGGCGGGCTAGCGTGCGCTTAGGCGACCCCTGTAAAAGGGTCGTTCGACCCCCAAAGGGGTTGCGACCCACAGGTTGAGAACCGCTGCTGTAGACATTTGTTTTCCAGACTAAGTATCTAGCATCTTCAGTGCTAGAAAGAAGCGAGTTTGCTCTCTATTTATATACAGTAGCTTGATCTATCTGTGTTGATGGGCAGTTGTTTTCTCCTTGGTAGTTCCTTAATTAGGGCATTGTTTACTGCTTGATTGTTTGTCTGGTATTAATCCTGGTATTAATCCCTGATTATCTGGATTTTGATTGCAGGTGAGGAGATGTTGTGGCCTTTTTGTTTCCCTTTTAGCTTTTTTATTGTTTATTTTGAATGGGCGTACATCAGCAGATGCAATAAGAACAGAAAAATGCAAGCGTTTTGCCACCCGTATCGCCACTAAATAAGTCCTAATAAAGGCTCTTAGAAGTGTTCGTCAGATTCGGATTTACTGGATCTCCAGTGTCGCTCTAGACGTCTCTTGTGGCGTTTCATCTCCCGGAGCTCTTCGGTAAACCAGGGAGCTCTCCGGGATCCACTGCCACGTAGAGGTCGCAAAGGCGCAATCCAATCTAGAGCCCCAGACGCCGCCCTGTTCCAGGCGGCTACTAGAGCCTCGGATGGATTGTGGATGACTATAAACTGGCAGAAATAGCCAACACACCAGAAGAAAGGTTAAAAATTCAGATGGATCTCAAGAGACTGGAACACTGGGCCCTATCTAACAAAATGAAATTCATAGTGGTGCCATAAAGTCTAACTTCAGCAGGGAATGGTCTGACCATGACAAGGGAGATGTCACTATACCCCTTAACTTCAGATCATCTCTCCACTGCCTCGAGAGAAATACCAGGTCTAGTGTGTGTCCCCCCTATGGGTCGGACCCTGAACTCCTGGGGTCAGGTCCATGGTTGTCATGGAAGCCATTAACTCCTGACCTGCTTCCGAGGATTCGCTGAGGGACGGCAGATTAAAGTCCCCCAGGACCATAAGTCTGGGGAACTCCACTGCCAACCCGGCTACTGCCTCCAGCAGGTCAGGCAGGGCTGTTTTGAAGAAGCTGGGAGGTAGGTACGTCAACAACAAACCCACCTGCACCCCTAAGTCCAACTTCACAAGGAGAGACTCACACCCAACAATGTCAGGGGCAGGGATCCTGCGAGGACAAAGACTCTTATGGACGATGATAGCCACTCCCCCACCCCTTCCCTGGAGTCGTGACTGGTGCAGCATCTGAAACCCGTCTGGGCAGATCTCTGAAAGGGGAACACCCCCCTCCTGTCCCAGCCAGGTTTCAGTTATACATGCCAGATCTGCTCTCTCCTCCAGGATTAAATCCCGGACGAGAGGGGCTTTGTTCACAATCGATCTGGCATTAAACAGCAGCAGCCTGAGGCCAGGGCCCTGAAAACCCAAGTCACCAGAAGGGTCAGAACAAGCAATCACTTTGATCCAGCGAGTACTAGTTCTCCACACATGGTCTGCCCTTTGGTTCCCGCCATACCTACCTCTCCCAACCACCACTGGGATGCTCCGACCCACCACCCTCCTTGAGATCCCATCCCACACCTCACTGCCCCCCCCCATCCGGCAGGCCAACAATATTCATACCAAGCCCAGGGACAGATCTGGGCCCCCATCTGCTTCTGTTAGTACACTCAGCAGAGGGGGCTCCATTTCCCTCCCCCGGCTTTTGACCGCTGATTAGTGCTTGCGAATGTACTCTGCTAGTCTTCTGTCTATTTGTCTTGTGTAGTGGCTGTTACAATCGTTATACATGACTCCTGTTATACATGACTCCTGTTTTTTCTTCTATTAGGGCTACTAGGTCTTTTTGTGTATTCAAGATACTTTGGAGGGATTTAGTTGGTTTGTGTGCTACAAAGATACAACGGTTGTAATAGTTTGTTAATTGCTTCTGAGAAGTTTTTTATGTATGGCAGTATTATTTTTTTCATAGTTTGTGTTGGTTGTGCTGTGGTAGATTGAGAAAAAAGTAGGAAACTTTTTGATAAAGTTGTGTGGTATCCATTTTGTTATGTAGTTATGATCATCAATTTAGATCAGTAATTCTTAATCTGTTTGATCCAATTACCCCTTTTTTTAGTCTCAAATAATGTCATTCAAGTATTTTAAACGCGATGGCTCAGTGGCTAAGATGCTGAGCTTGTTGATCAGAAAGGTCAGCAGTTTGGCGGTTCGAATCCCTAGCGCCGCGTAACGGAGTGAGCTCCCATTACTTGCCCCAGCTTCGCCAACCTAGCAGTTCGAAAGCATGTTAAAAAAAAAAGCAAGTACAAAAATAGGAACCACCTTTGGTGGGAAGGTAACAGCGTTCTGTGCGCCTTTGGCATTTAGTCATGCCGGCCACATGACCACAGAGATGTCTTTGGACAGCGCTGGCTCTTCGGCTTTGTAACGGAGATGAGCACTGCCCCCTAGAGTCGGGAACGACTAGCATATATGTGCGAGGGGAACCTTTACCTTTACTAATGTCATTACTCCCCTCCCTCCCCAAAAGCTAGATTGTTGTTTTATGCAAGTGTCTTTGCAGCAGCAGTCCCAAACTGGATCCTTAACTCACAAACATGCAATTACTAATTGTCCATTACCCTAGAATATGCCCCCATTATTCCTTGAGAGTGGTTTCCCCCCAGTTTAAGAATCACTGATACAGACAGCTTTAATAAATTATGGAACAGAGATCTCCCATTAGCTAGGAGTCATGATCTACCTTTCTCCAATAATGGAGTAGCAATGTATGTCAGTAGTTCCTTGGTATCAATCTGAAAAATTAGATGTATATTTAATTTTTTCACTATATGATACATTATTATCTTTTGACATTATTTTAAAATTTGTATTAGTATTTGTGTTATACATGGCTGATTTTTGTTGTCTTTTGGCATTGTGTTGAAACACGTGTTCAGAGCCAGGTATCCCAAAATCTTAAATGTCTTAATGGATTTCTGCATGCAGCTCTCATTTTTATCTTTAGGACACTTTAACATAATTTTTGGGGTTTTAATCAGCTTTCTCACCTTTCAATCTCTGTGTGTGTGTGTGTGTGTGTGTGTGTGTGTGTGTGTGTGTATCTATGTCTATCTCACTAGCATCTTAATGGTATGTAACTTCCTTCCTTTGTTTTTAACCCCCTCCCCTTCATTTTTCCTCTTACCTCGTTGCCAGTTCTTTTTTTTTTTTCCTTCTCTTCTCAGCTGATCTACATTTCACGTCATTCACATAAATATATTTTAGGGATTCTTCTTCCCTTTTTTCCATCCATCTCCAGGTCTTTTTAAAAAGATTTTTGTTCTAATCTTAGCATATCTCAAAGGCTGCTGATGCATTTTCTGGTGCTATGTATTGCTATTTTCACTTTCTTCTGATATTTTAAAATAGAATATCATGTCACAGATTTGATATATTTTCTCCCCTTTTCCTTGCTCTTCATAATTCCTGAAGTGGAGCTGTTGCACATTTCTAAAAACTAAAAATTGTTTGATAATTTTAGGTGAGTTTTGTCTTTCTTGAAAATAAGAACTGTTTCTATCCATGAACTATGTAGTTATATTAATGAGACAGTTAATTCATTGAGGCCAAACAGTAGCTCAGTTTTATAAATGTCTGGGTTAATGCATGATTAATATTTTTAGAAAATGATAATACATACATATATGCATGTACACATGTACTGCTGTCTAAGCACACTATAACATATACAAAATCATAGTGAGAATTATTATACTTCTTCCTGGGCAATCATCCAGTCATTTGATGAGACAGATAAGGCACTGGTTATCATAAAAGGGAGTACTTGATATGCCACCGCAGTATGATTGTCATGGTTTTCTTCATAAAGCCATGAAGGAGCCAAGATTTGTTAAATTACTGCATGTACAGAATACAATCATTATCAGATAATCTACATATATATATAAAAGCCAAATACCACTCATGCATCATCATGAAATCTCCAAAACCGTAAAGCCTACAAACTTGAATCTTGGCATGTATGTTCCTCTTGGCTTCTAGGTGCTCGCTAAGAAAGGATTTTTCGAAATGACCATCAGATCATTAGTATTTCTTATATTATTATTAACACGCTCTGATGCTAAGGAGTTAGACGTTCTACTCCCCCTCCCCACCTGAAAAGAACTCTGTTCCAACTGCCAGTTGGGCATGGGCGTGGCCAGTGCGTGACTCATCTGGCCTGCGGGCTGGGAGTTTAGACATTCTACTCCCCACCTGAAAAGAATTGTTCCAACTGCCAGTTGCCTTATATTAACACGCTCTGATGGTAAGGAGTTACACATTCTACATAAATTTTCAAGCTTTAAGTGTCAATGTATCAAGACCGATCGTAACTACTCATTAATTTTCAAGCTTTAACTGTCAATTTATCAAGCCTGATCACACAGTTTCGTAGCGAAGCACGGGTATCCAGCTACTAGTCATAGATATTTACTGTATCATCCTGGTGAGATGTTGTATTCCTATTGCTGCTGAACTGTGATTGCCTGTAATCTGTAGCCTGTCCATTCATGAAATTCATTCTGGCCTTACATTTGAAGTTTCATGTGCTCTTCCAACTTTCCATGCATTTTTAGGATGTGATATTACATCCTTAATGCTGGTTATAGAGAGAAAACTGGTCCCAAGGAATTCTTTGCCAGAACGAATTGATGCTATACCAAGGTAGGCATGTTCCTCATTTAACATTTCAGGATAAATTATGATTACTATTGAGCTAGTCATCACATTATTGTATAATGTATTGTGATTACCACTAGAAAGAAATTGATGGCAAAATATATTCTACTGGAGTGATTATAGTAGGGTCTGTTCCCAAGTCTTTTTGTTTCTAAAAAGTTGAGGTTTGAAGGGATGATATAAGCTCTTTTGGATGATATTCCCTTTAGCCTTTCAGACAAGGTGTGTTCTGCATCTTATGGCCAAACAGTTAAAGAGCAGAAGGAATGCAAATTTGAAAGGGCTATACAACTAATCCTTGAGTTAGGATTGGTCACTTAGCAATCATCCAAAGTTACGATATCCCTCCCACCCCCAAGGTATTTATTATTTGGTTCCAAAGTTCTGATGCCTCACCACCAGTGATCACAAAACTGCAATTTGGCTGCCCAGCAACTGGTCCAGCTGAATGTCCGCTTGTAACATCCCACAGTCATATGACCATGATTTATGATGCTTTTACCAAAAACCAGCATTTATTTTTGGGTTTTGGCCATAGTGAACAATGGGTTTGCTTAACGACTGTGGATTCACTTAATGACTAAGGTGTTTGCTTAATGACTTCTGCAATAAAGGTTGTAAAATCTGTTCAGTCATGTTTATGACAGTCACAACTTATGATCATAATGGGCTGGCTCTGTTATAGTCCTAAATTGAGGGGTATCTATATTGCACTTTTTCTTGCAGGAGATAATTGTTCCAACATGTACCTGAATCTATCTAAATTAGCTGTGATATCTGTTTATTTTAAAAAAATAACATAACTTATAACAACATATGTCCTTATTTCTAGTTGGTATCTGGGAATATGTAGTATTATACTTAGCTAAATGTCAGGCACAAAGGATCAGGACTATACATTAAATTGGAGTTCAGAAGATTTATTGTTAAAGCCTATGCACAATAATCTAGTCAATTAAAGTTCAGTACTAAATTGATGCCAAGTAAGGGTCAATGGAATTCAAGAGGTTTGGACTTAGACTGTTTTTGGCAATGTAATGACTCTAAGCCAATGATGGGTTTAACTCCGTCCCTCAGTTCTGCCTGCTCTTCCTCTATACCAACAGGCATTTTGTTTGAAATGTTTATAAATGTACATATGTGCAATTTGTACTTCTCTTGGTGTAATGTATATGCACTACTGTGAGAAAGAAATGATGAGTTATTTGATTTAGTCAGCAATTCTACATACGCACACGCACACGCACACATACATACACCTGTATGTACCTATAAATCTTAGTTCTCCAACATTGGAAAATTAATTAATTCTTTGTAGATTACAGAGTGCTACTATTATTTCAAATTATTTCAGGAAACAACTGCTGTACTGTTAATCTTGAGTATATCATTATGAGAGAATAATTTTGGTCTATTGAAATCTAGGATCGTCAGTAGAACAACTTTATATATAATTATGAGGTCCAATTTGTTTGATAGTTCTAGGACCCAATTGACTTGGCAACCAAAATACATTTTCATTTATAATTGCATATTCCTGAAATAATGTTAATTTTTTCTTAGAATACAGATGCACTGCACAGATAGCACCTTTTTTTTAGTGGTTTTGTAGTTTTCCTCCAGATTAGTTGTAATAAAAGTAACTAGTTTTAAGGACACCAAAGGTTTGGCTGGCTTGTTCAACTCATCATTTGACACTCAATACTGACCTTATTTTTTTTAATCTATTCCACTATTCCCTAGTCTAAAACTTGTTTTGCTGGTATATTTTAAAGCAGTGGTTCCCAAAGTGGGCGGTACCGCCCCCTGTGGGGCGGTGGGATGACTTAGGGGGACGCTAAGAGGCAAGGGGGTGGTAGGGGGGCGCNATCCTGGTTGCTCTTCTCTGATCTCTTTCTATAGTCTCAACATCTTTTTTTATAGTGTGGTGATTGGTTTAAATCAGTGGTTCCCTGGGGGGCGGTGGTATGACTTAGGGGGGACGCTAAGAGGCAAGGGGGTGGTAGGGGGGCGCTAAGAGGCCACGTGGAAGGCAGGAAAGCATGTCGGGGCGGCGGGGAAGGGAGGTAGCAGCATACTCCCTTCCCCGCAGCCCTGCCATGCTTGGCGACCTTCCACGCAGCCTTCCCGGCGGTCCCCCATGCCCGCTTGCCTTCCGAGGTCAGCGTCCAGCCCAGCCCGGCTAGTGGGTGGGTGGGTGGTCCTTGGTGGAAATGCAGATGCTGAGAGGGGCGGCGGAAGGGCAAGCAGATGTCCCGGGGCTGCTGCACATGCGCCTGCCCCGTTTCTGCAAAGGCAGAGCCCCCCCTTGCAGGGTGATCCAAAGAGGGGAGGGGGATGCTGCAGAAAAGGCCGCCTTCCACCCATGCCAGCTGTGCGGCGCTTGGGGCTCCAAAGCAGCCCACTGGCTTCTCAACCGGCCACCTGTCTGCTCTCTTTGCGGATCGCCCCAGCCAATGGCCGGTGCCACTCTGGGAACTTGGCCCGCAGCTCCGGGTTGGAAGCCAGTGGGCTGCTTTGGAGCCCCAAGTCCTGCAGAGCCGGCACGGGAGGCACAGGTGGAAGGCGGCCTTTTCTACAGCATCCCCCTCCCCTCTTTAGATCGCCCTGCAGAAATGGGGCAGGCGGTTTGTACGGAGGATTGGCGGGGGGATGGCGCGCAGGGGTGAAATATGATGGAGAGCTGGGCAAGAGAAGGCTCCGAGGTTCGCTGGGGCAGTCAAGCCAGATGGCCGAGGGAAACTCAAAGCGTTGGGG
>QLTV01001726.1:516959-545561 GCA_003457575.1 Thermophis baileyi
GGAAAGAGAAAGGAAGAAAGACCGAAAGAAAGAAAGAAAGAAAGCAAGAAAGAAAGAAAGAAAGACTTATGACCACAATTGAGCCCAAAATTTTGGTTGCTAAGCAAGAGCGTTGTTAAGTGAGTTTCTCCACATTTTACAAATTGGCCATGCCCACCCGGTCACCTGACCACCAAGCCACGCCCACCTGAAGGGGGTGGGGGTGGGGGGCACTGAGGATGAGTTTGTAGCACCAAGGGGGCGGTGGACTGAAAAAGTTTGGGAACCACTGTTTTAAAGTCTTGAGTTAAGCTCACCTTCTGTCAACTTCAGTGACATGGCTGTGTCACTTCCTTGGCAACAGTATGGAAGTACTTTATATTACCTTCTTCCAGGTAATTTTCTTTTGTCTGAATAGCTTACAGTCCTAGGATTCCTAGATGGTCTTCCATCAAAGTACTGACTAGACCAATTCTGATTAGCTTCTGAGTCAAGATAAGATCAGTTAGGTGCTGCTACCTACTTAGTACTGCATTCTGCTTTAAAATATTAATAGTCCTTTCCACCCATGAAATGATGATGATGATGATAAACATGCACACCCTCATAATCTTCAAATTGGATTTATCCCAAATATAAATTTTTCATATGACTTTTATCATCAATCTTCCAGCCTTTAAAACTGAAAAAGAACAACTTCTCAAGAAAATGAGGAATCAAATCCTTGCCAAAGATATGAAAAGGGCCAAATAATAACTTTCCTTGTATCATATTTTTTTTTAACAAGGGTAGCTTGATGTCTTAAAAGAAACTGAATTCAAAATACTGGCCCAATAATATAATTGAAAATCTGGAAATTAAACCCCAAAGAAAATTGGCAGATTTGCCAGTCCCTTTAAAAATTTAATACTTTACCTCTTGCTTAAAATAACAATTAACAGGGATTCCTTCCCTCCTCTCTCTCCCTCTCTCTCAGTCTCAGTGTTATATTTGTCTTCTCCATGAGGCTATTACAATTTTCAGGCATCTATTTATATCAGTATGAATCTGAGTTAAACAATTTATATTGTTTAAGCAAAGAAGTTTTGTTTACTTAATAATTATTCCAAGATAATTAAGAAATTTTATACAATAAACCAAATCCCCTTAAAAATTTCTCAGTCTAGATCCAGTTGAAAGCACATTAGACTTACCTATGGAAGAACCTGATAAATGACTGACCAATATCCACAAATTTATCAATAAGATCCAAAATATTAATAGCACATAATAACACATCATGTTCCACTTCAACCATGTTTGTACTACAAATTTCATTTGATTGTTTAATAACTCAAGCAAATGATTCTAATAACAAATCAAATATGATATCAAAGGACATTCTTGCCAAGGCATGAAATTTGTAAATAATAGCATAGGCAAAGTGTCATACATACCTGACTCATAGATGCAGAAATCTATGGAGGCAGCTCATGTAGGGTGCCAAAGGGATGGTTAAAGAAGACAGAATATTGAAAGAAATTGGGTACTCAAAAGGAAGGGAAACTAGTTACTAGAACAAGCATAGGTAGATTTTTAATGTTGTGCGCCACTCAGAGTTATTGTGCATGAGTTGGGTGGTCATATAATTAGATAGATAGATAGATAGATAGATAGATAGATAGATAGATAGATAGATAGATAGATAGATAGATAGATAGATAGATAGATAGATAGATAGATAGATAGCCAGCAGAAGAAAATGGAACAGATGGAATTGTAGTTAAGCTGTATCTGAAGGACCATACTTTGCTTACACTGCACTTCAGATGGAAATGACTAATACTTGACATTCGGTAGTGTGACAACGGATTGGGGGGGAGGTATCTCAGTAAGTGACAGAAGTGGCTGAATTGAGTCATTGCAAAATTCAGAATAAAGTACTAGGACTTCAAGGTCTTCAATTGCCTGCCATCTTTGCTTTACTGAAGTTTCTTCAGTATATATTATACTGTATTTAGAATTGTTATGGAATTTCATTTTTGAATAATATTTAACTATTACATTATACATAGACTTTAGCATTATATTTGCATTCTCAATGCTATCCCTTTTACTATTCTAGAAAGCAGTAATCACATAGCTTTAACAAAATCCATATTTTAGATATGTTTTATTTTCCTTTAACATATCTAGAATATGTTTCCATGCCCAAAGTATAATTATTCACTATTAGATGGTCTTAATAGCATGCTTCCCCCCCACTCCCCTGGAACAGAATCTGTACTAACAGATATTTTGTGTGTAATTGTGGCGGCAGGACTTTTTATTGTATTTGCTGCTCAGTGGGATTTGACAGTGAGTAGAGTACAGTATATTTGTTACAATGATAATATGAGGAACATGCTAGTATGTAGTAATCTAAATTGGGAGAAGTAAGTGGTGTGTTAAAGGTCATGTGTATTTTGCAACCTATGTCAATCTAGACTCCAATTACTAACCTGTCACTTTTCTGTATCTGTTAGTGGGCTATGCACTTCGGCAGACACATATTCACCCTGGTCATTCTGCATTATCTTCACAAGATCATTACTACATGTTAAGTAACAGCAAATTTCTAGAACAAAAACATCCCACCTTCCTAATTTTCCTACATATAAACCTTTTCCTGCAGGACAGTTCAGAGTCCATTGACTTCCTAATAAGTGTGGACAACGGTCTGAATTCAGAGGAGAAAAAGTGCTTTGGAGCAAATAGGGGTGCTAATGTGCCATCTATCAGCAACTCCTAAAAGCAGGTTTGAACACTTGGGAATACCATTTTCCCTTCAAGTCTGTAATACAGCACAGGGTTACTTCCTAATATCTAAATTTCTAAGAAGGTACCTTAATATTGTGTTCAGTAGCACTTTCACATTCCTTGGCATCTGCTCTTTCATACTATAGTTAAGATTTAAGATTCCCTTTAAAGGTATTGTGGAAGGTATTGTGAGACTAGAACCCTGGCCTCACTTTAAGTACGTTTCTGGGTATCACATAGATTGTAAAAGCATTCTTAGAAAATAGAATTGTGAATTGTGCAGCCAAGCTTTTTTTTTTTTTTTTTTTTTAGAAAAATGTTATATTGTTTTTTGATTTATGGGTGCGTTTTTTTTTTTTTTTTTTTTTTTAGAAAAATGTGCTAGTTTGGATCTTTGTCTTCCTACAGCCTATGAGTTCTCAGATAAATTTCTGTGGACTACAGGGCAAGCCTCTTTATTCTAAATCATTTTACAGAAAATTTTTCTCTGTGGCTATTTAGTTTTGCTATTGTTGCTATCAATTTTAACTTAAGTTGTAATGCTTCTAGGAAAATTACACATGTTCCAAATACACCAAAGATTCCTTCACAGGCACTTAGTCTTGTTGGGAGTTTCTAGTTCAAAGACTTGAATAATTATTCCCTTGCCCCAACAGCTGTATAACATTGGTATAATAGTGGGTTTTCATATTCATGAGTGAGTTATAATAAAACAAGCCTTTTTTCAGAAAAATGGTTTTCATGTCTGGGACTTGGTAGTAAGTATTACTGTGATATATGTAGGAAGCAAAATTTTTCTGTTACTGGGTAAAGGAATTAATTATTTCTAAGCTACACAGCAGTTCCTTGAATTCTAACTTCATGTGCTTTCAAATATTTTGTAGTTTGTTGAAAGACAGAAGGAAGTATGGATATTCAGATATTTTAATCTTTTGGTCAAGGGTTATCCAATCATGCTGTATCTATGAGTAGGACAAAATATAGCATTGCCTGATATCTTCTGTATTTTCCAAATTTGTCTTTTGGTACTAATTTCTGTTGTACAGGTCGGTTTTTAATTTCATCCTCAGATTTTGAAATTTAGAAATGTTGCATTTTTGTTTTTCTAACTCCAACATTGTCCAGTCTTTTTCTAGCCTTTGTTGTAGGACAGAAATAGGCCAGCCACTTCTGGAAGAGGTGATAGAAAGACAACTTGGTAAGAGAATAGGGCTTTAATAAATACTTGCTTGCTTGTGTCAGGACAGCTATAAGCATCTGTCAATTGACAGAAGGTGTGTCACCTTTTAACTGTTTTTCCCTCCAAGGGAAGTGTTGGTGGTGGCGGCTTCTTGCAGGCACCACTTCCTCTTTGATATGGCTGGAGTCAGACTGCTGATAAAACAGGTTCTCCCATCTGAGTGACCTAGACAGTAGAATAGAAAGTATCCTATATTCATTGGCAAAAGCAAAAATACCCACACCACAACTTAATCTACTAGAAGGCTTATTCCCTGTTTATTTCAGTCTACCATTTGACGTTTGTACCTTTGGCAAAACAGGTTGGCTTTACAATTCTGTTTCCCATGGTACACTAAAGCCAATAATATGGCCTTAACTTGGTCTTAGTTTATAATCTGACAAAATGACCCCTCTCCTTTTAATTGCATGCATACATGCATGCAGTATTTTAAATCCTGTTTATAGCCAAACTGTTTCAACAAACTCTTCAATATCTTAAGTGTGGAGAGTATATGTTTTTATTTTAAACATTTTGTGTGGGAGTCAGTATTTTCATATTTCTTTTCCCTAATTGATAAACATTTTACTTGTTTTCCCAATAAATATATATTCTATTAGACAGAGAAGGCCAATCAATTGTTGTCTACTTTTACATCTTACGCAAACAGAGTGGTTTTTAAAACAATTCCCAAATAGCTATCCTGTTTTGAAAATTAAATAAGATGTGACCTTCCTTGACGGCCAAACATGCCTGCTTATGACGTCTCTGATTGCAAGCTCTGCACTTATGGTATATGCCCTTTTTACACCCTTTCTTCTTCAGCATTTCTTCTATGTCTGTACAAATGTTAAGGATGGCTTTTAATGGGCAGGTTATTTTATTTGAGATAGGGGTGGGGGGGTTATGTGTTCTGACAATCTTGAACCCCCAATTCTACTTTTCATCTTATAAAAGAAGTTGAAGGGGTTTGAGGGAGGGCAGCAACCATAGGATTTTCTTGATAACTTTGGCACTGCATTGCAAAACTAGACCAAATTATTTGGTTTGAAAATAGATGCAGGGGAATCACTTCTCACATTATTTGTATCCCACAACTATGAGGATAGGCATAGCCTAATACCTTTCAGCCGTCTCACTTCCCTCTCTCCACCCTATATGTTTCCACACTCAAAGCAGGATGCTCCAAAAGCCACATATTGATTGTGCAATGAGTCTGGTCAAAAATGTTTTGTGGGGGGGGGGCAACAAAATGAGCCAAAGCATTTGCTTCTCTGGCCTGGTTGGGATACACAGAGCAGCTATTTAAAGGTTGCAAGTTCCCCTGGGCCTATTGCTAGAACTACTGGATCTTAAAATTAGTGGTAAGGCACACTAATTTTACAAATATGTTTAATGCAATGGAGAATGTGGAAATAAGATTACCTCTGAATATGCTTTAATATGCATATACAAGTAATTCTTAATTTACAAGTATTCATTTAGTTACCATTCAAAGTTACAGTGGCACTGAAAAAAGTGACTTATGACTGGTCCTCACACATATAACTATTGCAGCATTTCCATGGTCATGTGATCAAAATTCAGGCATTTAGCAATCAGCATATATTTGCCATGGTTGCGGTGTTCTGGGATCATGTGATTGACCTTCAACCTTCCCAGCCAGTTTCCAACAAGCAAAGTCAATAAGGGAAGCCAACAAGTATGTAATTCACTTAACTGCAACAATATGCTTAATAACCATGGCAAAAAAGGTCATAAAATTGGGCACAACTCACTTAACAACTACCTTGCTTAACAATGGAAATTTTGTTCCTAATTGTGGTCATAAGTCTAGGACTACCTATATATTAACATCTTAATTTAAGTTTGGTTGGGGTGAACCCATAGTTCCAGTATTTGCTTGCTACACTTACAAGTTCCTTTTTAACGATAGTGTGTTTTCTGTATTTTGTTTGAAAAAGGAAGTAGTTACATTTATTCGGTGGTGAAATGATTGTTAAAAAGAGTTACATAGAGCTGAGTTAGAGAGAATTTTGTATAAAGGAGAAGAAGGCCATGACATAAGGTGTAAAAGTGGTAGCTTCTTTTTTTAACATATATTTTTATCTGTGAATATGCTAACTGTGTAACTAAAATATGTATCATGTTAATTTGACCTTTATATAAAACATAGGTGTTATCCAAGCCTGTAACACAACTATAACTTGCCTAACTTTATTTTTGTGTTGCATGCTTATAGGAGATGCAACAGTTGTACAACTCATCAGTTTTTGTTTGGTTTTCATTTCATCTATAACAAATGTATACTGACATTTCCTACTTGAGGACAAAAAAACTTAGCCTAAAATGTTCTTCTGTTCTAGCTACCACATTTTTAAAAAGAAATGTGTTTTTTATTGTACAATTTTAGATGTACTACTGATGGCCACTAATTTAGATAGTTTTGAAAGAAGATTAGACAAATTCATAAAGAATGATGTCTCTAAACATAGATATTCATCTTGCTACCTGCAGGCCTCTGTTCTGAGAGGCAGCAAATTATGCCCTAAATATGAGCTGTTGAGAACTAGCAACAGATGAATATCTCTATGGCTGTATTTGAAAATCTTCTAGAGGCACTTTGATGATCTCTTGTGTTTTAGGTGGGTGTTTGGCTATTGTCATGATGATGATAATTATTGAATAAAAACAATGTTTTCCAGTGAAACAAGAATAAATGCTTTTTCTATCTAATAATCTTTTATCAATAATAGCCTGTAAGAATAACTAATATAGTTTACAGCCCATTTTATTGGAACAGAGTAATGGAACCATCTTGGTTCTCCTTCATCTCTCAGCAGCTTTCAATATAGTCTCTTTCTGTTCTGTCTGTTGGAATTAGGACTAGTGTTAAGGTCATTTTCTTCCTTGATTTGTGGTCAGGTCCAGTCAGTATTGACCAGAGTTGAAGGGAAATCAAGTCTGAAGCTCCTATTTTGTGTGGTCCCTCAGAGCTCACAGTATTTGGATGGGGAGAAATGGCCTCAAGTTGAACCCTAACAAGATCAAATGGCTGTAGGTTTGAATCCCTGGAACGTGGAGATTCACAGATTCACTCGATGAGGGAGATGACAATTTCTAAATGTAATATAAATAAATAAGTAGCATCTTTAGGCCTAAATGCAGTTGCACTTCCTCCTGAACAGATGCACAATTTGAGGGTCCTCTTGGGCTCACAACCCCTACTTGAAGAGCAAATGGCATCTGTGTCTAAGAAGGCCTTTGCCAAAATCCATTTTGTGTGCCAATTGTACCCAGTTCCCAATACGGATGTACGATGTGTCCAAAAATATATGTAACTGTTTGTAGAGGGGAAAATGTAAGATGAGAGCAAGAATCAGAATCTTGGGGACTCTCTTGATAATTGATGTTTTATAGGAGGCAATGATGATAGGTATTTTATGAATGACAAACCTTCCACATTTTGTGAGGATACCCACAGTATATTTTCAGAATTCTAAATGAATGTCTAATGCTATGTGTGAATCACCTGAAGTGCCCACAGTCCTGTAAAAATCTGAGCTCGAAGGACAGGTAGGGATGAATAAAGCTTCTAAGAAATGACTTTCCCTAGTTTTCAGGAGAATAAAAAGTAAGGGTAGGAAAAGGTACTTTTAGTACCTTTTGCAGAATTTTGTTACTGTAACTTTACAATAAAGCCGATCTTAATTCTCATGATTGGTACTTTTTGATGGACTACCTTGAAGGGCTGCATGTATGTATCTCATTTACCAGAATGATGGAGTGAGGAGGCAAGAAATAAGGCAGCTATAGTAACATGTAATTAGGCTTCCCAAGTATTTGAATAAGATACCTTCTAATGCTTCACTTGTACATTTGGTATCTGGTGATTGAAATAAAACACAATGACCAAAGCTATTACAAATTACAAAGTAACACTTTAATTTATTAAAGTGTTATTTTATTAATCACAATACTAATTGAATTATGGGGATATTTTTCAGTCTATAGGAATATATTTTCTTATTTATTATGCCACAATATTTAATTAGAACATCTTGTTAATGCTGGTCTTTTCATTGTGCTGTAATTGCACAATTACTGTAGTGCTGCTATACAGCAGATCTAAAGTTTTTATTTATATTTCTTGTTGAAGTCATAAAAAACCAGAACTTGCATACAAAAATTTGTTATTAAAACCACAAGTCGACCAGTTTTTCCTTCCTCATTAAGGAAAATCTCTCCTCCGATGGTGATGTTGCTTTGAAAAATAATGACTGCTGAGTCTGATCTACATATTTGTATCAGGATCACAACAATAGTAGAACTAATTACAGATAGTGCTTATAGCAACCACATCATTTAGCAACTGTTCACAGTTATGATAGTGATGAAAAGGTAACTTTACAACAATAATCACATTTATAACCTTTATAGGACTGTAAAGCCAAAGACATCTGAAGTAAGATCATGAACATAGTCGCAGTTTCACTTAATGACTTCTTTGTTTACCAACCGAGTTGTTGGTTCTAATTCTGGTTGCTAAACTAGTACCACTTGTAAATTCTTGCTTGCCTCTGTAGAATGGGCACCTCTCTCTTCCTCCCTGCACAAATCCAAGAGCTAGGCCTGTGAACCAACAAAATGGGACCTCAAAAAATGGGACCGGGGTGATTGGAGTGAGAGAGGGGTTTACAGAGTAAGCCAAAGAAAGGAATAGTTGGGCTAATATAAGTACCGGTAACTCTATATAGTCTTCTTGGCAAACTTTGTGCCAGTAAATAATGTATAAAGTAGCACATACGTGCAGCCTAAAGGGAATATGGGCTGATACTGTTGATTCCCATCTCCCTCTAGTGTTCTCCTAGACTTAGACAGTGTTTCTCTCCTTTCCATCTCATTGCAGGCAAAAGGTCCATGGACCTTCTACAGTAACTGCAGCCCCTGTGACTTATGGCCCACATTTTAAGAAGCATTGGCAAAAAAGTTAATTTTCATATATCTAAACCCAAAATAAAATACATTATCAAGTCCATTCTGTGCTATGACAGTAAGGAAAGATTGTTTTGTCACCATTGTAGCCTTGGAATATTGCCCAGACAAGCTTTTCCTAGTACTGTAATTCCGAATCTAATCTGTCTTAGCTCTTCAAGAATCCTTGAATGTACATATTTGCAAAAGTACTGTTCTTCTGAAGGACGAATTTCAGCTTATAAAGCAGAGGACGAGAGCTACGGACTTAGTTGAGTGCTAGCTACTTGCTTGAGTGCAGCAGTCTTCTACAGCCAGTGTGCTCAATCTTTGGCCAAATATTGGCTGAGAAGAAGCAAAGAGGAAAGGTCTCACTGCAACAGCAGCTGCAGAGTGAATAATAGTTGGTCAACTTCATTTCATTCAGGTGCCTCCAAGGGGAGGAAATATCATCAATATGTAAGTAAAATTTGATTTCTTGCTTCTCATTTGTAGGTGGATACAACTTCAGATTCAACTTTGGACGGTATTGTATTCTTACTAACTAAATGTCTTTACAATCCCAGTGTTTGTTTTTCAGGTGAATTTGCTAATAAGGAAAAGAAACATTCACTCTGGTATACAAGAAAGTTTGCTCCAACTTTGTTGGAACTGGGTCTAATGTTTAGGAACTGTAACTTTGAAAAACTTTCCCTTGGGTTTGCTTTTGGAAAACATCTTGTAAGATATGCTATTCTCTATTTCTCTTCTGTCCTCTTCTCCCAAAAAAGCCTAATATTATGGGGATAGGTAGGTAGTTTATCTGTGTATATTTGACTTTTTGAATACAGCAAATAACTCTTGCATCTGTCAAATCCGTTATTTAATTTTTTTTAAATATGTTATCTTCAATGTTTAGTTTCAGGAATACAATCACTGACTTTGAAATAGAGAAGCAGCACTAGAAGGAAGTCAGCAGGAGCTGATTTTTCCAACTCTAGAACAAAGAACATAGTAAACTAACAGTGGATGATAGTAACATGTTAATTAGGTATTTTAAGAAGCAAGAAATACTTGCTTCTTAAGCAATACCTAAGACATACTTAGATATTATAAATTTGCAAGAAATTTAGAAAGTAGACCTGACTTAAAATGAATCAGAATGTTAAAGATAAATATTTTAAAAACTTGAGACTATTTCAGGAAATTTTCTTTTTTTCCATCAGTTGTACTTTATTTATTCCTAGGTTTTTCTTGCCTTTAAAATAAACATCAAGCGATTCCCCCCCCCTCCCAAACTCATTCTTTCAGTAACATATCCAGTAGTTTCTGGCACTCTTGCTAGACACCTGAAAGTGTGTGTGTGGGTGGATGTTGCTGTTGAATGATTGGGGGAGAAAGCAGGCTGCTGGAGACAGCTGATCTTCTGGAAGGAAACTGTTCCTTCCTGTCAGGGCAGCTGGGAAACAGCCACAAAAGCTATAGGCACAAGTTGCTATTGTAGAAATATAAGTACTTGTGGGCAATGGCTTGTATTAGGCCTTGTGACTCACTGATGTAATGCACCAGTCTGTCTGATGTTTGATACAACTTCTGTTAGACAAATGTATATATCAACATCATAGATGAATGATCTATAAAGGACCTTGCCCAGATCACCCAAGATTATATGGTATAAGGCTGCAGCTGGAATGTTGCCATTTTATTTTATTTCTAAATTTGTCTTGCTGCAAGGTGCCTCTAGGTGGCTTATAACAATTTAACTTTATAACTTCCATTCCCACATCAGGTAATTTATTGGGATTCTAGACTCTGCACCTTATAGTACACTTATGTGCTCAGTTTAAAGTCTTTTCACCCAGCACATTGTGTTTCTGTTTAATTTGTAGTGTGGGACTGTTTATCATCTCATCTCATGTCAATTCCTCTCTGTAGAAATTAGTTGTTTCTTTGTACAGAAGTAGGTATATTTACTTATTATTGTTGGTCTGTTTCTGTAATTTAAATGAATGCAGCAAGGGTCTTTAATTGACTAAAATATCAGAGGCAGCAAAAGGGTTGAAAATTAGTGTGATAAACCTGATTTTATTTTAAAATCTCCCTGGAAGAATTCCAGTATATTGCTGTTGTTCAGCACCATTTGACAAAGCCAGCAAAACGAGAGTACTTGGTGTCTGCAGACAACTCTTCATGCTGGAATTTTTAAAATCCTGGCTTCCAATTTGCTATGACTAATTGGAACTTACGAACAAGACAAAGGTTCTAATGCTGGAAAAGGGAGGAGGAAATGGAAGAGTATGATGAGTAGCAGGGTGGAGGGGCTCAGTTACAGTGGCAATGGGTGCATTATTAGAAGACTTGAAAAACCAGATTAGGAGCAAACCATCATAGAGAATATCTATCTGTGCAGTTTCTAGGAGTCAGAAATAACTTAATGCACTTAATCAATTATAAAAGGGAGATTTTTGAGTTAATGTTCACAGAGAATATATATCAATATGTAACTGAAAAGGATGCTGGTTTTTCCTTTAACATTCCCAAATCCATTTACAGAGGGGATTCACAGCATTTCAGCTCTAAAGTGTTAATCTCTAAATGAGATTTGTTAAAAAATATGTTTCAGCCCTGCTTCTTCTCCATCTTACTTCCTCTACTTTTCCTAAGCTATATGTCTAACCCTTTCTTCCTAGAAATCTACCTCACCAACGTTAAAATTTTAGATTAAGAGTGGAGAAGGGGGGGTGCGATTGCTTTTTAGAAAAGTCTTATTGATGAAGGATTGGGCAGCCGTCCAAATTTAAAGGGGAAAGAATGATTCAGAGTGTGCATGTTACAACCCTAGGAAAAAGCTTAAAATAACTAGGCAGGTGCTGTGTACCCACACCAGTGTGTACTCCAAAATGGCTTTTCTTTTGCGAATCTGAATGGTTGCACAGCCCTGTTATTGATATATGTTCAAATGGATATATGACAGTTTATGCCTAACCTATATCAAATTTTGCAGCACAATAGAATACTTGAAATAAATTATGTAAAAATGTTGATCAGCAGGTTAGTTTTTCAAAACCAGAACAGAACTGGACCACATATTTGATCTGGGGAGCGGGCAACAAAACAGAGTTTGAAAATGGGCATGGCCAAGCCAGAGACTGTGGAGAAATAACGATTTTTTAAAAATCCCTATGAATTTTGGGCAGCAGCTAAGAATGCTACTGATTTTTCTTTTCTAAGGAATGTTTCTTCCTCACTCTTAGCCACCAGACCCGGAGCAGCATTATTATTAAGGGATTGGAAAGAATTCCAAAAGCAATGCTTTTATGCTTTTCCTTGTTTTCATTAGGAGGTGCTAAGTTATGGCAGTGTGGATCCAAGCTCAACAACTACAAGGAGACGCTCTAAGACAAATGCAGGCCTTATACGGACAACATTTCCCCATCGAGGTTCGCCATTACCTCTCCCAGTGGATTGAGGCACAGCCATGGTAAGTGAGTGTGAAAACCTGGTTGTCCAGCAGCATTTTCAGCCTTGCAGAGGGATGATACTGAATGGGATATTTATCTTTTATGATTGAAACAAATCTTTGTCTTGCATTATACAGGAAGCATATTATTTTAGCTGCATTGTTCTGGTCTTGAATAAGGTTTTCTCCCCTCAGACTATCTTATTGTAGTGATAACCATAATTAAGCAATGCAGTCACATGACATCACATTTTACTTCACATTGCTTATTGATGAAAATTATGGTTCCAGTTGTGGCCATAATTCGAGGACTACCTAGAATTTCTGCCCATTGTATGAACATCCAGAAATGGCAACATACGCTGCCTTTGCCTTCTCATTTTGACACAGATTATATGAAAAGTTCCTTTGTTGTCCTCAATACTTTTCTGCACATACCCTTCTGCTTTGTGATCCAATTTTCAGGGATTCTATAGATCTTGACAATCCTCAGGAGGGTGTCAGAGCTGCACAATTGTTGGACGGACTGATCCAGGAACTTCAAAAAAAGGCAGAGCACCAAGTGGGTGAGGATGGCTTCCTTCTAAAGATCAAACTTGGTCATTACGCCACTCAGCTACAGGTGAGTTACAGAGGCTGGGAGTTTGGAAGGTAAAAGATTGTGTTTTCAAACTTTGCTGTGAGTGAAAGGCTAGTTTCCCACTCTTTCTACCCATTCTTAGGTTGTTCACTCTTTCTTTACAGAATACATATAAACACTGCCCTCTGGAGTTAGTACGCTGTATTCGACACATCCTATACCACGAGCAACGTCTAGTGCGAGAGGCTAGAAATGTGAGTATGATTTACCGTATTTTTCAGAGTATAAGACGCTCTGGAGTATAAGATGCACCTAGCTTTTGGGGAGGAAAACAAGAAAAAAAAAATCTGCTTCTGCCTCCTAGCAATTTGCCTCCCAGCAAACAGCAAACAGTACAGATGATATACACTGTTTGCTGTGTATTTCTGTGCATGTGTGCCTGACACATAGAAATAGCAAAGAATTGGAGAAATGTACGTTATAGCAGTATATTAATGGCAGAAAGTTTTCTTAAATGTAGTCACACTAACTCCTCCCAATTATTTAAATAGATCTACTCCAAACATGACTAAGTCAGGGTTTAACTCAGCTGCCTTATTTTAATACTAAAACAGGACACTGTTACATTTCAGATTATTACTTGTACAAATGCTGTTAAAATTGATGTGGGTTTCTTGAAGTATACATTATTCTCTGCTATCTAAAAGAAGATACAATAGCACTGGGCCTCTTTAGATCAAGCATTTATTTTAAAAAGCTTCTTCATTTTGTTAAGGTGTCTAGAACAATAATAAAGCAGTCTTTAAAAAATAAGTCTAATAATTGGAACATTCTATAGACATTTATAGATATTGACTTACATCCTTGCATTCAGTTTCAGCAGTGATGAAATGCAAAATAAGATAAACTTCATTTTGTTAAGTTGTCTAGAACAATAATAAAGCAGTCTTTAAAAAATAAGTCTAATAATTTGAACATTCTATAGACATTTATGGTTATTGACTTACCTCCTTGCAGCAAACAACAAACAGCCAGTTTCAGCACAGCCTGATTAGCACAAGAAAATAAAAATCTGCCTCTGCCTCTGCCTCCCAGCAATTTGCCTCCTTGCAGTTAGTTTCACTTTCAGTTTTAGCACAGGCCACCTGCCTGCAGCCTGAATCAGCTGATGTTCGGGAAGCTGATAATCAGTTGCTTGGCTTAACAGGCTCTGTTCTGTTTGCTGCAAGGAGGTAAATTGCTGGGAGGCAGAGGCCAAAGGGTGGGACTGGTTGGGTGGGCCTATATTCAGTGTATAAGACGCACCCAAGTTTTCACCCTCTTTTGGGGGGTAAAAAGGTGCTTCTTATACTCCGAAAAATACGGTACTTCCTTTTGCATAAATGTTTCTCCTTCCTATATACTTAATATGGCCAACATTGGCGGTAATATCCATACTTTTTCTATTCTTAAATTTCCATATTTACAGAGCCCTTTACTGGCCAGCAGCATGGCTGATGCCGTGACTCAGAAGCATCTTCAGATCAACCAGACTTTTGATGAATTACGCCTGTTCACCCAGGACACTGAGAACCAGCTGAAAAAGCTTCAGCAGCATCAGGAATATTTCATCATCCAGTACCAAGAGAGCCTTCATCTGCAAGGTATATATGTGGGAATAGAGGAGGAATAGTATGTCATTTCCAAGATTGTAGTTCTAATACTAATATCCAGTCTTCATAATACGAATACTAAGATATAATGATGGAGTAATAGAACATACATTTGGATATGAAACACTCCATTGTCAACTCTGGCATCTCCTGGTAGGGCTAGAACAGACCTCTGTTGAAAATTCTACAGAACCAGTTTAAAGTGAAGTCAGCTGGATGGATGGTATTCCTTTCGATGTTCTTTAACTTAATTTTTAAAGAAAGTAGTACAGGTAGCCCTTGACTTATAGCCAGTCACTTAGTGATTGTTCAAAGTTATGATTGACCTAAAAAATGGGATTAACAACCTGGATTCTGACGATCAGATCCCCCTCCATGGTCATGTGACTGAACTTAGGGCAATCAGCTGTAGGCAGCATCATATAACCATGTTTTACAATGGTTTTGCTGAAAACTGGCACTTCTGTTTTTTGGCAAAACTGCATCTATAGTGAACCACTGGTTTGCTTAACGACCGTGGAATTCACCTAACATTCACGATGTTCACTTTGCAACTGTGGTATTCACTTAATGGCTGCCACAAAATATGTTGTAAGAGCGGGTCAGTCATGTGACCAGTCGGTTTAACAACCATTATGACATACAATCATAATGGGCAATATGTTGAGGACTACCTCTAAAACAACCAAACAGATAAACTTGAACGAAGGAACTCTCTTCTGGTTACATGGGAGTTGAGAGCTGATTCAAGGCAAGGATTAATTTTATGCTTCCTTTCCAGCCCAATTTAGTCAGCTCTCTCAGCTAAGCCCACAGGAACGTATGGTCCGTGAACCTACTTTGCAGCAAAAGAAGTCATCCCTGGAAGCTTGGCTGCACCGGGAGGCTCAGACACTGCAGCAGTATCGTGTAGTAAGTCCCATCCTCCCAAGTCCTAATTCTGACTTTCTACTTTCTTTCCTATTGGGCTTTGTTGTTGTTGTTGTTGTTGTTGTTAATACCAAATTCAAAATGCTTTTTGTACTCCTCAGGAACTGGCTGAAAAGCACCAGCAGACACTGGCTTTGCTTCGCAAGCAGCAGACTATAATCTTGGATGATGAGTTGATCCAGTGGAAGAGGAGGCAGCAACTAGCAGGAAATGGTGGTCCCCCTGAGGGGCCTTTAGATGGCCTGCAAGCATGGTAGAGAGCATGAGAGGGAACAGGGGTTAGAGAGAAAAGTGGATGTAGGGGAAAAGCAGGCAGAACTGGGAGGTTGAGGGGAATTAAGCACGTCATCAACTTAGAATCATTATGTTACCACACATGGTCTAAGTCCAGCCCTCTTGAATTCAGGCTTTTCTGCCTTATGCTCACCTCTGCTTTAACTTCCTCCACTCACCTATCTCTTCCCCAGCTTGGCTCTATTGGTTGCCCTTCACTACACTGCTGCTCCCCATCACTTACCCCCTTCAGCCCCCAATTCACCTTCACCATCTTCTTCCTCCCGTTGTAGGCCCTCCTTGTGCAGAGTGCAGGACAACCAAAAGGACAGAAGTGGGGGAAGATAGTCAGGTGGGGGGAGTTGAAACATATTCTGCAGTCATAAATGTGGGCAGGCTGCCAGATTTTGATTATGTGCTTCAATGGCTGTAACTTTGAGTTGCATTCGTAAGTACAACTCATTCAGCACCATTGTAACTTCCAACAGTCGCTGAACAAACAATAATCAAGTGAGGACTACTTGCAAGTTATACCGTGTTTCCCTGAAAATAAGACCCTGTCTTATATTTTTTTGAACCCTGAAATAAGTGCTTGGCCTTATTGCCATGCACTCAAAAGCCCAATTGGGCTTATTATCAGGGGATGTCTTATTTTGGGGGAAACAGGGTATCTATAAATGATTCCTACCAATCCCATTCTATATAAGCTGAATATTTTTCACTCCTTTCTGTGAGGAAGGAGTGTTGCCAGTGGTATGTCACAAGAGTGCTTGCATTCAGCTTAACATAATGGCTGCTATAACTAGTCCCTACTTCCTGATACCTTTTCTGTAGAATTTTCAGAATTGCATCCTGGCCCATAGATTGACCAAAAAAACCAACAACCCAGAAAAGGAGATTACTATTAATCTGAATTTGGAACCCTTTTTAAAATAACCTCATCCCTGCCTTCTCTTTATGTCTTCAGGCTCAGTGCTAATTCAAACTAAATTCATGGTTGATCCAACAATTACATTGTGCAGCATATTCATAACATTAAAAATCCACAAGCAAATGAAATAATCAAATTAAAAGCCATACTTAACAACCATACATGGCTACTACACAACATAATTTGACAGGGCCATTCATTTTTATATGATTATCTCTTGAAATGCAAAACAACATTATTGTAGGATTGATCCAATATCCTAACTTAATTGAACCCAAATAATAAGGGATAATGATGGATAGTTAAAAAAATTGCCAAAAGTAGCCCATAGTCTGTGTATAATACAATACTTCTCTTGAATTTATAATCTGAAGTAGTTGTCAGATAGTGTGGTTTTAGGCAGTTTGAGCTTTGTCTGTTTTTTAAAATAACATTCATAAATATTCAGCATAATGGTTGAAGATAGCATGTCTTGGCATCATTAGGAAATATGTCTTGTGCTGGGATTTTCCCTAAGGCTTTTTGTGCTCCCCATCACATACTTCTTTCCCTAGGCCTCACTAATCTTTATATACATCCCCCCTCTTTTTTTCCTAATTCTAAAGTTGTTAGTCTTTCAAGAATTAATACGTTAGTCTTTCAGATGCCACAGGATTCTTCATTGTTTCTGACAAACTAGAATACAATGAGTTTCTTCCCTAGGTGTGAAAAACTGGCTGAATTCATTTGCCAGAACCGCCAACAAGTACGCCGTGCTGAACACTTATACCAGCAGCTGCCTATTCCTGGACCAATTGAAGAGTTGCTCTCAGATGTTAATGGCACCGTCACAGACATAATTTCTGCGCTAGTCACTAGGTAGGATTGTGTTGTTAGATATACTTGCTTCCTACAAGGGGTGTGTAATAATCTGTGGGTAGTTACTGAGATATTTTTGATATGCAAGAGTTTTCCTCTTCAAGGGATGGGTTGATTGTTTGAATAAATGCTTTTTTATTGCTTTCGTATCTATTGCACTTGAATATGCTATATAGATAGTCTATTTCTGGTTCTGTTAGAGTTCTAGTTATTTCAGAGCCTTTTTGCTTGTCTAATGGGTTATTACACAACTTCTTTTGCCTGTTGTGGGTTGTTGCTATGATATTTGAATACAACTAGTCCTTGATTTAGGACCATTTGTTTAATTAGAGTTCAAAGTTATGGCCTCAGAAAAAGTGATCTATGACCCATCCTCAAAATTACAACTGTTGCACCACCCGAGTCATGTGATCACAATTTGGGCTCTTGTTTTATGACAGTTGCAGTATCTAGCAGTCATAAAATTGCAATTTGCAACCTTCCCAGCCAGCTTCCGACAAGCAAAGTCAATTGCGGAAGCTGGGTTTCAGTAAAAATGGTTGCAAAATTGGGTCCGGTCATGTGACTTGCTGAAAGACCATATCACTTAGTGGCCAAAATTCCAGTCCCTGTTGTGTTCATAAGTCAAGGTCTACCTGTACTTTATTGGTGTGTGTGTGTGTGTGTGTGTGTGTGTGTGTGTGTGTTTATTCATTGGGGTTTGTAGTTTGCCATTGTTTTCTTTGCTGATGAGATGTATATACTGAGTCACAAAAGCTAGCACATTTATTTTTGCATTATTTTTCACCTTCTGTAACTAATGACTTGGTCTTTCCTCCCCCTTTCCTCTCCTTATAGCACATTCATAATAGAAAAGCAGCCTCCACAGGTGCTAAAGACTCAGACTAAGTTTGCAGCGACAGTGCGACTGCTGGTTGGTGGAAAGTTAAATGTTCACATGAACCCACCACAAGTAAAGGCCACCATCATCAGTGAGCAGCAAGCCAAAGCCCTATTGAAGAATGAGAGTACCCGCAAGTATGTATATTTATTACAGGCTAAGGAAGCAAAGGAAGGGAAGACAGAATCCATTTCTCCTGAACCAGCTTTCTTACTGCTTATTATCCTCCATAAATGTGTGTTTCCAACCCCAACACTTCTGAAGGATGCTGCACTAAGAAAAGCTGTCAGAAAATGTGAAGAGTAGAAATTAATACATAGAAATATGCCATTAATATTTTTAAATAAAAACATAATCATTGTAACTTTGAAAATTAAATTGGCAAGATATTTTCACTGTTTATCCAGGATGCTAAAATATTAAGAGCAAGAAAGTTAGTCTGAATTTCAACCCAACTCTCAGGACTGAAAGCTTTTAGCCTTCTTATTTGCCACTCTTACAACCTGTGACTAAGCCAACTTTCATTACTTATATCCTTTATAGAGTTTGTCAGTATTTGGTTGGAGAAAACTTTCTCCTGAGATAGAAATTTGATCAACATTATAGGAAATGTTTAAGCTTACCTAAAGACAAAGGCAACAGAGCAAAAAGTGGCTGCTTGGTTTTAGGTAATTCAGTGTACATTGTACATTCATTTGCTTGTAACAGATCTCAGAATTTTGAAAAGCAGATTTTACTAAGCCATGAGAACCAATCTAAAATCTCCACTGGATGGAGCCATATCATTGGTATCCCCATAGTGCAAAATTAACACTCTCAGTGGGAGATAGTAAACCACCAATTTTGGCTTGCATTCAACTAGCTGCCATTTCTTTCTTTTGGCAGTGAGTCCAGCGGTGATATCTTGAACAATTCCTGTGTTATGGAATATCATCAGGCAACTGGAACACTGAGTGCTCATTTCCGCAACATGGTGAGAGATGTCTTCACTGATTCACACTATCTCCCTCCAGCTTCACATCCCACTGCTGTTTTTCCTATTGAAAATGTAACTAAGGAGGAAAGCCTCATCATCTATTGTAGTCCCACATCACCTAAAGACTAATTCTAGATTTAGCTTTTAATAACTGGTGTGGAAAGTAAAGTTACTAAGTAAATTTCCCTTGGAAGATCTGCCTGAGTATATAGCTGAGTTCATGTTCATGTTCATGTTTACAGTTTTTAGTCTTGAGTGTTATGTAGACAATTTGTGATCTGTTTCTTGTGTCTTCCTCTATTATCTCATCCATCCGTAGTCCTTGAAGCGGATCAAGCGTTCAGATCGTCGTGGTGCTGAGTCAGTGACTGAGGAGAAGTTCACCATTCTCTTTGAGTCTCATTTCAGTGTAGGTGGCAATGAGCTGGTATTCCAGGTGAAGACATTATCTCTGCCAGTGGTGGTAATTGTGCACGGCAGCCAGGATAATAATGCCACTGCCACAGTGCTGTGGGACAACGCTTTTGCAGAGCCAGGACGTGTGCCCTTTGCTGTGCCAGACAAAGTGATGTGGTCCCAGTTGTGTGAGGCTCTCAACATGAAGTTCAAGTCTGAAGTCCAGAGCAGTCGTGGACTCACCAAAGAGAACCTCCTCTTTCTTGCCCAAAAGCTCTTCAACAGCAGCATGAATCATCTGGAAGATTATAACAATATGACAGTCTCCTGGGCTCAGTTCAACAGGGTAAATAAAAAAACAATTAATAACCAGATTTGCCAGAAAACCACTTTGTGGGAAGTAGTTTGGCCTGCAGGCCTTTTCCATCACCATAACTTTCTCCTAAGTCTTTTTTTTTTTTTCCATTTCCCATCTGCATCACTGTCGTGTGTTCTCTTTTTTTCTCTCTGCTGCTCAATCTGCATTTGAGATAAAAAAGAGACAATTCAGTTTGTAAATGTAATCCTGAACTGTCTTGGAGCTACACATGCAGCTGATACAGTAAATAGCAAGTCATGTGAATGCAGATTTATTCCATGCCATTTTCAAAAGAACATCTCTGTGTTTAAAATCACTAAACCATCAGCTGATTAAAAGAACTTAATCTGTCGATGGTCTTACTGAGAACCTTTTCTTTATACGGGGAGGGGGGGCGGTTTATAAAGAGAACAAAACTTAACCTAAATGTTGGAGTTCAGTTTCTTGCTTTCTCTTGGGCTTTTTGGTAATCATCTCAGTCCTTGATCTCCAAAAGGGAACAGTATTGATTTACCTCACAGAAAGGAGAACAATAAAGAAGTTTTACTATTAAACTTAATGATAATCCTAAATATGCTAGAAGAGTTTATTCATACAACCTGTGAGAAGAGAGTAAATCTGTTTTGAGAAGATTAAAAACCAAATGAATAAATTCATATATATTACGTTGACAACAGCTCAGGAATGCTATTTCTTGCATAATGTAGACTAAAGATGTATTAGTCAGTGAGTTTTGAACTCTGAATTTCTTATGTCAGAGCTCATTCTTGACATTAAATGGGCTCCCATTAAACTTGGAGATTGTTTGTTTTCAAGACAGACTCAGAATTAATCAATTAAATTTATAAATCACTCTGAGGGAAGTAGAGATTAGGATGTACAGATGATACAAAAGTTGCATTAAAAAATATTGAATTAAAAGATGCCCACAATCAGGTGAAAATAAACATAAAAAGTGATGCTTAAAAGTTTGTGAAACCTTTTGAATTTTCAATATTTCTGCATAAATGTGGCCTAAAACATGATCTATTCTCCACACAAGTCTTAAAACTAGATAAAGAAATTCCAATTAAATAAATGATCAAAACATTATACTTGTTCATTTATTTATTGAGAAAAATTATCTAAAGCTACATATTTGTATAGGGCAAAAGTATGTGAACCTTTGCTTTCAGTAACTGATGTACCCCCTTTGGACCGAAATTGCTATGACTAAATGTTTCTGATAACCGGTGATCAATCCTGCATGTAAGCTTGGAGGAAGTTTAGCACATTCCTCCTTACAGAACAACTTCAATTTATTAGTTCATTAGACATACATCAAAATCTTCTTGAAATAGTTTAAATACTGTCTCGTAATATCACCATATGAACTGTCTTCTTGCATCAGCAGAAATATATTTGGGGAATGTGTATAAAACATGTATTTTACTGCATGCATGAATTTTGTATAACTTAATCAACTCTACAGGCAACTAACTGAATTCCTTTTAAAAATTGAGAGTCACTCAACAGTGCAGTGATAAATAATAAAAATAAAATAAAATCTCCCGTGATTAGTCATTCAAATCCATGGAGGTTCTAAAGTTTTTCCAACTTTTGTTCCATCAGTTTGGAGTCATTTAAGCTTAAAAGAATGTGTATTATGTTTCTGATGAATATGCCTGTGTATTTTGCTATAGAGCTATTCCTTCTCTAATATACTAGTGTAGGATCAGAGAAAATATAAAGACCTCCAACAACCAAAGAAAGATTCCAAAACCATGTTTTTCTTTCTTTTCATTTAACCAGGAAAATCTTCCAGGGCGCAATTATACATTCTGGCAATGGTTTGATGGAGTGATGGAAGTCCTGAAAAAACATCTGAAGCCTCACTGGAATGATGGGTAAGAGTCCTAACCCCCACTCCCCTTCAATTTATTTTTCCCTGTCTAGATACTTTGCTGGCTGATTTCTCTCTATCGCTTCCACTTCTCTAGGGCTATTCTAGGTTTTATCAACAAACAGCAAGCACATGATTTGCTAATCAGCAAACCAGATGGAACTTTCCTCTTGCGGTTCAGTGACTCCGAAATTGGAGGGATCACAGTTGCCTGGAAGTTTGAAAATGGTAAGTTGCTTTTCAACAACATTAATGCCTATTTTGATCACTATGAGAACATTGGATCAGAATATATTGAGCATATATTCTTTTATCTGATTATGATCTGGGGTTTTTGCAGCTGAGAGAATGTTCTGGAACTTAATGCCCTTCACCACCCGTGACTTCTCCATCCGCTCCCTGGCAGACCGCCTTGGTGACCTCCCATATCTCACTTATGTGTATCCTGATAGACCCAAGGAAGATGTTTTCTCCAAATATTATATGCCAATCACTTCAGGTAATTGAAGAAAAGGGCCTAATTTTTTTCTGATCGTTGTCTTTTCCAATGGATACATATGATCCTTTCATTCCCAGCAGAGGAACCTAGACAATTTCAAATCCATTTTTCTTTGACCATATAAATTGTATTACAATGACATAAATAATTTTAGAAACATCTCTGGTATTACAGGATACTACCAGAAAATGTTTTAAAAATGCATTATTAAAAAGAGAGGTAAATGCTAATGCAAAGAGAGAAGGCAGCGGTACAGCTGGTTGGAACTCCATATTTCTCTAAAAGACGGAGATAGTGATAAAGACGATTAATTGAAGTAAAACATATTTTTCATGACTAGTTTTTCTTTTTCTTTTTGGTGAGGAAGGAAGAGTTCTCTTTAATGACCAGGTCAGTGACTGTTTTTACCGTTGAATACTTGAGAAGGATAAACTGTGTTTCAATTTACTTAATTATTTTGAGCAGTTTTGAAATATAGTTATATGCAAATCTTCAACATGGATTTTTCTCAATAAAAGATTTGCAGATCAACAAGGAAAGGGAATGGTGTAGCTTTCGGAATGAATATTGTACAAGCAAAACAGACAAGCCAAATTAATTCATTCTTCCTTGGAGAAGGGTTTCAACATGCATGTAATTAAAACGAAAAAGAATACCAGATTACTACTATTTCCAAAAGAGATTCCTAGGTAAAGTTTGTCTTGTACAGTAACTATATGCTTCTCTCTCACATACCCCAACTCCTTGTTTTTGCAGCAAAGGCTATAGATGGATATGTAAAGCCGCAGATCAAGCAAGTTGTGCCAGAGTAAGTACTATGGGTTGAGAAAATGCAGTTTGATTCTTTTAAAGGGAGAGAGAAATAAGGAAGAAGTGGTAGCTATTTACTTTCAATTGGAATTCTCCCCCCCAGCTCTCTTTTCAGTTATCTAGGAGTACAATAATTGTGTTAGCACCCCCATTTTCAGCTTTAGATATTGCACCTCCCAAGGAGGATTTATGATTTTAAAAACTTGAAGCAAGCAACATGAATCCGGTTTCCATTTTGCTAGTTTCAGTGCAAAGATAGGAATGAGAAAAAGTTGATAATGTTAAGGCGTTGTAGCTTGATGATTGCATTGTCTAAAAAAAGAAGTTTGGGTTCTCTGTGCAGTTATGTGTCTCTGCTTTCTGATTCTTTTCATACCAGGGCGAGTGTGGATATTTATATCAAGGAAGGAATCTGAAATGTGTATTCCTGCTTTCCATAAAATCAACCCCAAATAGTTAATGTTCTTCTTACCACTGAAGGATCCATTGGTATCAGGCAAAAATATTTCTCTGTTTCTTCTCCATCTGTGTAGGTTTGCTGCCTCTTCAGGAGACTCTATCGGTGTAGGGACTTCCTACATGGAACAAGCATCATCACCGGCTGTTTGCCCTCCTGCTCCTCACTACAACATGTACACACAAAAGTAAGTGAGGCAAGACCTTTGCCATTGAAAGTTCTCTGCTATTGTAGTGTCTTGCATTTTATAATTGAAAACATACTAATCTCGCAACATAAATATTCCGTTTGCATGTTCCTAATCTGCTTTAAGACAGAGGTTGCTGTCATATCACTGCCCAGTTAATTGGGGTTGGAACAGACTGAGGAGTTCTTCAGTTCCCTGGATGGGGGATGGAGTATATAAGAATAAGAATAATATTAAGAATATTAATATTCTTAATAAGAAGAATTGTATTTGAGAAAAGACAATAGTCTCTCTTTGGGTTCTTGCTGCTTTCATCAGAATAATGAAAGCAGTCTCAGAGCATGCTGTGTGCTGGGTGTCACCCCTCACTTGATCCACTCAGAAAAGGGATAACACCTGCATTGAAGTGCTGCTTGCATCATTTTGACAAGTCCCTTGTTCCCTCTGGGGACACCACTGGTGAGAGTTTTCCTAAATCTCTTGGTTTAAATTACCACTAAACAGCTATTTTGTGTGATTTATGAGAAGGACATAGCATGGGAAATGTTCCTAGACATCACAGTGGCAAACATTGCAAAGGTAGTTCTGCCAACTCAGATCTCCAATCGGTTACTGCCACTCATGGAGAGAGGTTGTTTAGACTTGTAGTGGGTGTTCTATTAGGAAAAAAAATAAACGGAGAAAATGAAGAGGCACAAAAAGTGTGGCATACCAACATCTCACAATCCCGAGTTCCCCCAGAATGTGTAGAGCTCAGATGTGAATCCTATGGAGAGGATATTTTGCCACTTAGGGAATGATTTTTTAGGGCTAAATCAGTGGTTCCCATAGTGGGTGGTACCGCCCCCTGGGGGCGGTGGGATGACTTAGGGGGGCGCTAAGAGGCAAGGGGGGCGGCAGGGGGCGCTAAGAGGCAGGAAACCATGTCAGGGTGGTGGGGAAGGGAGGTAGCAGCCTACTCCCTTCCCCGCAGCCCTGCCATGCTTGGCGGCCTTCCACGCGGCCTTCCCTACAGTCCCTCATGCCTGCTTGCCTTCCGAGGTTGGCGTCCAGCCCGGCCTGTCCAGTGGGTGGGCGGGTGGCTCTTGGTGGAAATGCAGACGCTAAGAGGGGCAGCGGAAGGGCAAGCGGATGTCCCGGGGCTGCTGCATATGCGCCCGCCCTGTTTCTGCAAAGGCAGAGCCCCCCCCTTGCAGGGTGATCCAAAGAGGGGAGGGGGATGCTGCAGAAAAGGCTGCCTTCCACCCGTGCCGGCTCCACAGCGCTTGGGGCTCCAAAGCAGCCCACTGGCTTCTCACCCGGCCACCTGCCTGCTCTCTTTGCGGATCGGCCTGGCCGACCGCCGGCACCACTATGGGAACTCGGCCCGCGGTGCCGGGTTGGAAGCCATTGGGCTGCTTCAGAGCCCCAAGTCCCATGGAGTCGGCACGGGAGGCACGGGTGGAAGGTGGCCTTTTCTACAGCATCCCCTCGCCTCTTTAGATCGCCTTGCAGGGCTCTGCCTTTGCAGAAATGGGGCGGGCGGTTTGTACGGAGGATTGGCGGGGCAGGGAGAAAGTGGCGCTGTCTGGAGAAGGAAAGAAAGAAAGAAGGAAAGAAAGATGGTAGGAAGGAAGGAAGGAAGACAAAGAAAAAGAAAGAAAGAAAGAAAGAAAGAAAGAAAGAAAGAAAGAAAGAAAGAAAGAAAGAAAGAAAGAAAGAAAGAAGGAAGGAAGGAAGGAAGGAAGGAAGGAAGGAAGGAAGGAAGGAAGACAGAAAGAAAAAAAAGAAAGAAAGAAAGAAAGAAAGAAAGACTTATAACCACAATTGAGTCCAAAATTTTGGTTGCTAAGCAAGAGCGTTGTTAAGTGAGCTTCACCACATTTTACAAGTTGGCCATGCCCACCAGGTCACCTGACCACCAAGCCACGCACACCTGAAGGGGCGGGGGCACTGACGATGAGTTTGTAGCACCAAGGGGGCAGTGGACTGAAAACGTTTGGGAACCACTGGGCTAAATAATGTACCTTAAGCTTTACAGGTTCTTAAGACACCCATTTACTCTTGCAATGCCTTCCAGATATGTTTTCTGTCTTTGGGAGTGTGCATACTTTGGGAGTGTGTCCTTCAACATTCCAAACAAATCATTTTGCACTCCTTTAATCAACGAAGGTTCTGCACCTTTGCACTGTATCATTTCCTATTGAAATAATTTTTAAATTTACATGAGATTTCTTTTTAATGCAAAAGATCATCTTTTTAAAGTGGTCCTATACCCACTTATCACAGTCTAAAATAGTAAATTCATTCAATTCAGACTTTTCCCATCTGCTTTTGCTGCGACTATAGTCTGTAATCTTAACTCTATGGGCATTATTTCACCTTACTTTATCCCATTTGTCAGTATTTCCCTAGTAAGAACAAAGATGAAAACATAAAAAATCATATCCGTGAAGATTAAAAAAAATTAAAGAATTAGGAAAAGTCATTTCCCCTCCCCTCTCTAAACTGGAGGGGAAAATGAATGAATTTGAGAGGACTGCATATTTTTCTAAAACCAGATTTGTTAGAGCTTCTTCCAAACAGCCTCTTGAGAAAGTTTTCAGAAATAGCTTTTTTAGAATTCTGAGTTTTTTCATGGTGCTCCTTTCTCTCTTTCTCAGTCCTGACTCTGTGCTGGATCCAGAAGGAGAATTCGACTTGGATGATTCAATGGATGTGGCACGACATGTGGAGGAATTGCTGAGGCGCCCCATTGACAGCCAGTGGATCTCCCATAATCAATCTTGATCCTGCCCCTTCCCTGGAGAGACCATGAGGCAACTGTGAAATATTAGAAGCCCTTCCCTGAGGGAGTTTGTAGCTGCTGTAAGAATGGGTTTCCTCACCCTGTGGGGGACCTCTGGCTGAGAGGGTAAGGTACCTGAGGGACAGTAGGTGCTGTTTCTCCCCTTGCCTATGTGGGGAAGGCGGTAGAGTGTATTGCTTGATTTTCCATCTGCTCTTCTGAGAATCTTGCCTCAGGCTTTCCGCTTCTGCATACGGTCTCCTTCTGCCAAGCTATCATTTCATTTGTACTAGGAATCCTTCTCTTTCCTCCTCCTCCTCCTCCCAGAATGTAATACATTGCCCTTCTTGTCTAGAAGCCTTTTGGTATCTGGGACAAGAAGGGAGTGAGCTATGGAGAAGAGTAAGCCTTATTCAAAGCCTTGTCATTTAGTGTCTGATTTATTTCTATTCTTTGCTGCTTCCAAGATAAACAGTATGCTTATGCCTGCATTTGACTTACGCTTCCAGGGTACGTGCCTATATGCAGCATTTTGTGTAAAAGAGGCATTCACTTTGGGAGCTTTTTTTGAGCCTTCGATGCAATGCAGCCTAACCCTGCCCAAGTGCTATGGAGCCATTTTTGTATGCCTAACCACTCACTTCCAGCTTTTTCAATTTGCCTTGTTGCAAGATGCTTGCTTACCTCCAAGCTCCTGCATTTAGTGCTATTGGCTTTTGACATGTCAGATGCTTTTTTCCTACGAATCACAAATACAGCAGATTGTGGAGGATGCTTTCATTTAAATACAGAATTACAATTAGTATAATGGTTTCCCTCTTCTTGAATTTGAGGGTAGTGACTGGGGAGCAGTTCCAAGGATTTGACTGCTAAGTACAGAGGGAAAAAGACATTTTGACTTCTAAATGTCCCAACGAACTTTTCTATTCTCTTCCCTCTCCCCATGTCTCCTCATTAGGCTGAACAACTGGGAAAAACAGATTCATATATGCACTATTTTTATACCTAGTATTCAGTAAAACTCAGATTATTTTAACAGTTACAGATTTTACACATATATCTGTGGACCGGGTGCTATATTTAGAAAAATGGTCCAGTTTCCAGTCCAGCCACAATTATATTTTTGTTGGGATTGACAAATTACCCAACAAAAGTCATGAGGGGCATGGGGGAGAAAATGCCTAAGGATTGGGTCTTAGTTTTTGCAGGGTTTCTCCTCTGTTCATTGAAAACAAACAAACAAAACACATATATTTTTCAGAGAGCTTATTTAAAAATATAAAGATTAGAGGGGCTTAACTAATTTTTACTCCTCAGGAACTCCCCCAACTTCTGACTGAGCTAGGAAAAAGCATGTTATATGCACTTTGCCCTGGCGGTAACTCTTATAACAACCGTTTGAAGGTTAGAAAATATACATCTTTAGGGTAAACAAAGTCTAGTCACTTGGAAGTCATCCTTAAAGATCAGCTGTTGTTGAAACAATTTCTTGCTTTCTACTAATACTCTGTTTTCAAACAAGTCATTTCTAGGAATAACTATGATACTCTTTAGGATAGTGTATTCATTATAGTGGAATCATTAACAAATGCATCAATAACTATTGTCTTTGGAAAATAGATCCCCCCCCCCAAAAATAGCATTTCTGTTGCAGATCTTTTGGTGGTGGGTTAGTTGCTTCACTACTGTAATTCACTTTTCTTACTAATACCTGCGATATAAGTAAATTTCTTTCCTGACTTCCTGAATTATTTTGAAAAACTGATACTTAATATAT
>QLTV01001726.1:545889-574812 GCA_003457575.1 Thermophis baileyi
TATATATATATATATACACACCTAAGCTTTTTCTTCTGCACAAGCATATACTACTTAGTATTTTTAAAGATTCCTTCTCACTATAATACATTTACTTCCATCTTCTTTCACTGCACAGTGATACAGTCATTGTTGCAGAGTCAGCAGTAGTATCTTTACAGTATTTTTAGTATAAGTCATAAGAAAGTCCTGAGGACATGTGCCCAGGACCATACAGTTATTCTGTAGTAGTAATTTAGCCTCTAGCACAAATTAAATCTTTGAACTTTATTTACATTAATTTCAATTTTTTCATTCATAGTTTTGAAATCCTTGATAGATGCCTTTTCTCTCTCATTTTTTGATTAGTCTTTTCATTGCCTTTATTTGAATGACTGTGGGCAACAATGCTTCTCAAATACCACTTTCTAAGCTGGGATAGAATGTTCCTGGGAAGTATCATTTATACCCAGTTCAAAAACTTCTCAGATCTTAGGCCAAACTGGTGCCCTCCAGATGTAATGGACACTAATACTTATCATTCCAGCTAGCAATTTATAGGGGTGGCTGATCTAGCCCCAACTTCCTTATTTTATCATCCTTATATGTTAGCTGACTTTCTTCCAAACTAGTTTCCTGTCTCAGATTCTTTTGAGTAGCACACAAACATCCGTACTGTCCTTAAAGCAAATATTAATTAATAATTTTATGTAGTTATTGTATCAGCACAATCTTACAAAGTCTATTCTTAATTATCAATGGGATTCACTTCCAAATAAAAATGCAGAGCAGAGGTGGTAAATCTGCAGTCTCCCAGATTTTTCAGATTGTAGTTTCCAGCATTCTGAACTATCATGATCAGTGGAACTTGCAGTTTTCATAACTATATATGAATCACATAAATCATGTTTTCCCATATCTTATTTTAATGATGTCATAGCGGTCTGGTTCACACACTGTCTTAAGCCATAAAGTATGGTTCATGAATCATACTGTGAAGTTTATACTTGTCCAAAGTCAAATCAACCAGGTTATGATTTAGCACAATGTGTGGACCCAGTTTTAATATATTTGCTGGTTCTGCTGTGTCTATAGTAGAAAACTGTCTCCAGCAGAGGAGTCTCCATTTCATAAATTAAATTTGGGATTTCTGCACAAAAAGGATACATTCTACCCCTGAGTTAAGGCCCTAGTCATAGAGGCATTTTCCACATTTGCATTGTTTGCAGACTGCATAGCAATTCAATATCTGTAGCCACCAACGTGCTCATCAATATCTCCCCTTATATCTGTTAAACTTACTATACCATTTGACGTTTATTTTTAAAAAGAGAATAAGACACCGGAGTTCTCTAGCATTATCTTTATTTCTGGAAGTAATTCTGGACTCACATGGCTGCAAAGACAATTCTTAGAGATGATGAGTGGCTAGCCCCAGTGCTCTGGAAATATGTACATCTCTCCAGAAAAAAACACCAAATAGCTAAGTTAAGGTGCTAAACTATCAGATAACACAATCACCATTTAGTCTTGGATAAATGAGTATTTGTAAGAGGCTGTTTGTACACGAGCAAGTCTACTTTGCATCTTCTTTACTGAGCTTGCTCACAATAGGTTTCAAAATCTCACACATCCACAGAGGCTCCCTGCTGCCCGTGATTTACATGACCTGAGGTTTTATTGAGCCCTTTCCTCCATAACAAGTAACAGTTCCCACCTTAACTAAGTTGTATTCCAATGCCATTGGTTGCTGTTCAAGAGCAGCACATAGAACTGACCCATAGAGATGCTTTCTGCTATATAGATTGATATGCCCACTCGAAATGAAAAAAGATCTGCAACAAAAGTATGTTGTTAATGTTAATGGTGCTTCTGTTTAATTTAGTAAAAATTGCACATACGTTCTTGGTGGACTGTGCCTACTTCACTTTCATTAGTCCAATGGGTCTGTCTGAACAACTGTTAAAAATCTGGCTATTGTTTCATAGTGTGGAGGGAGGGAGATATCCATAAAACTGAGACATACAAACATTGCACTATTTTAAAGAATTGTTTTGCCAAATGTTTAAATGGTATACAAAGTAAAGTTTTCTGCTAAATATATTGTTTGTGTTTGAAAAAAACTTACGAAGCTAATGTTTTCATTTTTGTTTTAAACTATAAAAGGGAGAACAACCTCAAGATATATTGCTTAAATGCTTTTAAGTTTTTTTTTTACACAAAAGCCATCTATGTGGAAAAAAAATCTTTATTTTGATGAAATATCCATGTTTTGAAAAAAGATGTTGTAATCTTTGTGCTACAATAAAGTATTGTAGGGTAGTAATGACTAGTGTGGTTTTTAACTCAAGGTGCCCAGTATACTCAGAGAGAAAAATATTGTGCCTGTAACTGAACAAATACAGTAATTTGGTTGAAATATTCACAACAAGAAACATGAGCTACAGAGTTTGTATGCTAATAAATATTTGCAAAATATGGGCCAAGTGGGAGACACAATGAGGCACCTGTGTATAGGTATTACATCACATCAGTGTGGCTGTTTCACTTGTCAAACATGTGACACACTTCACACACCTGTCTTAATGCAATTTTGTTTTTTTCTCCTTGAGTAATTTTAGTACATGCCTTTTGGCAATTTCAACTTTTGCGTACTGTAAAATACAATGTATTTCAAAGTTGTACCACTATTAGCCTTATTTGTGGACTGCTATTTAAAAAAACAACCAGCTGATATGACATTTTTCCCCAAATAGCAACTATGTTTTCCTGTTTTCGTTTTGCTGCTTTTCTCAGGCAGCAGCTGGATTTTTTTTTTAATATGAAGCCTTACATATGTAAGAAGTGTTGATATATATTGTGCCACACAGAAAGCAGTTAAAACTATTACTTTTTAATATATTTTTATTTTTTGGTGACTTAGTTCTTTACATATGAAAAGTCAGCTACATAACAGAAAAAAATTGATGCCTAATGCATATTAGGTTTGTAATTTAAGGCAATAATTCAAACAATTCCGTAATGCTATAAGATACCATAGCTTACTTTTGAATGGCCATGCATAGATTTGTAGATCTTACTAAACTTGCATGACCCCTTCTATGCTTTCTGTGTTCCAGTTCCCTATTCCGTTGTCATCAATTTTCAGTAAACAAATGGAGAGGAAAACATTCAACTTAGAAAAAATGAATGAGATTTTATAAATGAGAATAGATNGAGTTGGGTGGGTGGGTGGGTGGGTGGGTTGGTTGGTTGGTTGATAAATGGGGCAGAATTGTGCCACAGTAACACATATTGCTACATCCTTTGATTAGTAGAGAATATTGCCTTTCCCAAAGCAGATAAATCACACATTTCTGACAACCATTCTTGGACATTTGGAATAATATTACTAAATTTATCCATCCAGAACATTATCTGATTCTTTGGACATTCTGCCTCACTACTCACTTTCCCTGGCAGTTACTCTATTCTCTGGAACAAGTAGGAACAAGAGTGAAAAACATGCTGGCATTCTTTACTTGTATTCTTCTAAGTATTTAGTGCACTGGACCCAGCACTAATATACATTGAGAATAAATTAAAAACAACCACTTGCATTCATTTTAACTACTTGCTTTAATTTTGCTTTGTGCGAAGGGCATTCTGACAGTGGCTATATAATGCCTGGTGTATTGTGAGCCAAAAGTGCTCACATTGAATGTGTATCTATACTTTTATTTGTTTCCCATTCCTGCAACAGAAGGTAAAAAAAACCCAGTCCCTGCCATCTCGTATATTCACAATGCAGTCAGCAGAGAGCGCTCAAATGTCAAAAATTTTTCACCCTGGACAGGCATCTATAGCCAGGTGGTTTGTTCTGTCTAACCTATAATGGCGAGATCTCCAACTCTTTCTCCAATTTCAAATGTGTCAAAAAGAGTCCCTCTTCCCCACAGCAGAAGAATGCACAGTTCAGACCATCCAGTGCTGACATTGCCCTCCATAAGTTCCACCAAACCTGTTTTCTCAGGCACAGCTGATTTCTATATAGGCTGTGTTTACTGACCTCAATGGTTGTATTTGCATGTTTAAGAGTCATTTTTAAAAAGTGTCCAAAAATGAAGGGTGGGCTGGGGTAGGGTAAGGTGAGAAGAGGATGAGCAGCCAACTTGCTTTGATTAAAAAACAAATGTTATTTGTATTACACATTAGTTTCTAGTGACGCCTATAAGAGCCTGCAGAGACCTCTGTGGCTAACTGGGACCAGCAGTCTTTCTTAAGTGCAAAATCAAGCTGTGGTCTCTCAGAGTGCTAGGGACTCCTAAATGAACATTACCAAAACATACTGGTTATGTTTCTAAAGTGTGTGTGTGTGTGTATGTATATATATATGTGTGTGTGTGTGTGTGTATACACACATACATATATACACATACAAGCTGATAGGGAGGAGATCCTGTGGCTCAGAGGTTAAAGCATTTGCCTAACAAGGCAAGCTGCCCAGGATCGAATCCTATAAGGGTATGGCTAGGTGTTGAGAGCTAAATAGCTTGAAATAGATCTATACACACACACATACACACACACTGGATGGAGTCACTGAAGCAGTCGGCATGAGCTTAAATGGACTCCAGGGGATGGTAGAGGACATTGTCCATGGGGTCGCGATGGGTCAGACACGACTTTGCAACTAACAACAACAATACATATTTATTTATAAAATCAAATGCATGTTTCTCAAATCAGTTTATGAGTTCTATGAAAACCCTGAATAAGGAGAGTGAACTCTCATGAGGGGGCAGTATCTATCTACAATGGAGTCAGTTATAGGGCAAGCAAGAACCTGTCCGCTGCAATTGTCTCTTTATGCTGGACAGTCTTAATCACAGTAATTATTATTGGCAAACTTGCAAAAATTATCTCAAGGAAAAAGGATTTTATTTTTCCTTCAGTTGTTTTAAATCAGCTACACTAGGGTTTTCAGCCTTGGCTTTGGGAATTCTGGGAGTTGAAGTTCACACATCTTAGAAGTTGCCAGGTTGAAAAACACTGGTCTACACAACCAGGCAAATAAGGATGTGCAAAGCTCTCAACTATACTTCCCCTCTACTTTGGCATGATAAGCCTCTCTGTGCCATTTAAGTCTAAACATCTTACTTTGCAATTTCACAAAGAGTCCTTTGTCTGAAGCTGCACTAAAATGGCTCTTAAGCCCCAGCCATCTACAGGAAGGAAGGAAGACAGAAAAGCGGTTTCACCTGGCAAGGAACATGCAAGAAGAGTTACATCTTGGAAAACTGGAAGTGATACTGCTTTAACTTAATCTTCTTCAACCTGTTGCCCTCCGGATGTAATGGTATTGCAACTCCCAGACAATCTCTGGCAGCATGAAGAATGGAAGGTTGCCTTAACTCAGTCCTTCTCAAATAGTGGGGCGCGCCCCCCGGGGGGGGGGCTCAGAGTGATGCCAGGAGGGGCACGTGTGACCCCGGGGAACTTTTTTCAACTTTTTTTTCCACGAGGGGCGGCCGCGTGGTGCGGGAGGAAGCAACCGGCAGCGAGGTAAGTTAGAACCCACCCCTGCCCTTTGCCTCTTCCCATGCCCAGCTGGGGGAAAAACACCTCAGGGTGCCCTGATCCATCTTCCCCAACCGGGAGGCTCGGTGCTCTTGGAGGACGATGTTTTGCCCAGCCTGGAAGTTACTTCTGAAGCATGGAGAGGCTTCACTTTTTCTCCTCCCCAGTGAGTGAAAAGCTGGCGGGCTGGCAGGGTCCAGCCCACAAGCCCCCTTTGGCCCCGGCGCAGGAGCAACCCAAGCCAAACAGAGCCGAGTTGCCCTCCGCGCACGAAGATGAACCGCCACTTGCCTTGAACTCCTCACCGCTCCCGCACTAAGGCCCCGGCCGCCGCCGAGAAGAGAGAAAGAGAAAGAAAGAAAGAAAGAAAGAAAGAAAGAAAGAAAGAAAGAAAGAAAGAAAGAAAGAAAGAAAGAAAGAAAGAAAGAAGAAAGAAAGAAAGAAAGAAAGAAAGAAAGAAAGAAAGAGGAAGGGAGACAAGAAAGAAAGGCAGACAGAAAGAGAGAGAGAGAGAGAGAAAGGAAAGGAAAGGGAAGGGAAGGAAAGGGAAGGGAAGGGAAGGGAAAGGAAGGCAAGGGAAGGCAAGGCAAGGCAAGGCAAGGCAAGGAGGAAAGGAGAAAGGAAAGGAAAGGAAAGGAAAGGAGAAAGGAAAGGAAAGGAAAGGAAAGGAAAGGAAAGGAAAGGAAAGGAAAGGAAAGGAAAGGAAAGGAAAGGAAAGGAAAGGAAAGGAAAGGAAAGGAAGAACAGTCACGGTGGAGAGTTGGGGGGCACGAAATGTTTACTTCTTCCTAGGGGGGCGTAACAGAAAATAATTGAGAAGCACTGCCTTAACTTGTCAGCATACTGTTCAATTCTGGGTCCCTGAAATGCTTGCTTAAGCTATAGAGTGGTTAAATGGTTTATTAAAAAGTTTATTAAAAATAAACATTTAGGCTACTGGCTAAAAGTCAACTTCTTTTCTAAAACATCTGGAGAACTACAGATCACAATATCCCTCCCCATCTGCCACCTTGAGAGGTGCTGTTAGGAACTATGGTTTAGCTGCATTTGAGGGTCCCATGTTACCCGCCAGTGTTCTGGGAGAAACTAATGCACTGCATTGTTGCATTCATAATATATACTGTATTGCTATTTCTCTATTAATTGAGATCACTTCTCCACGTTCCTTATCAGAAGAATCTGAAACAGTTTAAAAAATGGTTGGCATTTGCTCCAAGTGGTTTTTACCTGCTCTTGAGCCAAAAAGACCTTTGCAGCAGACTTCAGCGGATGTAATATGTTGTATGAACTAAACCAACTGTGTTTCATTGAGTAAACTAGAATTAAGCAAACAATGGCTTAACACTGGTTGAACATTCCAAATGAGGTAGTATTAAAAGAGAGAGAGAGAGAGAGAATGGGACTGAAAGGTGAAAAAAAAACCCATGTTTGAGCAGCACCTCTTAAAATTAAGTCTTGATTCTTAAATAATAGCCAGCTACTTATTTAAGAAAAGAACAAATCTGACATGAATAATGGACTGGACCTATTTCCTACCTTATCTCTTTCAGCTGCTGCCACTTGATGAAATGGTAATTGCTGGTTATAGCTGTGGGGGGGAAAACCAGGGAGTTGGTCTTTTTTTCAGATAGTCTTTCTTGTATGAATCTGCAAGCATGGATATACACATCCAGCTTTGATACCATAGCTGGTGTTCAGGTTGTTGATATACTTTTTCAAACAGTATGTAGTAAATATGAATTATCTCCGTGACCAAACTAAAAATCTTCTTGTAAACTGAAAGATAATAGGTTCATATATACTACATAATGTGGTTTGCTGCTTTTTAAATTTAGCATGTTGTATAATTCCAATAACGACTACTATTTGTAAATAATGATTTATTACATGGAATATTGGACAAATTCAATCAAGGGTAGTTTATTATATAAACTGCTATCAGATATGGGTTACAAACATATAAATGACTTCTAGAGGGCAGCAAAGAATTAGAATTTTCTATATCTCTTTCTGGTTATCTCATGGTCATTTGGACTTTTTGTATCCCAGCTTTAGTTATTCCTAAAACAAACCTTCTTTAGTGATGTATAAATCTAGTCAATAATCTTGCTTGTTTAACCTATTAAGTTGTTTAAAGGAATAGCATGTTGATCAAACCTTGAGTGCAACATCTTGACTATACTTTGTACCCAATGTTTGTTCTTGGATAATATATATCCCAAAACTTAAGTTCCTTATTTTGTGCAGGCTTGGAAATGAACATTCCTAAGATCAGCAGTGATAGAACAAAAATGAAGAGGATTTTTGCTCCTTTTTTTTGCCCACCAATGAGTTTCAGTCACTTGTTTTGGCTGTTGCTTCTGCAAATATATGTATAATCTGGACCCTTTTAGTCGGGGGTGACTCCTGGCAACTGACTGGACAAGTCCCTGCAGTTTTCTTGGACGTGGTTTACCACTGCCTCTTCCTTAGGGCTAACAGACAGAGAGGGGCCCAAGGTCATCCAGTTAATTTTATGCCTAAAATAGAACTAGAACTCTAGCCTGATGCCTTAACTCAGGGGTGTCAAACTGGCGGCCCGCGGGCCGGATGCGTCACATGCAGCCACGCCCACCCCAACTCTGTGAACGGAAAAAATATCATGATACGTCACGTGACAGCACCATGATGCGGCGAGTTTGACACCCGTGCCTTAACTACTACATTAAACTGACTCTTGCAAATATATGTAGCAATGATACAATTATTCAATATTTATGTAATTTTCTTAATATTTGGGTAATTGAGTTACTGATTAATAAAAGTTTGCAGAAACTGCCTATGCGAATTTATCTATAGTCGGGTAGAAACTTTTTTGACATGAGATTTTATTACTAGTGGCAGGCAAAAAAAAACAAAAAACCCAGAGCACAGGAGGATATCCTGTAACCACTGTGAAAGTAGCTAACTTGGCTACCATTGAACACAGTTGCTCCCCAAGATACCAGAATTGCCCAAGTACTTTAATCCTGGTTTCTACCAGTTCAGACTTTGTGTGTCATGCAAAAGCACTGTTCATGTCTTTTCTCATTTTGACCATTATTAGTTACTAATATGTTATGGGCTGGTAAAATGGATTCATTTGAGGATGATTCTATCTAGTAAAGGTGAAGTGCTGTGAGATAACTTGTGGATTAGTGGTTTTCCTTTTTTGGTTTGCTTTAATTCTCTTTCATATAAATCATGATTTATCAATGCCATCAAGCCAGTGTCAACCCTTAATGAATGCATTGATAGACTTTATCCAGGATGAATAAATCATATATAATGATTTAATATTATATGCACAGATAATGTGATTCAGAGCTTATCTAACATCCCAGATGTAAGCTTTGAAGTTACACTGAATTTTGTTGTGGTTATAAAACAGAAAATGAGATAGGAGATATGGATGGGGGTAGAGAACATTTGGAATAATTGGGCAGAAGAAAATCAAGAATGGCCTCCTCAAAGCTCAGCTCTAGATTCTATTTTAAATGCCAGCATTGCATCCTTTACTGACATGCTTTGGATGGAGCTACTTGCCATCTGGAATTCTTGGGCAACCACTAGGTTTATAGAGATTTCCTATCATGGGCCCTCCGGCATCCCAATATAATATGATAGCTGGGTCTAACTGGACTGTCATAGTTATAATCTCTTTCAATCAGAGCTAGCGCTGCTATTCAACAGTGAAACAGATGCTTCAGGCAGCAGGTTTTGGAAGCACAGTAAAACAGCATTATATGCGCCACATGGTCTGCTTTGCTGCCACTAAACTGATGCTGTGGGAAATTTAGTCCTGTTGCCAGTGCAAAAATAATATTCACCTGTTAGCCAGATAGCCAGAGTATGAAGTCTGGAGAAGAGACTTTATCCTTAGGCAGCCACAATTTTGGGGCTGTCACAAGATCTTAAATGGAAGTAAGAGTCTTGATGAAGAGCTCTTGATGAAAGGACTTCTCATCTCCCAGTATGGCTACGGGGGCTCATCAGCAGAGATGGGGACCACAGAAAACACTTTCTCCAAGGACTCCAAACACAAAGCAGCCTTGTTAAGGGAACTGCCCTTCTCAAGTCACAGGGCATCTGTTTGTAAGATGCTGCTGTGATCCCAGCTACTTACTTTTGAGGAATTAACTCTCAGGAATGGATATGGCAAACTTAACATTGTGTATTCAAGATGATAGATGTTGAGGGGAGGGTTGGTCATGTAGAAGGACTTAAGACAACTTGGTTAACACATTGTGCTAAGCTATGGTTTGCTGAATAATTATTCTGGCTCACACAATGTACTCAGGTGTCAATCAAATATTACAAATCATAATTAGATGGGAAATCAGATATACCTGATTTGGTTTGGGATTAGGGTGAACCCAGACCATTGTGACTTCATCAATAAATTAAACTTAAGATAAATACATTTCATAGTGTCTTTATGCTATCCTATCTTCCACGGATACACTGAAGAGTGACTATGGTTAATTATAAGGAGGCTACAGAATACAAAATCTGGGGTTTCACAAGGTTAAGGTAGTTGGTAGTAAATTATATTGGAAGTTTCATTAAGACTTTTGACTCAATACTAAGACAGAATATGAGTTTTTGGTTCGTGGCTTAATGTGCTATAGATGTTATGAGCATCTGCAATGAGCAAATGATATCATGTTATAACATAAAATCATCAATTATAAAATAACACAGCAGATAATATCTTCTGAAGTTTTTATGTTGTAAGCCACCCAAAGTCATTGGATAGAAGGGAGGCAAATAAATTTCATAATTGCAAATGATATAAATAACACAATCTGCATTAGCAGGATTTTGCAGGATCCAATCTGGGTCCTGAGGCTCTGGCATGAGCTTTTGGACTCATGCCAGAGCCATCCTCAGAGCTCCAGCACAAGTCCAACAGCTTGGAAGACTAAATCTCTGGTCCCGGTGACCAACCCAGATTGGATCCTGCAACATTATCCTGGAAATGTATATTTGCCTTCATTTGCAAGATATTATATGATGCATGAAAGATCATTATGGCTTGTACTAGATCTATGTATAAGCCTAGCACATATTATACTTATGGCATATAATTTTTACTTTTAGCCTAGCTAAAATGTACTTAATTTATCCTAGTTGCCTGCTTCATTTTTATATTTGATCTATTTTTATTTCAAACAAATTATTGTTTTGTTATTGAATGTCTACTTCATATTGCCTCTATGATTTTTGTTAGCTGCTTTGGACATCTTCATCTGGAGGAAGAAGAGTTAATAATAATTATATATAACAAGTAATACTTGAAGTCATTAACTTAATTTTTGGTTTTGGTCCTATGCATCTCCTGAGTTGTTTTGAGCAGACATCTCTTTTTGGGGACCAGATAAGATATAATGGTTGATTCTTGATTAAGTCCTTCCATATTTCATGGGGGAGGGGAAAGTGGTTTGTGGGGGTCATGGATTGTGTCAAGATGTGGACAAGGCAGTTTTTAAATTGTTTTTTTCTGTGCCAAAGCTATTTTCACTTTGAAAATTTCCCCAGCTACTATTTGCTCCAACAGGTTCATTTTATATAATGTCCTAAATCCTTGTTAACAGAATTGTTGATTTCAAATAAGTCATGACTTAATGTGATGGCCTTGCTTCACACAGGCTTAATTAGGCAATGCTACTTCCCACAAATTGTTAGACTCTAAATTATAAGATCCATTTTAGTCTACTTAGTGTGTTGTGTCTCCAAGGTGCCATGCTCCAGTGTGTCAGACTGCATCTCCCATGGTTCCCAGTCATTATGGCTGCTTGTCATACTACTTTTAGAACTATGGAAGTTATTTTCCTACCTACCTGGAGAGAATCAATTTAGGAAATTGTCTGTGGACTGATATCTACATTTTTCCTGAGAAGCATCTCCTTTGTGGATAGAAATGTTAAAATTAGGAAACTGCCCCAGGGAAATTCTTTAAAAACTTTTGTCTACTGCGACTGTACAATCCTAATTTAACTAGCAACCCTATTGATTTAAAGAACAAAGGCAGTGGAATAGGAGAAAGATATCCGCACTTCTATGCATCTGCCCCATGAAGCGTGTGTAATACAGGGAGGGAGTCTCTGGCCTCGTTTCATAAGAACATCATTCTACAGGACGCCAAAAATCGATGCTGGAGCGGAGCTCAAACCCAGTGTTGTTAGAAGGCCCGATTCTTAAACGGATACACTGATCTTCTCTTGGCAGCTTTAGGTTAGGTCGCCTGCGGTGTCTCGGGTTTATTCCCAGTGACATGCAAGTCATTTGATCCTGATGGCAGCTGCTCGCTGAGCTTATAAACTGTTTTAACTGAAAAGAATTGCATTCGAATTACATACAGGAAAGGTGTGCTTGTACATATTTTAAAAACATTAATTTACTATTCATTTGAGAGAGCCTGGCGTTCCCTAAATCATGGCTTGATTTTCCAATCAAGTGAGAAGTGGGTCTGCATGTGTGAATAAGACTAACGCGGGGGTCGCCTTTGTAGGCGCACGTTCGTATTTAACGCCCGGCACAATCGTGGCGAGACGTGGCGTGGCGCTTGCACAGGCGCGCGCGCGCGGCTCCACCACGCGGGGCCGCAGAGCATTTGGAGATAGAGGTTGAGAGGGGCGGCCGTGCTTTGCCTGGCCCCGCCCCGGCCATCCCTCTACCCCGGCGGCGGCATCAGCAGCAGCGGAGGCAGCAGCGTCTCCTCGATCGTTCCCTGCGTCCGACCCTCCTTCCTTCGCCGGCAAGGCAGAGCAAATCGAAGCGAGACAAGGCACGCTGACGCCGGAGCAAGAGCTGGAGCGCTAGGTGGCTGGAGACGCACAAGGCGGAGGGCGCCACTGGGGCAGCCGCTGAGTACTCCTGCCGGGCCGGGCCGGTGCGGCTGTTGGGAGCCCCGGGGGGGGATGGCGGACGGGACTCCCTGTGTCCTTCCTTCGGGCTCGCCCCGGCCCGGGGCCCCCAGCGTCCCGCCGCAAGAAGAAGGTGCTGCGGCCGCTGTAGAAGCTCCGGACGACCTGAGCTCGCCACGTTCCGTTTCGGGCAGCTCGGCGGGTACCAGCCGCGACAACTCGGCCGAGAGGGACCCCCCAGTCCTGGCCAAGGCTGCCCCTGCCGCTGGCATTATGAAGGTGGGTCCCGATTGCTTGCGCCTCCTTCCGCCCGGCGACCTTTCTAGTGAGCCTCTCGCTGTCGGTTCCTTCGGCATGTGTGTAACGTCCCTTCCCTTTATAAACAGGAATTCCACTGGGATTTCCCACCACCCCAATTCACAAGGGCAACCTACCTGAACTTAAGCTAACCTCCTCCAGCCCGCAACCTGAACATCTCGGTTCTGTCCTCATCTGACCTTCTAAATTAACCGAGGGACCCACCAGAGATTCCTAACCGATCTGTTTTTCCTTCCAAGCAGCAGCGCCCCTTCTTCTGAATGCCCTCTACTTAACTTCCTCCCATTTCTAAAACAACAGGTTCTGAGTCTCTTGCTATGAGTAAGGGTGTGTGTGTGTGTGTTTGGAGGGGGGGGATACTTTTGTTTTTTACTTTGTTTGCTAAAGACAGAGGAAAAGTCACTCTGCATGTTCGCAAAGGTGCTCTGGTCATCATTCTTGTCTGATATTCTGAAGATTGGTGTGTATATGAATGGTGTGTGATCAAGAAAGAGATTTGGGATTCAACCCTACTTCTGATTAATGAAATCTCTCTCTGCGACATCTCCTAGCTATTCCTTCTTTCATATGCTCAACCCAGTCTGAACATTCACATTGGCTGAGTTCATATGATACACATAACCAGGTCAGTTGCAATCTAGGCACTGCATGTACACTGTATACTATGCTTGTTTAATTCAATCTTTTTTTTTCTGGTTTGATATGTACAAATCCAGTCTATTTGGTTCATTCAAAGTCACATGTATGAACCAAAACCCCAAAATGGGTAAATTCAGTAACCAGGTTGTGTTGGGTGAACCCAGCCTCTTTGTTCCCTGAAGCTGGGATTGCTACTCTTTTTCACCCTCTCCTGCAGAAGACTGCTTTGAACCCCTCAAAATTTTTCTTTCTCCCTCCTTAGCTCATCCAGAATGTTTATTTGAAAAGTCATTTCACATACTTTATCCTGCTGCTTTGAAGTTCTAGTAGAGATGCATTTGAAAGTCTGGTTCCTATATGTATAAATGTTGTTAGATTTCTCTGTGTTAGTTCAGTGGTTATGGGGTGAGAAGGAAGCTGAGTTGAACCTCTGAGCCCACCACAAAAAAACTAATGCATTTGAACTGGTATGCACTAATATTGGTTGCAGATCCACATGTCGTAGTACTCTGCTATTGTAACCGTCAAGTGATGAAATGAGCATGCCTAAGACCCAAAGTGATTCAACTGTAAGATTTTTCATCCACTTCACTTTTTTTATAACCCTTCTGTAATTATCATTATTAGGATTGCCTTGCAGGATTATCTTATGTGGGAATCACATGCTGGAGCCACTTATATGGGTAGTCTCCAACTTACGACCACAATTGGAACTGGAATTTCCTCATAAGTTCTTGCAGCCATAAGTCAAGTTGGACCCAATTTTACAACAATTTTTACAGCTAATGTTAAATAAATCTTCATGGCTGTTAAACAAATTGCATAGTTGTTGAGTGGGTTCAATGTCTCCAATGGATATTTTTTTGCTAGAAATAAGCGAAAAAGGTCACAAATCACAATCACATGATTGCAGGACGTTGCAGCTGGTTGTTAAATGCAAGCTGATTGCCAGGTGCTTGAATTGCAATCACGAGTGCAGGGATGTGATCGTTGTAACTGTGAGTACAGATTTTAACTCCCTTTTTCCACAGCTGTTAATGGTGTTAAACCGCCATTAAATGAATAGTTGTAAGTTGAGGACTACCTGCATATAGCTCTCCATACAGGAATTGGTGCATGCAATCCCTGTCATTTTATTTAGTCTTGAACTTGTACAATTAGTGAGGCATCTTTTTCATACGTTGGTATTTCTGCAAGTTCATGAAAAGACACATGGCAATTGGCAGTCCAACACCTGAATTATTTCCAATGGCAAGAAGCACATTGAATTCAAGTTTTGCTGATGGTTGTGCCTTTTTAATGAATGAGGTTACTAGATCCCTGAACCATATTCATTAGAAAGAGGAGGATTATGGATTACATGCGGGACCCCAAGACATTTAATCACCAAAAAAATAATTCAACTGAAAGCCATGAAGGCCAGCTTCTGTAGCAAAAGTGAGCTCCACACTGCTCCACAATGTATGAATCAGTCAACTGTCACGGGTCTCTTGAGGGAGTGTTATCTATGGCTGCATATGATGGTGAGGTGTCTCCCCCCCCCCAAGTTTTCCAGCAAAGCTTTTTACATAGGCTTGGTCCATTCAACCTTGGAAGAGCTAGGATGTGAGCTGAACCATCATTCCTTCACACAATCAGCTGATCAGCAACAAAGGTGCTAGCCTAGCAGATTACAGGAGATATCTTCTGCAAATTAGCCAAAGCCTTATAGAAAGACAAAAATTGTTTTCTGTCCTTGAACCCCCCTCCTCTCTGTGAAGTGGTCTCAGGTTCCCTTGGGCTATTTATGTCTTGTTTACTCAAACTGAAGGGATCAAGGTCATTTCGTTTTGGTGGAGCCAAGGAAACAGAGGGACAGGGTCCCAAGTTTGAGTTTAATTTCATCTTTATGAATTGGTGGGAGTTTGTAATCATGTGGGCCTCAGCTGTGGGAAAAATCTCTTCCAAGAGATTCTGCTGTTTGCATTCTATGATCAATGAGTCTGAATAGAGAAGGGGCATCAAAGTTATTTGACGTGTTTGGGGCATTAGTGCATCTTCACAACTTGACGTGTTATTTGTTGGTTTCATGCAATGAATAATTTTCATGACCGCAGTCTTCCCAAGACTATTTAAGGTAGAAACCTATATCTCTAATTAGAGATTAACAACACCTTAATCAATTTTAATGCCATATTTTCAACAAAAGAGCTGATTGAAAGAAGCCAAATCCATAACAATAAAAGCAGCCCAAATTACCTACCAAAAGTGAGTGTAGTACATATAAAAAAATCCAAGCAAAAGTAAAAGAAAACTGGTAATCTTTAAATCATTATTAAAGGTAAAGCCAGTGCAGAGAGTAAAAGTTACTTTAAATCCTAATCAGTCAAATTATAAATTTGATGAAGGGAGTTGCAACTCACAAACCCTTACACTTTTTAATGAAAAAGGTGCTTCCTCCAACATTTTACTACTATGGATTAACCAGGCTCTGTTACAATGCCTACCCTGAGTTAGCATTACCTCTAGAACTAACATTTACATGCCTTCATTTTTTAAAGATATTTTGGACCACAGCTCCCACAGGCCTTTGCTATTGGCTATGATGATTGAGATTAATGGGAGCTAAAGACCAAACATCTGGAGAGTGCCAGATTGTCTTTGATTGGAAGCTCCTAAGGTGTTGCTGAATGCATGAAGAGAATCTGTTGCATGTTTAAGCAAAGGGGCCTCCACTCGGATGATAACTATTTGGCTCTGATTGGAAATATGACTGGCAGAAATCATAGCCACGATTTCCATTTCTCCCAATGGATTTCTCAAACACTGTGGGGAAATACAACTGTCCAGATCCAGCCAGTTACTTTTGCTGAGGAATAAAATGTTAAGATTTTATTTTTAAAGGAGATTGGTGGGGTAGACAGGCATCAATCTGTAAACCTTTGAATCCAGGATCTGCCGTAGACTTTCATTGTTGATCCTGACTCTGTGAAGTCACTTCCCTTTGCAGAAAATAATTATCTAAAGTTTGCTAAATCAGAAGTTATAGCCTAAGGCCTCAGAGTTAACAGGCGCCTAGAAATACTTCATTATAGTTCCCAGAGACCTCCATCTTATCAAGTTGTTACTATATGCCACAAGGAGGAGAGAGCTTATTGGGCCTCTCCAGTAATAACACTGAATTAATAAATAACGAGAGTAATCACATAAACTATGTTTTGTTTATATTTAATGAAAATGAAACAAAGCCAACATTGCTTTTTGAAGCAGGTTCCCTTTCCCTAGCACATAACTCCTGGGTCAAGTCAGCTCTTGTTGTGCACCTGGACAAAAGGCTTTCCAAAGAATAAATATGATTTTGAAGCAGGTAGGAGTCCCCAGCATTTCTCAACTTAATTTAAAGAAGTTATGCTGAAGCAAAAAAATAGGTGTTTTTCCCTATATTTTTGAACTCAAGGGTGCCGTTGGTTCCAGATAACCTAGGTAATATGGAAACTATAGTCCTTCCTGCTATTCTTGAGTGCTGGGATGGTAGTGTTGTGTTCTGAGCTTAATTTTAAAACAGACCCAGGGGGAATGCTGTGCCTCAACCTTCCTAAGAGCTTCTTCCACCAACTGAGAAAACTTTGTCGATTCCACATTGCTGAAATTGAAAATATCTACATTCTCAGGTAAAAAGGAATATGTTGTGACTCTTTGGAATATTTGTGAATAAAAAAATGTGCCGAGATTCTAATGTTATCTAGTCGTCTGAGGTTTTAGAGGGAATTGCTGCATCAGAGGCTTATGGACAGTTATGGAATTCTTTAGGAAAATCTAGGAAAAGTAGTATAGGTAGTTCTTGACTTACAATCACAATTGAGCCCAAAATTTATGTTGTTAAGTGAGAACTTTGTTAAGTGAGTTTTGCCCCATTAAGTGAATTTTGCCCCGACTTTTCCTGCCAAATTTAAGTGAATCACTGCAGTTGTTGAATTAGTAACCCAGTTGTTAAGTGCATACGGCTTCCCCATTGGTTTTGCTTGTCAGAAGGTTGCAAAAAGTGATCACATGACCCTGGGACACCGCAACCGACATAAATATGAACCAGATGCCAAGCTTCTGAATTTTGATCACATGACCACGGGGATGCTGCAAAGGTGGTAATTGTGAAAAACGGTCATGTCACTTTATTCAGTGCTGTTGTAACTTTGAATGGTCACTAAATGAACTATTATAAGTCGAGGATTACCTGTATAGATTTCCACAAAGCAGGTTGACCTTTAAAAGCCCTTTGCTAGTGCTGTTTTCACATCTCTAGCTTCATAGCCTTTAGGCAGAGAAGGAAAGGATGTTAAGGCAGAGGAAGGCAGTGGAAAAAAAAGGCTTTGTTTTTGGTTTCTGATTCTGCCTAAGATTAGCTTTTAACCCTCCTGCTATTTGCAGATGATACAGAAATTAAATCAGATAACAACTAATGTGCTAGAAAACAAACATAATTAAACAGGATCTTTTGTCAATTAGAAAAATGGATTTGTACTTGTAAAAATAATATCTATAGAAGAATTTTAAAATTGTAGCTGATCATGAGGTAAATATGAGTCAACAATGTGATGTGGTCGCAAAAAAAATGTAGATGTGATTTTTAGGCTGCACCAGTGGAAGTATAATTTCCAAATCATACGTAAGAGATCCATTATATTCTGCATTGGCCTTGAATACTATATTCAATTTTGGATACAACTATAAAAAGTAAATTTGTCTATCAGGGTTGGGAAAGGTACAAACAAGAGCAATGCAAATGACCAGGTGACTGAAAACTAGTGCTTTCATGATGAGCAGGTGGAAGAACTGGGTACATTTATCCTTTTAGAAAATTGAAGAGGAATACAATTGCACTCTTCATACATACCTAGGAATGTCATCCAGAAGGTGGCTGTGACCTATTCGCCATTATCCTAGAGGATAGGATATTGAATCATGGATTTCTATTACGTGAAATGTTAGGAAAGTTTTTTTTAACAGAAACAGCAATTCAACATTGAACCAATGTTTACACTTGGGGGGGGGGATAAGTTCAAAAAGAGTCTGAATGTGATGCAGAGATTCCTGCAATGAACATTTCTGTGATGTGCAATTCTAAATGTCGCCTTTTTAACTGTTTATGAGTTTCTGATGCTAGTATGCAGATTACACCAGATGGAAGGACATAATTGACAGAAAGTAACAAATGAGTGGTGGCAGACATATGACCTTTTTCAATATTGTTGAACTACATTCCTGTTATCCTTTTCCATTGGCTTTACTTCCCCATGCCTGCCAGGTGGTATTTTGGATCTTGATAAAAGGACTTTGACTAAGATAGTTTTCAAAATCAATCTCAGGTATGAACTTCCACATGATCTCCCACTTTCTTTTTTAAACTGCATATTTCCAAAGCCACTTGTGTTCCACCATATTGCCACCTGTAGATGCACATGGCTGGATCAACTCATCTTCATTCTGTCCTCTCTGCTGTATTGTGCAGATGTGATGGATTAGTATTTCAGTAGTAAAGGAGAGGTTTTTACTGAAGTCACCCAATATGATACCATTATTTGTTATTATTTCACATATTAGTACTAGTTTATGACTTAATATGTCAAGGGGCCATCACTAGGCCCAACTAATCTGAAGAGCTTTTGTTAGCCTCTAACTTTCCCTTTTTAGGTTGTAGAGAAAGTGGTTGCATGGCAATTTCAAACGGCTCTGGAAGAAATGGATTATCTAGATCCCCTTCAGTCAGGATTCAGGCTAGGATATGAGATGGCATCTGGCAAGAACAGGATGGGGGCAGTACTTACATTCTTGCTTTTCTTGACATCTCAGTATCCTTCAACACTGTCAATTATGGCATTCTTCTGGACTGGCTTCAGGAGTTGAGGGTGAGCGGCATTGTGTTGTACTGGTCCTTCTTCTTCTACATTTGGTTCCAGCTGGTGTTGATAGAAGGTGAGAAATCCAGTCCACGGCTTCTGTTTTTTGGGGTGCTGCAGGGCTCAGTTCTTTATTCTCTCTTATTTAACAACTAGATGAGGCCATTGGGTGAGGTGAGTTGACAGTTTGGGGTGAAACATCATCAATATGCTGATGATACCTCCACCTTGGTCTACTCTGGACATCTTATCTCAGTACCTGGAGGCGGTAGGGGTATGAATGAGGTGCAGTGGATTCCAACAAGACTGGAGTAGCTTTGGGTGATTAGCCCTTCTACTACCAAGTTTTTTCTACTTTTGGTCCTGGATGGGATGACACTGTCTCAGCTGAGCCTGGTACACAGTATGGGGGGGCGGGGGTTCCTCTTGAACTCAAAACTCCTGCTGGAAGAATAGGTGGTAGTAGCTAGAGGGTCTTTGCACGCCTTTTGCACTCATTTTTCGACCGGGAGGCTCTGCTCACTGTCATTCATGTCCTTGTGATCTGCTGCTTGGATTAGTACAATGCACTCTACTACTTCCTTGAGGCACGTTGAGAGGCTTCAGCTGGTACAAAATGCAGCTGCTTGGGTTGCAAATGGTGTTGGCTATTCGGAACATGTAACACCATAATTGCCAGTGTGCCTAAATCAAGGGTACAGGTACCTTTAAAGCCCTTCATGGCTTGGGACTGGGTTACCTAAGGGACAATCTTCTTCTGGACATTTCTGCCTGTCCTGTCTGGTCCAGCAAAATGGGCATTCTCATTATGAGCTTCCATCAGCCCATGCCACCTGTTGGGTACTAGGAGGCATGCCTTCTGTAGTAGACTGCCCCCTTGATCATCCTCCCTCAGATTAGGAAGCCCTGACCTTTCTGGCTTTTTGGAAAGCTTTGAAAACCTGGTTATATGCTGGGGTCCTGAGTGTGTGAAGGCCCCCTTTTCCTGGTTATGCTGACACCAATGGATTATAATACCTTTTGGCTGCTGTTTGTATTTAATTTCTTTTTGTATCATGTTTTAATTGTTTTTAATATTGTGTGCTACCCAGAGTTCACTGGTTTGATGGGTAGCTTTTGAAATTGAATTAATAAATAAATAAAAATCTTAATTAGTTTATTCTCTGAGATAGATCTTTGTGTAGTAAACCATAATATCCATACACAAAAAAAGTATGAGCAGATTAGAAAGACATTCAAGTTTGCAGAAGTCCCTCTAGCTCGGGGGTGCCAAACTCAATTTCATTGAGGGCTGCATCAGGGCTGTGGTTGACCTCGGGGGGCTGGGCGGGCATGACTGACTGGGTGGGTGTGGCTGACTGGGTGGGCGTGGCCAGCTTGACGCCACTCCCCAAACTGCTGGCAGGTTTCCTCTTCACAATGGGTAGACCGGGCCGAAGCCAGGCTGGCCCGATCTTTCATCTTCACATTGGGTAGACCAGGACGGCCCCGTGGGCCGGATCCAACCACATCATGGGCCGAATCTGGTCCATGGGCCTTGAGTTGACACCCCTGGTCTAGAACAACCCAATAGCACTGATTTGAACCTGGATCAGGGAGTAGAGAGAAATATAGTATTATTAATAGCTAACAGACAGCTGCACTAATCTGGGTGTGAAATCATCAGATCATGAACCAGTTGCTTTGTTATCAGTGGTGAAGAACCAGAAGATGTTATGAACATTCATTAAGTGTAATTATATGTCAATTAAGGACTTTAAAGAAAATTCTTCACTGATTTGAGCTCCTACATCCCCCATCTCCAAGAAAGCTGGCAGCTGTTGAAACAGAGAGGAGGGGGAGAGGTGGGACATCAATATGGAAATTCAAGACCTATGTCTTGTCTATGTTCAGTTTGACATGACACCATGACATGGTGAGAATAGTTTGAGACTTCACCAAGTCACTTGGAAGGAATGCCAAAATGATCCAAAATAGGATTAATAGGTGTGAGAGAACAGCATCTAGATCAGAGGTGTCAAACTCAATTTAATTGAAGGCCACATCAGGGTTGTGTTTGACCTTGGGGGCCTGGGGTGGTATGTCCAGGGTGGGCGTGGCTAGCTTGACATCACTCGTGTCGGGGCGCCTGTGGTGACCCGAGCGCTCTGCCAGTGAAAACGGGCTCCCGAGCTCTGTTTTCAGCTGCGACGGCCTCCTGCAACCCTCTGCCAGCGAAGATGGAGCTTGGGAGTGCTGCCCATGACCCTCGCGAGCTCTGTTTTTGGCTGCGATAGCCTCCTGCAACCCTCTGCCAGCGAAGATGGAGCTTGGGAGTGCCGCCCATGACCCTCGCGAGCTCTGTTTTTGGCTGCAATAGCCTCCTGCAACCCTCTGCCAGCGAAGATGGAGCTTGGGAGTGCCGCCCATGACCCTCGCGAGCTCTGTTTTTGGCTGCGATAGCCTCCTGCAAACCCTCTGCCAGCGAAGACGGAACTCAGGAGGGCCGCATGCAGCCCTTCCGAGCTCCGTTTTCGCTGGCAGAGGCACTACGGGCTGGTCCCTCGCTGTTTCCAGCGTAGCCCCGCAGGCCAGATCTAAGCACCCCGCGGGCTGGATCCGGCTCCCGGGCCTTGAGTTTGACACCCCTGCTCTAGCTAGTTTTGTTACCATTTTAAAACAAACTAGTGAGATCCAGCACGCTCAGGATGCATAGAATGATAATTAATGTTCGTGGGAAGACAACCGAGAAATAAAAAGCTTTGTATTACTGGTAGGTCCCATTTGGCATTGTTCACATGGTTTAAGATTAGATTTTGGAATCAAATGTATGAAATCAAATGTCACTATTTCAGATTCTGCATGTACACGGAAAAAGATTCAAAAAGGTCAACTTCGTCAAAAGCTTCTTTTTGGGTGTTATCAAGTTTAATAAAATTATAGGCATTGATGTTCTAGTTGTGCATCAGATACATTGTTCATGTTGCTCAGTGAAATAAATGGATTGTGGGAATATTCTTAAACAAATGTTCTTAATTCTGTCCTTCTCTTCTTCCCCCTCCCCACCAGATTTATATTTCCTCTCCCCCTCCCTGCAGATTTATGTTCTAAATGGATTTTTATTTTTATTTTTGGCAGCATCTACAGTTTCTGTTTTAGGAATTGTGAAGCAATGAGCACACACACAAAAAAAGACTGGGTGTAAAAATTAAGTTTATAGTTAACTATCTAAATTATATTGACAAGATTTATGAGCAGATGAAGCCGCCTTCATACTGAGTCATTGGTCCGTTCAACCAGGTGCTGTGCTGAGGTCCTTTTTAACTAAAGATTTTGTGGAATTTTATGCATACAAAGCTATCTTTCCATCACTGCAGCATTGTTGTTTTAAATGACCTCTCAAATACCATTTTAACATGAAGTTTAAATTCAACACCCAGAACTTTAGCAGACCTGAACAGAAAGTAGATGTCATCCCTGCCTCTTCTCTAACTGGTAGCTTGCAAATTTTGGGACAGAAATCTTCCTTTCTGACTGAGGAAGGAAGCTTTCTCACAGCATACCATATCAATCTGTTTGCCTATCTAGTTCATTTTTGCCTCCTGAGCTGACGGCATCTTGGGCACAGAGCTTTCTGTTCCTTGACCCTATAGTGGCAAGGTCCATCACTGGCCTTTGGCATTCAAAGCTTGAGTTCAGGCCCTAAACTGTGGTCTCTTTCTAAATCTTTTTAAGTAGGTAAAACTTAACTCTGTGGACACATCCATGCAATCTTCTTGCTAACAGGACAGAAAAAACAACCCCTTCTTGAGAGATATTGTTTCAGTTTCTTAATCTAGCCTATAATCTGGGATTTCTTGGTGGTTTCCTCCCAAGTACTAACCAGCTCGATCCCTGCTTAAATTTTCACAGTAGCTAAGGCTGCTTAGGTGACGGTACCTAGCTGAGCTTTAACTAGAAATCCTTCTGTTTGAGGATGATAAGTCATGGGGGGAGGTGGGGAATCTGCAGGCTACACCACTTCCTTTCCAGCTCTCTTTTCCCTTAAGGCATTTTGCTATAACTGTTCTTCCTTTTTTTCCCCTACCCCAAACAATTTCAAATAAGTTCTAGGGTATCAGCCATTGCCTATGGGGAGATGCCCCTGTTAGGTGTGTGTTTCTAAAATTGGCTTTTAGCTGTTCTTGCATCATAGATGCTCATATCCAGAATAGGTGGCTGTCACCCGAGACCCGCCTCTTTGCTCCTTGCAGCCTATTTTAAGCATTGATGCTCCAGTGCTATTAATACAGGGTGTGTGGGCTGTGTTCCAGCCTTCCCCTCCCTTGCCAGGCTTTCTCCTGCACCTTAGAGAAGGAGGAATTAGCTTGTCTTCCAGGCTAGTGGTGTGCTTTTAAAGGCTAAATGCATGCTTACACTTGAGAGTAGGGGTGGGAGAGGAAGCTTATTGTTCCAAATAGCTGGGGGAGGGGGGGAGTCCTGGGAAGTGTTGTGTGAGGAATGATGTGACTGATAATCTTTTTCCAACGAATAGAGGCAGACAGTAGAGAAATCCAGGGGGCAAAAACATGCAGAGAAATTTCTAAGCTAGGTTGCTTTGAAGGATCCAAACTGTATTCCTAAAAACTCAAAATGAATTCTAGGATGGAACAATCAGTGGTAGGTTGCTGCCGGTTCGGACCGGTTCATTAGAACCGGTAGCGGAAATTTACCGCTGCTCGCAGAACCGGCAGCGATGACCAGCGGTCCACGCTCCTGAACCGGTCCTCTGATCGCCGCGGCCTGCAAAAAAACCCTCTGCGCATGCGCAAAGGCTTCTGCGCATGCGCAGAGGGTCATTTCCGGGTCTTTTGTGTGACGTGACGGGGGGCACATGTGAGCGAAGCCAGTGCGTGCACGCAAAACGTGCAGTTCCATCGCGATGCGAACCGGTAGGGAAGGTAAGTGGAACCCACCCCTGGGAACAATCACCTGGAGTCAGATCTGATGTATTAAATCTTTTTATATGTATGAAATTTACTTGCAGAATTTGTACATCACACTAAATCATAATCTGATTTATTTGGTCTTTGCTAAGCATGCCCTATGAAGCAGCCATTTTGATGGATAAAGCTATAGTTTAATGATTAATGTGACTGCATATCATGGTTAAACTCCTAGCTTGGTCTGTCAATCAATCTATGTTGGGATGCCATCTGATTTTACTATGATGGAGGCAGGCCACTCTGAAATAGATGTTTCCCTCCATCTCACCGCAGAGGCAGGACTCGAAAAAATCCTAATGTTAATTCATGTATGAGGAGATAACTCTTTTTTCTAGTTCCTGCCCTTTCTTGTTCTAGAGCAGTGATGGCGAACCTTTTTTTGCTCGGGTGCCAAAAGGGCGCACATGCGTGCCCACACCCATAATGCAATGCCCTCCCCCTGCGCATGCGCGCACAACCCCCCCATGCTGTCTCTCCCCCACGCATGCGTGCAGACCTCACTGAAGCCTCTGGACTTCCGGTAGGCCCATTGGGCCGTTTTTCGCCTTCCTCAGGCTTCAGGAAAGCCGCCTGAAGCCTGGGGAGGGCGAACAACGGCCCAACCGGAAGTTTGTTTCCGAACTTCTGGTAGGCCCGTTGGGCCATTTTTAGCCTTCCCCAGGCTTCAGGAGGCTTTCCTGAAGCCTGGGGAGGGTGAAAACGGCCTCCCCCCACCCTCCAGAACGCCGAAAATCAGTGCCCTCAGATATGGCTCCACGTGCCACAGGTTCACCATCACGGTTCTAGAGAATATGCTTGCCTATGAATTCCACTGCCATTTTCTAGGTCATGAGTATCTCAATTGCACCTTGGTTATTGTACTTAGGTTTTTTTTTAATTTATTTTCTAGGATATCTTGGAAGATCTTTTCAATAGTAGGCAATGAGCAAGGGGGTTAACCTCTCATTGTGAAGCAACAAGAACCTTTAACTCCGCACCATGACCTTCTAAGTAAAGTATTATCAGTACTGCAACTCCCAAGTTGCTGACCATGTGCTACATACTTTGCACAGTTACTCATTGCTGTTCCCAGTGGAAACTAGGTAGCCCAGGCTGAGGAGAGGACAGAAGCAAACAAGCAGCAGCAGGTGCTGGTCATCCCTCATGCTCTTCACTGATGGAACAAAATTATTCAAGCTATAAAACTGGCTTTGTGTGCCTTTGAATTGGTCTTGATTCCTGGTACCTGCCTGGACTGCTACCTGCAGTGTTCTTGATAAGATTTTCAGAAACAGTTTTCTATTGCTTTCCTTCTAGGGCTGAAACAGAAGGACTGACCCAGAGTCAACCAACTGACTTTGTGGCTCAGATAATTCAATCTCTCAGTTTCTAGCCTGGCGCCTTAATCATTATACCAATCTGGTTTAAATTGATTTTATCAGATAAATATTAATTCCTTGAAGCCCAGTGACTTTTTGCCCTCCAGATATCTGAGGGCATAGTTGCCAGCCCTAAGAGGTAGCCCAGATCAGGAAACTGATTCCCATTGGAAGAGCAAAATCTTTATTGAGATAGGCTATAATAATAGAATCTTGCAAGTCCACTTATGTTTCATGTCTTTCCCTCTTACATGCCATTGAGTCAAGGAGAAGCCAATCTGAATTTCTTCCTAACATGATATCCTTTCCTAGGACTTAAAGAATGCCTTTTCCTTGTTGTTTCTTTAATGGCTTCTGAAGACCATCTCTGTTGCTCTCCAGAATAGCCTTCTTAGGTCATATCTGCAGGACTGTGGTCCTGCACAGAGACCACACATCTAATGAGAGAAGAAGGAGAGAAGAACACAGAGTGGAAGACTTGGAAGTGGTGAGGAATAAACTTTTCTCTGATCATCTAAATCAGTGGTTCTCAACCTTTCTAATGCCGCGACCTCCCTGCGACCCCCCCTGCCGCCACAACCCCCCCGCTGCCGTGACCCCTGCCCTGCCCCCTCCCCACGCGGGATGAGGTGACAAAGGGGGCGTGGCACCAGGGGTGAAATGCTCCCGGTTCGGGCTTGCCTGCGGGTCGCCGGACAGCTGATAGCGACGGAAGCGGGAGACTTCACCCGGACGCCGCCATTTGGGTTCTTTTACCCTCTGCGCATGTGTAAAGTGTTCTGCGCATGCGCAGAGAGTAAAAGAACCCAAATGGCGGCATCAAGGCGGGTGGGCGAAGTCTCCCACTTCTGTTGCTACCGGCTGTCCGGCGACCCGCAGGCACGGCCGAACCGGGAGCATTTCACCCCTGCAGTGACGGTGGCACCAAGATGGCGGGCTAATGCGCGCAGCGACCCCTGTGAAATGGTCGTTCGACCTCCAAAGGGGTCGCAACCCACAGGTTGAGAACTGCTGATCTAAACCTTCCTTCAAGCAGTCCTAGATCTGGTCAATACTCTCATCTATTAATTATCCCCTGGCAGCACTAAATTCAGGGACCTCAATAGACAAAAATGGAGACAAAATCCCAAATGACAAAAACTAAATAAAAATGAAGATCTTGCTGTTTAGAGTGTTTGAAGCAACAGTTTACCTGCAAGAGTCTCAGTTTTGCCAGGGTTCCATCTTTTGTACCAAACAATCTAAATCAACTCATTCCTCCAGAACATAGGGAGCTTAAACAGAGTGTGAACATGCTAGCCAAGCTTCATGGAGACGGTAGTTTGGACAGTATTCAATTCATAACCAGAGGCTTGGTAGTTAACTTGATCATTGAGAGACAATTGTGGCTGAAGAATTGGAAATACAGAATTGGAAAAGATTCTAAATCCACATCCTTCCTTCTATCAAGTCTATTGAATGGAGGGGGAGCAAACTGTACAGAGAGGCCATACAGTAAATAATGTCTTAATCCAGACAAGGATAAGAAGAAAATTCATGTCATTAACCAACAAAAGCATGAAGGGTCACAAACTCTAAGAGAGTAGCAGAGATCCTAAAACAGGTCATACCAGCCCCAACCCAGAGAAACACCTTCTACTGCTAAAGTGGAAATTCAATAATGAACATAGCATCAGCCTTCCTGTGGGTTGGAAGCAAATGGAATTTGCTTACTTAAAATCCAAAATTAATATCAGACACACGAGTCCTAAAATCTGTCTGTTACTGAGTAAGATCTAGGCCCGTGATGGCGAACCTATGGCACGCGTGCCAGAGGTGGCACGCAGAGCCCTCTCTGCTGGCACGCGCGCTGTCACCCCCGGTCAGATCTCCGTGGCGTTTCTTTCGTGAGCTTCTGTTTCCCTGCAAATGACGAAACAGAAGCTCACTAAAGAAAAAGATCTTACCTCTTGCTGCGCTGCCAGTGTTGGGATGCCCCATCTCCTGCCGGCCAGCTGGTCTTCGTGTCTCTGCTGCGCATGCACACATGTCTGTGCATGCGTGCGCGCATGTCTGTGCATGCGTGCTCGCATGGCTGCGCATGCACACGTGCACCTTTCAGTTTGGGCATGTGCGCACACACAGTTTGGGCACTCGGTGGATAAAAGGTTCGCCATCACTGATCTAGGCTCTGGTATAAGGCAAACATGTCCTCCATACAGACAGTACTAAGAGGCAAGGGGGGCGGCAGGGGACGTTAAGAGGCCACGAAGGCAGGAAAGCATGTCGGGGCGGCGGGGAAGGGAGGTAGCAGCCAACTCCCTTCCCCGCAGCCCTGCCATGCTTGGCAGCCTTCCACGCAGCCTTCCCAGTGGTCCCCCACACCCGCTTGCCTTCCGAGGTCGGCGTCCAGCCTGGCCCGGCCAGTGGGTGGGCAGGCGGCCCTTGGTGGAAATACAGACGCTGAGAGGGGCGGCGGAAGGGCAAGCGGATGTCCCGGGGCTGCTGCACATGCGCCCGCCCTGTTTCTGCAAAGGCAGAGCCCCCCCTTGCAGGGCGATCCAAAGAGGGGAGGGGGATGCTGCAGAAAAGGCCGCCTTCCACCCATGCCAGCTGCGCGGCGCTTGGGGCTCCAAAGCAGCCCACTGGCTTCTCAACCGGCCACCTGTCTGCTCTCTTTGCGGATCGGCCCAGCCGACCACTGGTGCCACTCTGGGAACTCGGCCCTCGGCGCCGGGTTGGAAGCCAGTGGGCTGCTTCGGAGCCCCAAGTCCCGCGGAGCCGGCACAGGAGGCACGGGTGAAAGGCAGCCTTTTCTACAGCATCCCCCTCCCCTCTTTAGATCGCCCTGCAGGGCTCTGCCTTTGCAGAAATGGGACGGGCGGTTTGTATGGAGGATTGGCGGGGGGTGCGCGGCCCTCCGGGATGGAGAGCGGGGCAACAGAAGGCACAATAGCTGCTGTCACAAGATATTTGCCTTGGGGGAGGTTGCTTTCTACTGCAGAAGAAAGAGAGAGAGAGACAGAAAGAAAGAGAAAGAAAGAAAGAAAGAAAGAAAGAAAGAAAGAAAGAAGAAGAAGAAAGAAAGAAAGAAGAAAGAAGAAAGAAAAGAGAAAAGAAAGAAGAAAAAAGAAAGAAGAAGAAAGAAGAAAGAAGAAAGAAGAAAAAGAAAAAAGAAAAAAGAAAAAAGAAAAAAGAAAGAAGAAAGAAGAAAGAAGAAAGAAGAAAGAAGAAAGAAGAAAGAAGAAAGAAGAAAGAAGAAAGAAGAAAGAAGAAAAAAGAAAAAAGAAAAAAGAAAAAAGAAAAAAAAGAAAAAGAAAAACTTATGACAATTGAGCCCAAAATTTAGGATGCTAAGCAAGAGAGG
>QLTV01001726.1:575854-592189 GCA_003457575.1 Thermophis baileyi
AGAAAAAAGATAGATAGATACATAGATAGATAGATGATAGATAGATAGATAGATAGATAGATAGATAAATAGTTAATCAAGGCCATTGTGGCAGTTTTATTGCTCTGAACTCTTTTTGACTTATAAGCAAAAGATTAAGGGGGAGAAAGCTATCTACTCCCACAGGAATTGACAACAGAATTCCTTCCGCCTGGTCTTTGAAATAAGTAGAGACAGATACCTCTTTTCAAATTCACTATAGTCCCCAGGGAAAAAACAAACCATCACAATTAATCTAATGTACTTTCTCACCCTAGCCTACTATGAAAATAAAGTGGATTAATTCTTTTTTCCATATGTTGCTCTGAGTTCTGTAGAAAAGAGACAAATTTGGTAATTGAAAGTTGTGAAATGAATATAAGGAATAGCTACCCACTAATCCCCGCCCACATTGGCTCACATGTTGGCCTTGTGGGGGCTCTTTGCCCTCCTGGCCACGCTGCTCTCAGCGGCCTGCTGGGCTGCTCCTGCTTGGCACGGGGCGAGTTGGCCCAGATCTACAACCTTAGGAAAAAAAGGCTAGCTTGAACCACCCAACCATCTGTGCGGGGGTGCATGTGTGTGACTGGCATCAGAAAAGAAGCTCCAATTGTCCACCTCCTTTCATCTTGAGTTGGAAGAGTCGCATGGGGAGGGACTGCGGGTGAGGTTGTTATGCAAACAACACCTTCACCAGCTTCTTCCTTTAAATGGTAGCGCCACCCCAGTGCGGGAGCTGGCCAAAAAGCCCTTCCTTTGGCACACTCACACCAACATGCCCTGGCCACCTTCGGCATCTACCTCACATGTGGCTGCTCTGCCACCGCCTCGTCTTTCACCTAGCCTGGCCCGCTGTTGCGGTTGGAAGTTTGATCGTACCCCGCAAGGGAGCCTCCACCCCTGGCGGACAGTTGTCTGCAAAAGCTGAGACAGAGTAGCCGGAGGAGATGGGGGGGAGGGGAAAGAAGGGAAGGAGAAAGTGTGGACCTTCCTTGGCACAAAGCTTCACAATAAACACAGCATAAAAGAGTGGCCATGCATGTCGGCCAGTACGGCGCCTGCCGCAGCTGAGAAGTGTCCAGGAGCAGCAGGGCCAGCAGGCAGGGCAGGTGGAGGCTAGGGCGCAACGAGAGCTTGGCTGGCAGGTGCCGCAAGAACAGCAGCAGGGTGGCAGCCAGAGCCGAGGTCAGGCAGGGCAGTGTCAGGTTGCACAGCAACTGCACGGACAACGCAGGGAGCCGCTTGCGCCACCGTCCATCAACCTGGCTGAAGAACAGCTCCGCCTGGGTGCCACCGGCCCCCAGCAGCAGCAGGTGCAGAGGCCCAGCAGCCAGGCCTCGTGGTCAGTGATGGCAGCAGCTTCTGAAATCGATCCGGGGAAGAACGGATGGCTTCTTCCCTTTCAGCTCCTTCTGCAGTTGCCGAAAGAGCCAAGTGGCAATTGCTCGGGGAGAAAAGAAGGTAAGGGGTGGTGGTGAAGAAATCTTCCTCCCCGCCCCATGACGTGAGCGACATCAGATGGCCACACCCACCACTGATGACGCTCTTAACTAGGGCTTATTTTTGAGGTAGGCTTATATTGCGAGCAGCATGAAAAACCAGGCTAGGTCTTATTATATATACTTATAAAATATACACACACACTTAAATTGTATTTTTGCCAGAAAAGCCTACTTTGCTGACTGCAATTTATTAAGTTGTTATAAACTGGTTTTAGAACTACTCATTATTATTACTTGCCTTGCAAAAATATTTCTCTTTATTTGTTCAAATCATCTAAGAGGTTGTCTGGACAAAAATGATTATCATAATTGATAACAGAAAAGTTGAAAAAAGGACTAAAAGAATAATAAAAAAATCTCTGGTTCTAGAGAGAAAGGACTGAATTTTCTAAGACGATCAACGGTGGAAAGGTAAGCATATAGGTTGAGTATCACCGCATTACAAACTCTGCTTTTCACAATGCTGGTCATGATTATTTTATACCACCATGATGGTCATGATTATTTAACATAACTCTCCAAGTCATTTATTGATTTCTGTGTTAACTTACATGCTAAAAATGTTTTAATGAACCTGTGATTTTTATAAACTATGGTTTGTTTTGTGTTCAACACCACTTTTAGTCAAGCTACTCAACAAACAGCATTTTGTCAGTTCCATTAAAAACACATAGGCAGAAAACTCTGTATGATGTTTAGAGTTTTCTGCTTTGGTTTATTTCTTTTCTTCAAATATGAATTGGATAAGAAAAGCATATTTGGGCAGAGATGATAGAAAGCAGGGAACCAAACCTTTATAACTCTTAGATAAATCCTTTTTACCTTGTTACTGTGAAATTAGAAGTGTGGACAAGTTTAGAGGCTTGATTTTATCAGCTCATATTTTTTTTAGAAGACTAGCCCTCAGAGGTTTCCGCAACATTCATGAAGTAAAATTTCAATGGAACATAAACATAACACCAAGAAAAACAGCAGTCTAGATATACAAAACTGAACAAAAATCTAACATCCTGAAAATAAAGGTTAGCTGTGCCAACTATGCAGTCTTACATGTGGGAAAGATTTTAAGAATTTTCCTTTTTTATCAATGAGTACATATCTTTGTATAAGTAAGAATATACTGGGAAAACAAACACAGTACATAAAATCAAAGGAATGTGTCCGCTACATAAACAGATTCCAAATAAAATCATGCAGTTTCCCTTTTTTCATACCTTACTGCTTAAATAAGATCTTGAATTTCAGCACATGTGTAGAGTCCACTGAAGATCAGAGATGTTGAATGTTTATTTTTTATTTATTTTTATTTATTTGTATCCCACCCTTGTTATTTTTACAAATAACACAAGGTGGCGAACATATCTAACACATCCTCCTCCTCCTATTTTCCCCACAACAACAACCCTGTGAGGTGAATTGGGCTGAGAGAGAGTGACTGACCCAAGGTCACCCAGCTGGTTTTCATGGCTAAGGTGGGACTTGAACTCATGGTCTTGCGCTTTCTAGCCCAGTGCCTTAATCACTAGTCCAAACTGGCTGGACAAAATATTGTTCGTTTGTGTTTGCTTTTTCTTGTTATTCAAGCGTTAGTTTCCCAGTTGTATAGAATGTGGACAATAAAAAAGGCAAGCCTTTTCCTAGAGGCTAACTGTTTCTTCCCCACGAGAAGGAAAAGTCTCCATTTCTAATGTTGTAAGTCTAACCTTCAAATGAAAAAAATATATCTGGTGGCTGAACTTATCTTCCTGAGTTAAATGATGAAGATGGGGATTAATCTTCACTATATATACCATTATGTCAGAAAGATTGAAAAGGATGTGCAGTTTTGAATTCTGTCCATTCAGACTTTTTCACCTGAGGTCACCATACCAAATTTATTTTTCATTTAAACTACCAAGGCTTTTTTTTTTTAAACTGAAGGCTTTTGGCAACCTTTAAAATAAATCTGGCAAGCTGTCCCCAGATGCTTCTGACAGCATTTTGATCTTCCCAAAAATAAGGGTTTGTTATACAGTAGAATGGAAAAGGACAGCACAAATGAATTTTTAACTATAGTGCAATCTTCGTCAAGGAGAAGAATAGGAGGAAGAATATTGCACATCAATGGCAGACCCGCAGATCAATGGCAGACCCGTAGTTCAAACATCATGATTAATCTTTAAAAAGTGATTTTAATGAAAATGTTCTCCCTCTCCCCAAATTTGCTTTATTTTCATTGTCGTCATTGCACTGGCTGATTGACGCAGTGATTACTGTATTATCTGTGTGCAAGTGACAGCTGAAGCCCTGCTGCAACGATCCCCACCTGCAGCTGTCACAGGAGAGGCTGGGACTGTGTTCCTGCTGCCAAAAGATGTGACTCTTTGGAAAGGTTGGTGGCAGGGAACCGGCAGAGGTTGTACTTCAGAGAGAATTCACAGGTGGCTGGCAAACTATTTTGGGCATTCACCAGGAGCAGAAGGCTGCTTTCCAGCTGGGCCCTTGATTGAATTTCAAATGAGCCTTTGGCTTGGGATGTATCCTGCCAATAAGAGAAGGTCTGGATAGATCTGAAAGATTGCAGGGAAAGGCAGCCAAGACCGATACGATGCTTCAATTGTTCTGTTTCAGTATCCAAGTGCTGGACCTTGCTCCTTAGCGGGAATTCCCTGTCTACCTTGGCTCCCTTTTCAGGTGTGTTGTGAAGATATCAGCCAGAGTGAGACTCTAGATGGGATAAAACAGCAAATGGTCAAGTTTTCTCCAGAATCCCACAACAAAATTAATTCTACTCCACAGCTGATAAGCACATTCTGATTTTTGAGATTAAAGCCTGGTTGGGCTGGTTGCTTAATTGCTGAATTTTGCCCCCAAAGGTGTGTTTGCACGTGTGTGTATGTGTGTGTGTGTTCACACGCACGCACATGCCGCATGTGTCTAGGAGGGCCTTTTATTCTGGAATTTAATAAATGAATAAAATGGTACTTAACCTAGCAGATAATTTGTAGAACATGCTGCTACTGAACTTTAGAACTTTCAGTTCAGACCTGTGAATTACCTTCTACTTTAGGGCAGTGAATTTGCTACTGGAAAACTGATTTTCCTAATTCTCAAGAAGAGCATCATGACAAAGGGAAACTAGTCTGCCCTCATTTATTATCCAAAATAGGAGCAGCGGCGGAGTTCTTGTTTTCTTCCTCTGTGCTACAAAGATTCCCTGCAAGAACTGAATAACTAGACATGACTTCTTATGTTTTTTTTTCTTCATCTGCTTCAGTAACTTTTCCTTCTGTGATCTGTTGTATTTTGGGCTGGAGTGTATGAACTGCCATTAGCAATATTTGTAAGCTGTTGTAAGATCTTTTGAGCGAATGTAGGGGCCGAAGAGCGAATAATACAAATAACTATTTTGATAAAGCAACCTTTGACTGAGTCAAACCATTGCAGGGTTATCACTGATGGTGTTTTAATTGAAGCGTGGCTTTAAATTCTGTGAATTGAGGTCCAACACCATCTGAGGAATATTGGCCTGAACAAACCATTAAAAAAAAAAGAAGTATTGGCAATTTTGAGTAATAGTAGTGCGTTGGGGAAACTGTTACAAACTAGATGTCTAGATTTCCAGAAGAATATTATGTACCTGCTACTTATTTATTTGAAACATTTACTATTTTTAACCAAAAAAGATTCCAGAGTAGGTTACAGAGATCACTCATTAGGCTTACAGTCTAAAAGACCTGGCACAGAAAGGAAAAACAACAACAGCAACCCTAACTTTAGATCTTAGTTACAACAAAAGCTTTAGTTAAAGGTCTGTGATGCTCCCACCTTTTTCCAACCTCTAGAACCTCTGAATCACTAAAATTTTGTGGCAAAACTATTTAAAAAATGATAGCGTGGTAGCGCAGTTTCCTACCATTCTGAGGAGCTAAACACATGAAACCTATAGTTTAAGCTCTAAAAAAAGGTTGCATACAAAAAGTAAGATGAAGAAAAACAGTGCTGTCACCAAAAAGGGACATCCAACCCATGTTCATGACATGGCTTGCATCACTGTGGCACTCATCCCTTTCTAAAACTTTTCATTGGTGTCCGTTGGCTGTAGTATGTAGAAGCATGAGTTCAGTGTTGTTGCATCTTCTTAGAGTAGATGGGGTGGCTTTGCTTTCCATCTCTCCTATTGTTCTGGCTGTGGGAAGGTTAGTACTAGATGACGTTTGATAGAAGGGGATGCTTGATGGAGGTTGCTTTTTAGCTGAGATAATGTTGCAGCCTTCATGTTCCATCACTCCTGCTGTTGTAAGTCTGATGCAACAGCTGCAACCAAGAGTACACAAATGGTGTGGAAGACACTTACATAAGAATTGTTAGGCTAGACCAGAGCAATGCTCTTTTTAGTCCAATACTGTTCTCAATGAGTAGCCAAGCCATGTCCCTATTAGAACACCATGAGTTGGATACCCAAATGGTGGTCTTCTCTTGGCTTTGAATCCCCAGCATGGGGATTTTCTTGATTATTATCTTACTAGTGCCAAGATAAATAAGCCAGATTCCAGTGAGATCAGTTCTAAATTAAGCCTTTGCCAAGCAAGTTACTTGTCTGTCTGGCCTTTTTTATTGGGAGTCATGCCTTCCTGGCTCTAATTTTACTTTACTTTGTGTTCCTTCTCCTCCTCTGCTTTATTACCACACTTCAAGCTAAAACACCTGTTCTGATTTTAATGACAGGAAAAGTTATTTCTCTTGTACAAACTTCCTGAGGAAGTCTGTATCTAGCCTTTCAGCTGGGCTTGTTGGTGAAAAAAATGTATAGGAATGGGTCTCCCTCTAGGAAGTGACGAAGAAAACTGATGTTTTCTCATCCCCAACAATTCTCTGCTTACTGCATGATTGAGAAGGAGCTTGGATTTTAACAAAGCAGCATAATGTAGCATCTCTGGCTAGGGTAGGATTCTGCCTTCTCTCCAAGAGAGGTTCAAATAGGTTGTTTGCATGACATGCTAAGCCATACTGTATTGTGATTTGGTTTAATGTGTCATTTGTGTGATATGGACTGGTTAAAAATAAAGCTTTAATAACAAGTTTATTACAGCTTTTGCTTGGCTGACCTTACCCTGGGCTTGAGAACTAAACAGATCAGGATCCAAATGGAGGGGAGACATCTAGAGAATATCAGGGCTATAGGCTGGTTTGGAAAAATAAAAAATAAAAAAAATCATCTTGGCAGAGGGCGATGGCAAACTTTTTCTGTATTGTTTCCAAGAAAACCACATGGATATCCTAATCACCAGGCATTGAACTCCACTCAAAGAAGACTTTACATAACTTACTTGCTTTAATCTTGTTCAACATGTAGTCTGAAACCAGATTAATAGCTAGTTTATGATTTAGCAGCCCTGAATACTTTAATAACAACAACTTGAAATTAAAAATAAACTGCAAAATTAAGACCTCTTTGCAGCCAAGCTTCAGATTATTTTTATTTTTATTTCTTACAGTCTAATGTGGATTTCTTTTGGGAAACAAGGATTAGGGAAAGGATTAGCACAGACTAACTTGCAGACAATGACTGTGAACTCAAGTAGATGTTGGTAGTCTTGTCTATTGTTTGTAAAATAGCAATAATTTTAAGGGAGAGAACACTAGAAGTGCCAGTAGTTTGAAGATTGCTGGGGTATGTAATCTCTGCATTAAAGGAGGTGGGATTCAGTGCCTCAGTAGTTGACTGTGTATGGGATAGTTATCTTCTTAATGCTAAACATAATTTGGGGTATTATGCAACATAGTTTCAAGCACTTTAGAGAGAAAGTGCATTAGCAAAAAAAAAAAGGTGAAAATTGCAAGACTGAATTATGGCAATAAGGAGATCAAAATGGGAATGATAGAAAAAAAAATACACATTCTGTGACTTGAGTTTTATCTTAACCCAGTCCCAGGAATAAGATAGGGATAGGATTTAATTAGTGAATTGGGGAAAGAATAGTCAACAAATGGACATTATAATTCCATTTGGTACTTCTGACAATTTGAGAAATGTAGAAACAAAGTTTCCTGGGATTCTTTTTAACTAGAGAAGCTAAAACTTGAACCAGAGTCCAACCACAGCCAGGGCGATGGGAAGGAGAAGCAATCCTCAGTTCTCTGCTAGAAAGCTTTGCCAAGTCTTTCAGCCCAGCAGTTTGTTCGTTTATTAAATTTATACACAGCCCATCTCACCAAGAGCTGACTCTAGGCGGCTTACAACCAAGTGAAAACATTAAATAAAATAATAAATATTAACATTAAAATTGACTTAAATTTAACAAAAATGGCAAGGTAATGGAAAAAGAATTGGAGAAAAAATTGAAACTTTGTTACTACATATGTTGACAGCAGCAAGATTATTGTAGGTGCAAAAATGGAAAGACACTTTGATACCTACCATGGAAGAATGGATGCAGAAGTTGATGGAGTTGACGGAAATGGCAAAACTGACTACTCTGACTTTTGTTTTCACATGGAAATTGCTTCTGAATTTCGTGCTTGATGTGGAAAAGAATGTAACTTGGACTTGGGGTTTTATAGATTAGATTGATAGATCTTAACAGAAATGACTTGTTTATATTATTATGGAAAAACAAAAAGCTGTGACTCAATGTTAATGCCCTATTTTACTGCAACAGAGAGAGTCGGAAGTCAATGTTCCTTATTCTTTTCTTTTCCCTACCTTTCCTCACTTCTCTCTCCCCTTTCCCCTCCCCTCTCACTGCTCTTTTATTTACTTTTGTATTTTGCATTTTATATTACTTTATAATCTAATTATAAGGAGCCAAGGTGGCGCAGTGGTTAGAGTGCAGTACTGCAGGCTACTTCAGCTGACTGCTAGCTGCAGTTCGGCGGTTCAAATTTCACCGGCTCAAGGTTGACTCAGCCTTCCATCCTTCTGAGGTGGGTAAAATGAGGACCCAGATTGTTGGGGGCAATATGCTGACTCTGTAAACCGCTTAGAGAGGGTTGTAAAGCACTATGAAGTGGTATATAAGTCTAACTGCTATTGCTATTGCTAATAAAAATGTATTATGATAACAAAAATGGCAAGGAAGGGATCAAGATTCATACAGAGTGGAGTTGTAATCTTATCTCAGTCCATTAACCACCAGGCCCTGAGACTCAAGCCCTGGTTTGGTTTGGTTTTTAGAAAAACTGGGTAATAATGCAAACCTAGCAGTTTGAAAGAATGCAAATGTGAGTAGATGAATAGGTACCACTTCAGTGGGAAAGTAACAACGTTCGGTGCACCTTGATATATGCAGGCCACATGACCACGGAAGTGTCTCCAGACAACACTGGCTCCCTCAGCCAAGAAATGGAGATGAGCGGCTCCCCCTAGAGTCAGACAACAACGGTAGAAAGCTTTACCTTTACTTTTAGATAATAATGGTAATGGCGAGGGTGAAGATACAGATGATGAGTAAGAAGTATTATCTAAATTAGCTTGTCAAACGGGGTCTTGGGAACCCTTTCCATTCTTTAAAACAACTGAGGACCCCAAAGAACCTTTATCTACTCTTACTGATAGGATTATATCTATTATTTACTGTATTGTATTAGAAACTAAATTTGAGAAATTTTGAAATATTTATTTGACTTCCTGGGCCATCTGAAAAGGCCTGGGCCCCCTGAAAGTTCCCAGACCCCACTTTGAGAACTGCTGATCTAAATATCTGTCATTTCTAATCTAAAGAAAAATTGGGCATGTTTAACCAAGACAGTTGCTGAGGATGCCATACCATCACATGCAGGAAAATTTTTTTTACTTATTTTCCCATTTTTAAAAAAACTTTGGTTATTTTAAATAAAGTTTAAAAACTGTTCAGCAAATTAAAACAGAATAAAATTTGAATAAAAACAGCTTAACAAGAAAGAAATCATCACAAATGTATAGAACAGTCCCTCTCAAAGGACGTGATGCCATTGCTTATGGGAAGAACCAGATCTTCAAAGCTTTTTTAAAAAACAGGCATATTCGGGGATATGCAGATCTTAAAGGGAATAAGATCCAGAATATGTGCCTTGACAAAAAAGCATACCACTTGTGTCCTGTCACATGACATTGTTTAATGGGCAGGCCTGAAACATGCCATAATGATGATGATGATAGGAGGAGGAGGAGGAGAAGGAAGTAAGACAGCATCTCATAAATGTAAGACTAAAAATTATTGCAAATTCTGAAAGCAAATTTATTTATTTATTTTATTATTTATTATTTGTATTTCTATGCCGCCCAACTCCCAAGGGACTCTGGAAAATTCTGTTTCTTGAAAGCAGGGGATATTAAAACTTTTGGTTTGCTTTTACAGAGCTTTTATAGCAGCTGATTGTTATTGTAACAGTTTTTCATTATTGTTTTTGTTTTATTACTGCTAGCTACCCAGGTTGTGATAATGAGGTTGGTGGCCCAATAAAGTTTAAATATATAAATTAAATTTTTAAAAATGGTGTTTAACTAGAGCAAAAAAGAGTAGAGCAATGATTTTTAAACTTGGCAACTTTAAGATATATGGACTTCAATTCCCAGAATTCTCCAGCCAGCATGCTAGCTGGGAAATTCTGGAAGCTGAAGTCCATGCAACTTAAAGTTGCCAAATTTGAAAGATGCAGCAGTAGAGGGAGATGTGAATAAGGAGAGAACGGAGTATGCACTGAGTATGCTGCCCTGCTCCCCCTTTTTCAAAATCCTCAACATCCCATTGTGTGAAGTCTTCCTTTGCTAACCTAGTGCTCTTCAGGTGTGTTGATATCATAGCTCCTTGGGTTTGGAACTCTGGGAGTTGCAGTCCCATCCCTTCTGGAGGATACTAAGTTGTAGAAGACTGCGGTAAATTTCCATAACTTTGTTTGAGACAAAAGGCAATGAATCAAATGATGATCTTGAATTCTTATGTTCTGGCATTTCAACTCAATTATTCTTTGTGGTTTCTATTTGAATATTAAAACTTTCAGAGTTAAACTCACCCTAGGTGCAACTCTTGGTTTAAAAAAAAATGCAGTATCAAAGATTTAAATAACCTCTATCAGAGGACTTGGAGAGCCACTACAGTAAGAACAAACAAAATTATGAACAGATTTTTCTTATCAAATAATAATAAAAAAGCTTAACATAGTGTACTCCATCTATGATTGAAGTACAACTCTCATCATTCCCCAAAAATATCCTCACTTCAAAGAGGGTTCTGTAGTCAATGTTTTTTTTTAATGTGTGGGAACCAAATAGCTCCAGAAATATTCATCTACACATTGAGAGTCAAACCCCTTTCTCTTTCCCATTATTACTGCCAAAAGTTGATGAGGTGGAAATAGCATCTCCCTTCCTCCATCACCATCCCTTGATCTCTGTCAATTTAAAAACCATCAATTTCTCCTCCTTCCTGTGGTAACCGTAGAGATGACATGTTATGCAACTGTTATGATGCCTGACTCATCTCCTCCTCCCCCTCTCTCTCAATTTTGTCTTTCCCTTTCTCAGGATGGTACCATTTCCCCCTCCTAAGATATGGGATTCATAAACATCTCCAGGTGGCCTGGGAAAGCCCTTAGGCTGGCATCATTCCAGTTGCGGGTCAAGGAGACAATCCAGCTCTTTCTTCTTTCTTTCTCAAATTATACTCTTGCCTACTCCTCCTGCTTTTCACAGTTCTTATTGCCATTGATTGAAACCTCAATTCTGAAGTTCCAGAATCACCAGTTTATCTGAGGAACAAGTGTTCTGTGTTAACCAGCAGTATGTATTTGTTTCGGACTGACTGTGTTACATGTGGCCACCTATAGAGTTCTTTTCTCCATTTGAATATGGACACAAGAACAGTTTTTTCCAGAACGCCATCACTCTGCTAAACAAATAATTCCCTCAACACTGTCAAACTATTCACTAAGTCTGCATTACTATTAATCTTCTCATCATTCCTATCACCCATCTCCTCCCACTTATCACTGTATGACTGTAACTTGTTGCTTGTATCCTTACGATTTATATTGATTGTTTCCTAGTATGATTTGATTGCTTATTTGTACCCTATGATTATCATTAAGTGTTGTACCTTATGATTCTTGACGAATGTATCTTGTCTTTTTATGTACACTGAGAGCATATGCACCAAAGACAAATTCCTTGTGTGTCTAATCACACTTGGCCAATAAAGAATTCTATTCTATTCTATATTATAGATACCTCTGCAATGGACATAATATTAAAGAGGAAATGATACTTGCCTCCTCACTTTTCCATATCTATTTTGCATTTCATAACTGCAGGAGACAAGAAGTACCTCTTATAAGTTTGCATCTAGGAATGCTTAGACTTACAGCAGACTTCTCTAGCCCTGTCGACCCTGAAGATGACATATATGTAGCCATTTTTTATTGTCTATTCTTTTCTTAGCTTTTAGGTTTGCTAGTAGAGGAATTTAGTATTACTTCAGGCTCACCACTCTCTAACTGTTGGGAGGGGGGTTATAGAGATAAAGGGGGAATGTTATATCTAGGTGGCATTCCTTCCTGTGGGAACAGAGAAGATGCCTGCAGCTGGAGGAAGGTGGAGTTTGGAGTCACCGGACTGATGGCCTGAGAATTGATTGGAGATTGTGACTCAGGGGGGATGTTTCTGTCTTTTGCTTTTTATTGGGTGTAATTCTGGATCCGGGTCAGAGTCGGAATTGCACCAAGTCCTTGCCAATTTGATATGTTCCTAATAAATAGACTCTAATGGAAAATGGAAGCCTTGGATTTCATTTCATGGGACATGTTACTTGGAAGCTTGACAATATTCCAACTTTCTTAAAAGAAAAGTTTTTCCTTCGATTCCTCAGCAAGGATCGCTATCCAGGGTCCTGAGCCCTGGCTGCTTACCCGATCTATCCAGTTGGGCAGCAGAGGAGACTCGGGGAAGATGGAGAAGAAACAGAAGCCTGAGGAAGACGCCCAAGAATGTAAACTTTGTGGGGGACCCTGTGTGAGGCTGTACAGAGACCTTAAAAGTAATGGCTGTGGTAGAGGACATTGCATGCCAGGTGGACGTCTGTCCCAAGGCCCAAGCCGAATGGGGACCCGGAGGTGGGATCCAGCTAATGGAGAGGGACCTGCTAGGACAAGCAACACTTCCAGACCTCTGGACAGATCGCTCCCTCACCACTTCCCGAGAATCAAGAGCTACTATCCTGGAATGGAGATCAACTGGAGCAATTGATCTAAGCGAGACCGGAGAGTGGCAGTATCAAACCGCGATGGGCAGCCAGACATTTGAGGGACTACCCGACCAATTCGAGCAGCTGAATATTGGACGGGAAGCTCGAGATCAACCAGCGCTGCAAATACTTCCCAGGAGGGACTGAATCACCCGAGTTTCGAGCCCATCAACCCTGGGTTTGATGCAACTGATTGGCGAACGAAGCCCTCCCAGGAGAGCCCGGTCTACTGCTGCTGAAGCTCAAGCAGCCAGCCCTCCGGCACCAGGTTTGTCTCATACCAGGCAGCGAAGCCAGCAGAGACACCACCGAGGAACCAGCCCTCCTCCACAGCCACGGTTCCCAACGGATGGATGTTTTACCCTGGCCGAGGATGGGTGTGAGACCGGGACCAAAGGATTGCAGCCCAGGCACCAGCGCCACAGCCACAACTGCCTCCTGCCAGAGCGAACTCACCCCCACCCTTTAAGCCGGTTTTTGATGGGACCGCTAGCAAGCTTGCTTTCTTCCTAAATCAGGCCTGGTCTTACATCGATCGTCATGGGGATTAGTTCCATAATGACAGCGATATTGTCTCCATCTTGGGCGATAACTTAAAAGATGAAGCATCCGAGTGGTTTACCCAACTCCATGATGAAGGTGCCCCGGAGTTGGATAACGTGGATGACTTCCTGCGAGAGTTCCAAGCTCAATTCGAGGATTCCTCTCGTACTCAAGAAGTGGAGAGAGGGATTAAAATGATGAAGCAAAGGAGTCAGCCCGCAAAAGAAATTGTGCAAGAATTCTGCCGCCTGGCAGGGAGGTTAAAAAATTGGCCCGAACGAGTTCTCGTGCATTACTTCAAAGAATGCCTGGTTGAGGAATTATTAAAAATATGTTTATGCAGAGCACTGGGAGAATGAATCCAAGAGTAGTACCGGGTGGCCATTGCCATGGATAATGAAATAAGACAGCATCACAGAGCTGTGCCAGAGAAGCAGCCCCGGAGACAAGTTGGTCATCGCACCACCCCTCGTCAGATAGAAGAACGCCCCAGAGCAACTGCAGCCAACCCCATCAAAGGCTTCCGATGTGGACAACAGGGCCATCGAGCCTCGGAGTGTTTGGCGCCGGCCCCTGTGCCACAAGTGAGAGCACCCACTCCAGCCAAACCGAAAAGGGGTCCCAGAAAACCGGCCAAGAAAGGAAAGTTCATCTGCCAAGCCATGGAGGTCCCCCTCTCTGACGCTACAAGAGAGAAAGGAACTCCGGCTCCCGATATGCCAATAATACAAAGTGCAGACAGTGAAGAAGATGACCCGATGGTAAGTGAAGCCATCCGCCCCTTTCTAATAAAAGCGAGATTAATCATGCCCAGAACAGGGACCCATAGGGACATAGAGACTATCATAGATACGGGCTGCACCCGCTGTCTCATCAGTCCAGCCACAGTAGAAAAATTGGGGATAAATACAAAACCCCTGAGAAATCCCATCCAATTTGAACAAGTAGATGAGTCACTAATAGGAGGCCAACCTGCCACACTTGTTACCGAAGAGCTAAAACTAGAGATGGAAAAGCACTGGGAGTTAATTTGCTTCATGGTAGTGCCAAAAATGACTGAGTCAACCATCTTGGGCCTCGCCTGGTTAGACAAATGGTGTCCCACAATTACTTGGGAAGGTGGCTATCGGAAACTCAAACTAGCGCTCGGCCCCGAACCACCTCCAAACCCATCAGATGAATGGGCTAACAGGCAGCAAACCCCTGCTGATCGAAGTGAAATGACAGCAGCATTATTAGAACAATCCCCTGGAACTCCTATGATTCCCAGGGAATATAGAGACTTGGCAAAAGCCTTTAGCAAAGAAGAATGCAATATATTACACACACCCCCACAGACTGCGCGATAGAATTCGTGGAAGGGGCAAAGTTACCAAAACCAAAAATTTATTCCATGACCCCCAGAGAGATGAAAGAGCTAAGGAAGTACATTGATTCCAACCTGGCTAGAGGTTTTATACAGCCAGCTAAGTGCAGAGTAGCTGCCCCCATGTTATTCAAAGAAAAGAAAGACGGGGGGGGGGGAATGAGGCTATGCACTGATTTTAAAGGAATAAATGCTGTGTGCATACACAACAACTACCCCTTTCCCCTCATGAAAGATAAGTTGGGGCATCTGGCAAAAGGAAAAGTATTCACTAAACTTTATCTCTGAGAGGCGTATTACCGCGTATGAATAAAAGAAGGAAATGAATGGAAAACAGCTTTTAACTGCCCCTTAGGAAGTTTCCAATTCAGGGTGATGCCATTTGGACTACAGGCAGCCCCTGGAGTTTTCATGCAATTGATAAACGAGGTTCTGCATGAGCACCTATATAAATAGGTTCTTGTTTATTTAGATGACATTCTCATCTACACTGAAACCCTAGAACCATGATGGCGAATCTATGGCACGCGTGCCAAAGGTGGCACACAGAGCCCTCTGGGCATGCACGCCGTTGCCAGCTGCTCTTCTGGTTTCTGGCATGCTCATGTGTGCCGGCCAGCTGATCTTTGCGTATGCAGGAGCCCCGGAAACCTGAAGACCAGCTGGCCAGTGCGCATGTGCACGCTGGAAACCCAAAGACCAGGTGGCCGGCTCCAACTTCCGGGGCTCCAGCATGCATGCACGTTCCAGTTTGGGCACTCGGTGCCGAAAAGGTTCGCCATCACTGCCCTAGAAGAACATGTGAAACTGGTTCAGCAAGTGTTAAAGAAACTATTGGCCAAGCTCTATGTAAAATTGTCAAAATGCAAGTTTCACAAAAATGCTTTAGACTATCTTGACTACCGCATATCAAACCAGGGGGTGGCCAGGGCAACCTCTAAACTGGACTTTAGAATGCCAATGAGCGTTTGAACTGTTAAAAAAGCATTTCGCAGAAGAACCGGTGTTAAAGCTTCTGGATCCAGAACAACCAAAACGTGCACTTCCGTCGCGATGCGAACCGGTAGGGAAGGTAAGTGGAACCACCCCTGCTCAAAGTATTTTTTTTCCAATTTTATCGGAATTGTTTGAAATAAATATAATAATCTCAGCAATATATTCATTTTAATTGTAGCTATTCTTCCTATCAACGATAGTCCTTCCAGATCTACCATGTTTCCCCGAAAATAAGACATGTCCCGATAATAAGCCCAACAGGGCTTTTCGGGACATGCGTTGAAATAAGCCCCCCCTGAAAATAAGCCCCCCCCATTACTTTCCGGGGAAAGGGGGGGCATGCCGGGAGGCGCTCTTTTTGCGGCGGGCACTCTTTTGGCCGGGAGAGCAAGAGCAAGCGAGAGGCGGGTGCACGCACACCCCACGAGACTGGTTCGGCTCCTCTGGGCTCTGCCTATGGCAGCTTTTGAAATGCGCTCCTGCCTCTGAGGAAGAGGATGGGAGCCTTGATCCCTGCCTCACCGCCCCATCGCAGGCAGGAGCGCATTTGAAAATGCTGGCAGAGGCAGAGCCCAGAGGAGGCGAGCCAGTCCCGTGGGGTGTGTGCAATGCCGCTGTGGAGGGAGTTGGTAAAAATGCCTGTGCGCGCCTGCCTCTTGCTTGTGCTCTCTCTCTCTCCCGGCCAGGAGCCGCTCTTTTTTCTTTTGCCGCC
>QLTV01001726.1:601002-620597 GCA_003457575.1 Thermophis baileyi
AACTCTTAACTTGAAATTATATTCATACTAGGAAGGAAGTTCTTTTAAAGATAGGGAGATGTTGGAAGGTTTTATTTGGAGTTTTATGCTCAGCTATTTGCTTCATCCTGAAATCAGATGATTGTTAAAAAAAAAAAAACCACCTCACATAGGCAAGTTCCATAAATAGCAATAGCAATAGCACTTAGACTTATATACCGCTTCATAGTGCTTTACAGCCCTCTCTAAGCGGTTTACAGAGTCAGCATATTGCCCCCAACAATCTGGGTCCTCATTTTACCCACCTCGGAAGGATGGAAGGCTGAGTCAACCTTGAGCCTGGTTCAAATCATATTTTCAATAAACAGTTTCTAATTAGGTGACTGTTGAAGTTTTTCTGTAGTTTCTTTCCATCCTTCCATAACTAGGCATGCCATCCCATCTGCAGGTCATGACCTTCTAATAATAATAGTCGTTTGTTTTTTAAATTTATCCATTCTCTCAACCAGGTCAGGGATGCTGCTTTTTTAATATAGCCTCCAATCAGGTAGTCCGAGGCCACCTCTACTCTTATCGTCTTGTAAATTAGTTATTTTAATCCTTGGCTTTTTACCCTGCCATATAAATTTAGAAATAGTTTTATTCAATTCTGTGAAAAATTTCATTTCTAATTTAATAGGTATTGTTTGGAACAAGTATAAAAATTTTGGTAGAATGCTCATCTTAATTGCCGCTATTCGTCCTAATAATGATAATTGTAATTTCTTCCATTTTTCTAATTCCGTTTTTGTTTGATGCATTAATTTCATATAATTATCTTCTTTGATAGATGAGCCTCTGTTTGTCAAGATTATCCCTAAATATTTAATTTTTTTTAGTACTCTGCAGGCCTAACTTCCCTTCCAGCTTTTCTGAATAAAATTCGAAGTAACCCAAATATTAAAGGAACTAAAGTGAGAAATGAGGAATATAAACTGCAGGCATTTGCCGACGACTTGGTATTCTTCTTAGAGGAACCGCTGGAAACAGGACAAATACTATTTAAAAATCTAGAGGAATACGGAGAGTCGGCAGGATTAAGAATTAATAAAGAAAAAACTAAATTTTTAACAAAAAATATGACAACAAAGCTAACTGGATGTTTTAACCACTACACCAAACTGGCTCCCATCCAGAAACACCTTATTATTTATTATGTATTTACATCCTTTCTTCCAGGAACTCTACATTTCCATATGTCCCCATTTTACCCTTACAACAATCATGTGGGGCAAGTTAGTCTAAGAAAGAAAGATTGGGTGAAAATTGCCTACTGTAGGGAACTAAATTGCTAAATGGATATTTTGAACCTACATCTCTCCAGTCTAGCACATCAAACAATAGAGCTAAACTGCCTTTCACACCTCTAGAGATATTGTCATTTTTCTCTGAAAATTTCACCTGTCCATTCTGATCCTGGGAACCCATTACTAACATATTCATGTGTTTCTTTCCCAGGATGGCAAAGTGAAATGTCATCTAAAAAAACCAGCTTGGCTTTCTGCCCCATTGACATCGCTAGTGTCTAGCTGCCAACAGAACAGGTTTGGTGGGTTTGGTGGCTACAATCACAGTGACTTGAGAAAATGAGGGAGGGTGGCAGCTTTAGAAAAGAAAGTGGGCATTACTTCTGGTGGCCCTCAGCACTGGCTCTCTGGTTTTCCTATTAATAAATTTCCCCTCTCAGCAGCCAATTGCAATCTGGGAGAGCAGCCAGTTTTGTCCTTTTGCTTATTAATCATAGTTGAACATTGGCTCCATATGTTGTGTGTATGAAAAAGAAAAGCTTCATTCATAGAGCATTTTTAATCAGTGAAGCTCTTCAAATACTTTATTAAGTTGGCCTTTGTGCAAGTCCTGTGGCATGGGTGTATCACAGTGTTTGTTTATTAAATTTATATAGACACCCATTATTATTATTATTATCTCTTTTATTCATTAAACATGAAACTCAGTCAACTGAACATTTAAAAGTGTCACAAATACCACTGACTGGTGCTAATGGTTGATACGGGTTGCTGCCAGCATCCTAGGTATCAACCAAGTATCTTCTTAAAATATATGATGTTCCGAGTAGCGCAGTCTTTTGCAGTTCCGCTGGTGTTATTGCAGGAAGCTGCAATTTCTTGATGTGTTTTGTGAAATTCTTGGACATGGTACCAAGTGCCCCGATGACAATGGGTATCACTGTTACATGTTTCATCCATAGCCGCACTGTCTTATTTTCAGTAATTTTTTCCACTGTGTGCTCCCATGACTTTTCGGATACAGGTATGTCATATTTTTTACATAATGACCAGTGGACTAATTTAGCAACTCGATCATGTCTAGTTTTGTAATCAGTTTGCGCGATTTTGCTGCACTCACATATTAAGTGTGAAACAGTTTCAACTTTGTTGTTGCAAAGTCGGCAGTTTGGATTGTCAGTGGATTTTTGTATCTTTGCTTTCATGGCATTAGTTTGTAGTGCTTGTTCTTGAGCAGCGAGTATTAAACCTTCTGTATTATTATTATTATTATTAATTAAATTTGTATGCCGCCCAACTCCCATTAAATAGCCATAAGTCTTTCAAAGTTAAACATTCACAAAACCATACAAGAATTATTAAATTATTAAAAGCAATACGACTTAAAACAATAAAAAATGTAACCTGTGGGAAAGCTGATTCATTTTCCTAAAACGGCAGCAATTTAGCTGGCTCTCTAGTAATGTCACCGGATCCCAAAGGTATTTGGCAAAGCCATGTCTTCAGGTTCTTCCAAAAGGTCAGCAAAGTTGGGGCCAGTCTCACCTCAGGGGAGGTGATAGAAAAGACACTTTTCCTGGATCCCATCAAGAACATGTTGACCCACAACATTTTTTTTTCTACTGTATTGGGATGGGTAGATGAAATAAGAGTGAAGCAGTCTCTCAAATATTCCAGCCCTAGGCCATGTAGGGCAGGGGTGAAATTCAAAAATTTTCTCTACCGGTTCTGTGGGCGTGGCAGGGGAAGGATATTGCAAAATCTCCATTCCCTCCCCACTCCAGGGGAAGGATACTGCAAAATCCCCATTCCCTCCCCACTCCTGGGGGTATTGCAAAATCTCCATTCCCACCCCACTCTGGGGCCAGCCAGAGGTGGTATTTGCCGGTTCTCCGAACTACTCAAAATTTCCGCTACCGGTTCTCCAGAACCTGTCAGAACCTTCTGAATTTTACCCCTGATGTAGGGCTTTATAAGCCATCACCAGAACCTCGATTTGAATTTGGAAGTGTTCCCATTTTACCGACAATGATATTACACAGTGAGAAAATGCTGCCCAGTGGTCAAAAATATGACAGAAGAAAAATACCATTAATTTTCAGATATCCAGATGTTATGTTAGCAAATTGTATTTTTCATCCCTTTGAATAGTTGTTTTATCATTTCCTAGTTGTATACTGCCTTGAATCCTTGAACTGCCTTGAATCATTTTGCAACTGGGCAGCCTTAGAAATTGAATTAATAAATAAAATAAATCCATCTAGCAAAGCAATGTTAACACTGACTGTTAACAGCTTTTGTAAGCTTCAGGCCAGAGTTTTTGCAGTCCAGTCTAAAGATGCCCAGTTAGGTTTGACGTGGTGGTCAAAAGCCCTATATTGCCTTGATGGGTGTGCAAATCTTAGATTGAACCACGGCTTTTTAGCATCAATTTAACTCTAAAGTAAATGGGATTTTTTTCTCTCTGCTGGCCAAGGCATGAGTGAGTGGAGTGAATGCTCACAAAAGATTCAGATTGAAATGGCTGGAAATAATTGCTTCTTTCTTACATTCCATTATCCCAGCCCTGAGCACTGAGATATTTATTGCAACTCTTTGAAAGACTGTAATCAGTTTACTACATTGTGTGTAAAGGAGACACTTGGATATCCTCTAGACAAATAAATCCACTGTTTGGATTAGTGCTCCCCTGTGACCTTTGCACATTTGAGTAGTTTCTTGTAGATCTTCGGAGTGGGTCAGAAAACAGAATAATTTGGAAAATGGGGAGCAAGCTCAACAACCTTAAGAAACTGCGTGGAAGGAAAATATGGAGCCTGAGCTGGCTGAACTTGAATTTTAGACTATTACTTAAATATGAATGATGTTTTAGCTTTGTCATCAATGCAAAAAAATAATAATAATCTCGGATAGGATATATATACAAACACAGTATAACGTGCAACAGTTGATTGTTCCTTTTAAACCCATCCATCTCCGACTGGTCTAGTTGGTGACTAACTCACAAGTCCTTGGACTGAATTATTTGAACAGCTGATCTCTGTCCTTGAAATGTCTTGATCCGTTGTATTTTCCTTTTGCAAAATGAGTTTGTCTCCCACTGGATTTGGAGCAGTTTTAAAAAAAGTTATCTTTTTAATTTACTATTAGATGTATATTTAGTTGATTCCACAACATTTTATTTCTGCCTGACTTGCTGTTATACTCTAGCTTTTACTTTAGAATATAAAATAAAACAAAATGTAATTTCTATGAGATATAAAGGAAAGTCAAAATGACTGCAAAGTGGAAATTGCTTATGTATCACTGCTTCTGTAGCTTCACTTACATTTTTCACTTCCTAGAGGCTCAATTTATTTGGGGGGGAAAGAAGAGGAAAAAGAAGGGAAAAAAAAACACCTACACACACACACAGTGGTTCTGAGCCCATTGGACTGTCATGGGCTCAGGTTGCTGGGATATCTGGTCTCCACAACGAAGGAGCAAAATCCAATGACTCAGTAGATAACTCGATTGATTTGGGCAATGAATGGCAGATTTATTTCCCAGCCTAATTAATGCTAAATGTAGCTTAAAGTCTTTCCCACTTCTACCTTATGATGCTATAAACATTCTCTGGCAATATTTTTATTCTTCCATGTGCCGATGATATGAGCAGCTTTAAGCCCAGTTAGCTTTACTAGAGTTAAACTACTGTTTTCCCCTTGAAAGCATCTGGCAGTTTACGGTGTGTACAATCTGCCAAACTTTGTAGTGGTACAGTCAATGTGAGGGATGAGATGAGTCCTGCACTTATCAGTCACTTCAGGCTGATGCTTATAAGTTTCTGCCCCTTGGTTCTGGTTCTCCTCCTCTGGCAACTCAGTGCAGTCTGTTGATTCATTATATGGGTAAATTGGGAGGGAGAGTTAAAATATTTCTCTGGATTTGAAAGAACTGGCTCATGGTTTGTTTATCTGTGTGCAATTTTAATTTAACACTAAACCCATGTTCAAAGCAACCCTCCAAATAACTCATCCATGGGGGTCTGTGCATTCCCACTTTATCAGGCATCGCTCCCCATCCCCCATCCCACTCGTTATCTGATATGTGGGCTTGCAAAGGTCCTTGGCTTTGACAGATGCTAAAGCATGCAAGTCTGCCCATCTCTCAAAACTATTTGCCAATCACAACAGTGTGATTGGTGGATGGTTTCCCCCAACTGGTGATGTTCAGAAAAGTGGCTCACAGCTAAGCCAGAGGATTTAACCAATAGGTCTGTTTAATACATTCTGGAAACCTAAAATAATAATAAACCACGAGAACTGCAGTTACAATGGCAAGACAGAGATTAACAGTGGGACAGTTGATTTTATGCTGTTATTTTTTTCTGATGGCTGAAGAGTGCGGAGAAAAAAATTTAGGGTGTCATGCAGACAATGTCTGTAGCATTTAAAGAAATAACATTAGCAAAAATGGCAAAAAAGACCCTCACATCCCCCTCCAATTCTGTTATGTTTTGTTACTCTCTTTGCAGTGTTTGGCGAGAGGGGTTCAAAACATCAGAGATATTTCTGACAAGTGGACAGTGTTTTCTGAGAAGAGCATAATCCTTCAACAAGTAGTTGGAAGCTACATGGGGAGAAATTGTTTAACGATTATTAAAATGTACCTGTGGCTTCTTTTTAAAAAGTTCAAAGCAGCTCCCGTTAAAAAACATCACAATAAAATACTATAATAATATAGTATTGGACAACAAAGATTATGCTTCCTGAACACTTTGGGGTGTATTTTATGGATTTTTGGCTGCTAATCATGAAAATAACCTGTAATTTAACGTATCACATACTGTTTTATAGAAATCTTCTGTTTTTACACAATGGCAATGTACATCCTTCAGTACCTGTTGGATACAGGGGAAAGAACATACAAAGACATGGAATTGCTGTTAAAACACATCCAGTACATCAAGTACAATGGAAATGTTTGTGGAGATCTAAAGATAGTGGGTCTGCTGCTTAGAATGCAACTTGGATATACCAGGTACTGAAGTTACATAAGTGAATGGAACAGCCATGCAAAAAAAGTTGCATTACAATATAAAGAAATGGCCACTCTGAAAAAATTTGGTTCCAGGACATAAAAACATGGAACATGAATCACTTGTTGACCTGACAAAGATATTTTTGCCTCTGCTTCATATTAAACTGAAACCGATGAAAATTTTTGTTTCCTATGTTTCCAAGAATAACTAATGCCAAGATTAAGAAAGACATTTTTGTTGATCCGCTGATCAGATATCTCATTAATGACGAGCAGTTTGATGATCTATTAGTGGGACCAGAGAAAATTGCCTGGAAAGCATTCAAGGATGTTGAGAACTTTCTGGGCAACTACAGAGCACCAAACCACACTTAGCTGGTTGACAGACTTCTTACAGCATACAAGATCATGAAGTGCAACATTCACTGAAGATTCATTTTCTGCATCCACACTGGACTTCTTTCCTAAAATCTAGATGCAGTCAGTGATGAACATAGTGAAAGGTTTTACCAGGACGCTGCCACAATGGAAAAACTATATCAGAACAATCCATCAGTGCTGGCTGACTCTTATTGGACACAGCAGCAAAATTCATCAGACATTGAATATAAATGCAAACCAGCAGCAAAACACTTTTAGCTCTGTTGAACTCATGCAGCATGTCAGAAACATTATATGATTAAATACATTAGAGTCATTAAAAGTTAATTTCATATTTCTCAAGATTCCCATGAGATACAAACATTCTGAAATTATATTTGTATTCAATTTGAAGGGGCCTATCATAGTCACTAAAAGGTCTTCAGGAAGCAAAACTGAAAAAAATTGCTGTCCAGTAATAATATAATATAATATTAATTTAATATATAAGGCTAATAATATATCAAGCAACTCAGTAATGAATTAAAAAATCCTCACAGTAAAGTAGATCCAAAATCAAGATTGGTGTGGTTTTGTCTGCATTACATACAACACAATATAATATTTAGGATTTAAGCCTTAGTAGAATTTTTAACCGTCTCCTCTTCTTCTTCCATCCTGCCTATTATTTTCCACTCCATTCTGTCAATTCCAGCCACCACCCCACAACCCCCAAACTGGTCTTCCGGTTGAACCATCAGGAAGGAAGAGGGGAAGGAAAGAGCAGAATGGCCGGATGTAGGTATATTTAGCACCAGGAATGGGCTTTATTTGGCCCCTGTATCTTGGGAGTGGGCCTTATCTAATGAGGTAAGGTTAAACGTGATCACATTGGGGGAAAAGGCCTGCTTCTCCTTTCCTGCCTAATGGGTCTCTTCCACGGTTCTCTCAACCTGAATGAAGCAACAACAACAAAAAATATGCCAAGCATTTTGTCTTCATTTGTAAGGTAGATCCATACGGAGAGTTTTTAAAACCATTCACAATCTCCTTATTTCTTCATCTTCTATGGTTTGCATGTTCTGTATTGTTTTCCTTGAGGTAATCTCTTCACTCTGGCTTAAGGCCTTTCTTTGCCTTCCAACTCACATTGAATTAGAATAGAGCTGGAAGGGACTTGGAAGGTCTTATAGTCCAGCACCCTGGTCAAGCAGGAGATCCTATACCATTTCAGACAAGTGATTGTCCAGTCTCTTCTTAAAAACCTCCAGTGATGAAGCACCCACAACGTCTGAAGGCAAGCTATTCCACTGGTTAATTGCCCTCATTGTTAGGAAGTTTCTCCTCAATTCCAGATTGCTTCTTTCCTTGATCAGTTTCCATGCATTGTTTCTTGTCCTGCCCTCTGGTGCTTTGGAAAATAAATTGACCCCCTCCTCTTTGTGGCAGCCTCTCAAATACTGGAATACTGCTATCATGTCCTCCTTTTCTCTAGACTAACCAAACCCAAATCCTGCAGCCGTTCTTCATATGTTTTAGTCTCCAAGCCTTTAATCATCTTAGTTGCTCTTAGTTGCTCTTCTTTGTACTTTTTCCAAAGTCTCAACATCTTTTTTGTAGTATGGTGACCAAAACTGGATGTAGTATTCTTATGAAGGCTTTATAAAGTGGTAACTAATACTTCACATGATTTTGATTCTATGCCTCTGTTTATACAACCAAGGATTGTATTAGGTTTTTTGGCTGCTGCAACACACTGCTGACTCATGTTTACGTGATCGTCCACTAGGACTCCAAGGTCCCTCTCACAGTTACTGTTTCTGAGCCAGGTTTCGCTTAATCTGTACTTGTACCTTTGGTTTTTCTTGCCAGGTGTAAAACCTTGCTTTTCTTCACATTAAATTTCATTTTGTTGGATAGGGCCGATTGTTCAAGTCTGTCAAGATCTTTTTGGATCCTGAGCTTGTCTTATGGGGTGTTGACAAGCTCAGGATCCAAAAAGACCTTGACAGACTTGAACATTGCTATAATAGGAAGCCATAGAGGAAGATGTAATTCAGAATGAAGCCAAGCATTTCTCCCTTTCTTCCTCATCTTTTTTTATTGTTTTGCCCTTTAAAAAAATAAAAAAATGAGGCATTACCCTTCCATTGCATTTCCTGATTTATCTGTTCTCCTTCCTATTCTTGCAGGATGGATCCCGCCAGCGCCGTATGCAGCCCCAGAAGAAGAAGACAGTCTCCTTCAGCACCATGCCTAGCAATCGCAAGCTGAACAGCACAGCTGCCTGCATCTCTTTCATGCTGGAGGGCTGTGAGATGAAGAAAGTGCGTTCTAACTCCCGCATGTACAGCCGATTCTTTGTGCTGGACCCAGACCTACGTTTCATGCACTGGGAACCTTCCAAGAAGGACTCTGAGAAAGCCAAAATCGAAATCAAGTCAGTCAGGGAAGTGCGAGTTGGGAAAAAGACTCCTGTGTTGCGTTCCAATGGCCTCTCAGACCAGTTCCCAGATGAATGTGCATTCTCCATAATCTATGGAGAGAACTATGAATCCCTTGACCTTGTGGCAAGCTCTGCTGATGTGGTGAATGCATGGGTGATGGGGCTGCGATATTTGGCCTCATATGGGAAGCACACTCCGGATGAGGCTCCTGAGACTGGTTACCCAAATCCCCGCACCTCCTGGATCTATTCTGTCTTTGACATTGCAGATCTAGAAAAAGAGGGTCAAATCCCTGTTTCTCGTGCTGTGCAGCTCATTCGTGCTCTCAACCCTGGCATGAAGGCCTCAACAATTGAGTTGAAGTTCAAAGAGCTCCAGAAAGCAGCCAGTGAGCGACTTGGAGAGGAGGTGAACTGCCAAATCTTCATAAAGGCGTACTGTGAGCTATGTACCAGGCCTGAGGTATTTTTCCTCTTGGTTCAGTTTTCTAGCAATAAAGAATACATGGGTCTGAGGGATCTGATGAGTTTCTTAGAGGCAGAGCAGGGTATGGAAGAAGTAACCGAAGAGATGTGCATGGAGATCATTGCCAAATACGAGCCATCCAAGGAGGGTCGGGAAAAGGGCTACTTGGCCATTGATGGCTTCACTCGCTACCTCCTTTCAGCTGATTGTGACATATTTGACCCACAACACCGGAAAGTATGCCAGGACATGACTCAACCACTTTCCCATTACTTCATTAGCTCTGCACATGGAGCATGCTTGGCTGAGGACAGTTGCTTCTGGGGAGGCTCCACCTCAGACATTGGGGGTTATGTGGCAGCCCTTAAGGCTGGTTGCCGTAGCTTGGAACTTGTGGTTTGTGATGGTTCATCTGGTGAGCCTGTGGTTGGTGCAGGGAGCCGTTTGGCCTTCTCCAGGGTAGTGGCTGCTGTTGCTGAACATGCCTTTGAGTCCTCCAAGTTTCCACTTATCCTGTGTCTCTCCGTGCACTGCTGTGTTGCCCAGCAGAAGCTCGTGGCTGAGTATCTGAGGAAGTCTTTTGGGGATAAGCTGTACTTGACACCTCCAAACCCAAATGAAACCTATTTGCCATCTCCAGAAACACTCAAGGGATACATCCTCATAAAAAGCCGGAAGCTTCTTCCAAACTGTCAGTCAAGTGAGGGAGATGTATCTGATGATGATGAGGCCTCAGAGCTAGGCCTCCCACTTTCTGAACGGGACAGAGAGCATCCCCGGTCCCAACGCATCTTGTGCCGTGAACTTTCAGATCTCGTCAGCCTGTGCCAGACTGTGTCTTTCCAAAGCTTTGAGACTTCTCGGCGGAGCCAGTGTTACTGGGAGGTGTGCTCTTTCAGTGAGGTGGAAGCTGGACGTTATGCTAATGAGGAGCCAGAGGACTTTGTGGCCTACAACAAGCGTTTCCTGTCGCGTGTTTATCCCAGCCCCATGCGCATTGACGCTAGCAACATGAACCCTCAGGACTTCTGGAAATGTGGCTGCCAGATGGTGGCCATGAACTACCAGACACCTGGTCTCATGATAGATCTGAATGCCGGCTGGTTCCGCCAGAATGGGGGTTGTGGCTATGTGCTCCGCCCAGCAATTATGCGTGAGGAGATTTCTTACTTCAGTGCAAACACCAAGGACACCTTACCTGGCATTTCAGCCCAATTACTGCATCTCAAAGTCATTAGTGGTCAGAATCTGCCTAAACCCAAAGGATCTGGAGCCAAGGGAGATGTGGTAGAGCCATATGTCTGTGTTGAGATGCATGGCATTCCTGCTGACTGTGCAGAAAAACGCACCAAAACCGTGCTGCAGAGTGGAGATAACCCTGTTTTTGAGGAGACCCTGGAGTTTCAGGTTAATCTCCCTGAGCTAGCAATTCTCCGGTTCATGGTGCTTGATGATGATTATATTGGGGATGAGTTCATTGCTCAATATACCATCCCCTTTGAGTGTCTCCAGACAGGCTATCGTCATGTGCCTCTTCAATCTGTGGCTGGTGAGCCACTCCCCAATGCTACTTTGTTCGTGCATGTGGCCATCACCAACCGACGGGGAGGAGGCAGAGCACACCGACGGGGGCTCTCAGGGCGTAAGGGACGGCACATGCGGGAATACACATCCACTAAGGCCACAGGAATCAAGGCCATTGATGAAGTATTTCGCACAGCTACTCAGCCATTGCGGGAAGCAACAGACCTGCGGGAGAACATGCAGGTATCCAGATAGTGGGATACAATAACTTAGGCTCCTGAGTTTGGTTTGCAAAATTTTGGAAAAGAGCAAAATGTGCCCCCTGGATTTTGAACTTTTCTGGAAAACCATCTAGTAATCTATTTCCTGTACCACGTTTGTATTCTGAAACATTTCAAAATGATAAAGATGCAACACATGAAAATGAAAAATAATTTTAAAAATGAATTTACTTTAGGAAAATGACTTAAAAGCAAGACAGCTCTTTTCTCTTGGTCTGCATAAAGATGATGGAGACTGACATTTTTTGAGGTTTTGGGGAAATCTTTTGAATATAGATCTGATTTTTTTTTTTCAAAAAGTACTCTAATTTCTTTAATGTAAAAAAAAAAGAAATTAATAAAAATTTTAAAAAACTTGCACAAACATCATATTGCATATAAAAAGCTACTTAGCCCATTTTTAAGCACATTAAACCTTGATGACAGAGAAGAATATTGATCAGTCTTTCCAGCACATAAACTGCATTCATATTTTTAAATGTCGCTTCTTTATAATATTATATTAATGAACTTATTGACATAAAACTAAAAGGTGAAATAGAGTGACAAGCCCTTATCATAAGAGTAAATATTCTTTCATCCATTTTATTCTTCCAATACAGTAGAATTGACAGTGAACCACCTTCTTAAACATTATTTGAAGTGTCTGGAAAATATGAAAGAAAATCTTTTGTTGAATTATCTTGTCTTAAGATTATAAGGAACATATTTAATATTCTTTAAAACATTGATTTGCTAATTTGGGATATTCTGATTGTTTATTCCAGAGTTCTTGCAAATAACTAATACTGACCTCAGTAATGCTCTTTAATTGTTTATTTTAAAATGCTGCAAATCATTCAAACACATTTTCCTACTAACATTATTTTGGGAGCTTTAGATATTGCTCAGATATAATTCATTTGGATTGAATTATGAAATCAAGAAATATTTTTAATTGAATAAGCCATAATACAGCTGTAAACAATACAGATTTATCTTGCAATAATGCATATCATTTAAAAATCGATTGTCAGTAAGCTGAGCCAGAGTATTTATATCCCTAAATACTCATGACTTTGGGAAGCAACAATGAATGGTTTATTTACAATTTTAAAACCGGGGTGATTTCAGAGTCTAAATTTGTCGTGCAAATAAGGACTGACATTATGCTTGAGTCACAATAGCTTCCAAATGTGTCTTGCAGCCTCTAGCACAGCCCTAAAATACTACACTGCTATTGCTAAATGCAGAAGGAAGCCCCTGCTATGATATCAGAAGGGTCACACAATAACTTTCTAATCTTGCCCATCATAGTTTTTTTAACATCATCATTTATGTTCCATGGAGAAATTGAAATCAAAATACATGTTCAGTCATAAAGCTGAAGGTCAGAAAAGTTAAGACCTGGCTCCCCATCATCACATGATAGCCATAAATTAAATGTGTTTGTCCTTGTCATAGAAAAAATTCCAAATATCTTATCAATCTGCTTAAAATAACTTGCAGCTATTAGCAGATGAATACCTCTAAGTAAATACATAAATCCTGAATAATAGTCATTTTTCTTTTTCCATAACTAGGTTTTAACTATTTGTTGATTTTTTTCATCTGAGATTAAAATATTGATGTATTTTCATCCACATTTTTGGGAATAATTATTCCCAGATATTTAAAAGAATTTAAGCTACAAATGAAACCCCATTTTTTACAGATTAACACAGAAATTTTAAAACCTATAGAGAAGTTTATGAGACTTTTTCCAGTAAATTAAATAAATTGATAAATTGCTAAACTGTTACACAATAACAATTGGATAAAAATGGTATATAATTATCAATGACATTAGTATTAAGTTCTTTGTGGTATAGAAATATGTTAAATAATAAAAATACAAGCAAATGTGTACGTGTATAAACACAAACACACAAGAAAGTTCATATAAAAATGTGTATTTAGATTTAAATTTTGCCATATTTGAAATCAGTGATCCTGCTCTGTAGTTAAAAACGAATCTCAGTAACTCTCCCTTTCTTTAATTCTATTTGAATACTTAGTAGTTTCCCTGTTGCCCCTGCTGATACCTTTGATTCTACAGGTAGTCCTCAATTAAGGACCAGAATTTCCATTGCTAACCAACACAGCCACAAAGTGCAGTGTCATGTTACTGCAGCACTTAGCAATGGCAATTCTGATATGGTTAAGTGAATCCCTGCAGGTCATTAAGTGAGGACATCATTGGTTGCCATTTGTGACCTCCTGCCAGTTTCCCCATTGAAGTTGCTTGTCAGAAGCTAGCAAAATAGGCCACAGTAGACATCCATTTGACCACGGGCCACTGCAATGGCCAGATCTCTGAGGAGATCAGATTGTAAGTACCACTCATTCAGCATTGTTGCAAGTTTGAACAGTCGCTGAATGAGTATTAACTGAGGACCACCTGTACTTTCATTTTATAGACTGAGAGAAATGAAGTAAAAAGCCAGTTCTGTTGACCTATCTGTGCTCTCAATTCATTGGACCCCACTGTTTGTGTAGGTTTAAAATAAAATATGAGATGTCTGCCTCCCACCCCCACCCCTCACTGCTTTCGTGATAGGTGTGACTATGCTGAAAAAGAACTTCCATCTTCAAAATTGTTCAGAATGATTCTGATGTTCGATATGCATCAAAAATTTCACCCCCAAAAGAGGGGTAAGGTCAAGACCTTCATATTTCTAAATCCTTGGGGATGGAGACATTACAAGTTGCAATAGAAAAGAGTAAACAGAAATGAAAAGGGCAAAGTGATGTTCTTCCGAGTTGGTGTTTTTCCTCATCCTCTTTTCTTTTCCTAGAATGCCTTGGTCTCCTTCAAAGAACTGTGTGGCCTAACACCAGCCGCCAACATCAAACAATGCATCTTGAAGCTGGCCACGTGGCTTCAGCCCAGCGAGAAGGACAATCCCCCCGCGGTCACCCTCAACCTGGGTGAAGAGTATCCTTCCATGGAGACCCAGGGGCCTGTTCCTGAACTCTTGAGAAAAGTACTTGCTGCCTATGACACTGTGAGTGCAACTGGTGATTGTGCAGATGTCCTCCTGGCCACTGCAGTGAGTGCTGGCTTCTGCTTCTTGGTGAATTGTGCTCTATTCTGATAACTTGGCCTGTGTTTGCCTAATTTGCCTACACGGCAAATTCACCTTTGTAATAGAAGTCATTTTGTAGTGGACCCATGCAAGCATGGATCACTGGTCTTTAGAACATTAATCTAGCACAAGAATGGAGAGTGAGACTGCTCTTTTTGAGCAGCTCCAGATACTTGTCAACCATTCATTTGGGAGTTTAAAATGTGCACAACTCTCCAAATCAAGCCCAGAAAAAAAGTCTCTTCCCGGATTAGAAAAAACAGCACATTCTTTGTCTCTTCCCATTCTTGAGTTCCATTTGTTACCCAGAATTCCTTTGGAGAACCTAATTGGCAGTTGGGCACAGCATTCTTTTTGCAGAGTGGGAGGTAGATGGGAAATTATTTTTTCTGTTGGAAAATGTTTGAAAGCATCTAATGAATGACAATGGGAACGAGGCAGGCAAATATCGGAAGAGGACAACTAGCTTTGGAAGACGGCTAGACCACTTGTGTAAGTCAATGGATGATCTTGGCCTAGTCTTTCTTTCTTATCCTGATCTCCCTCACATGGATGTTGTAAATATAAAAAAGGCAGGGATAGAATGGGGAAATACGTATGATAGTTTGGAGAAATTGTGCTAAGTTATGAATAGTACACTAAATTATGTATGTAAAAATAGGTATAGTTTAAAGTGTGTGTGAGAGAGGTCACACTCTTACACATATACAAGCTTCAAAAACTATGCTATTCCTCTCCCATGCTTATTTTCTATGACTTGAGGCAACATATATAATGCTCTCACCTTCTATTTTTCCCACAATAATTCTAATCTAATTGATATGATTGGGCCGAGAGAAGGTGACTCACTCAAAGCCACCCATCCAGCTTTCATATGTAAGGGACATCAGAACTCACCATCTTCTGGTTTCTAGTCCAGAATTTGAACCTTTAAAGCCATAGTTCCTATTCTTGGATCCTCAGACATTAGATACTTTCACATATCATGTTAACTCATAGTAATATTTATTTGAACCCAGAAATTGTGAACTACCATTTATGCCTTACTGTTGTGAGAGAACCCAAGTCAATGTGGCATGTTTAACAAAATGTGTTATAGTATGCTATGTGAATCCAACCATTCTTGGACTACATTTTCCATCATTCTCAGCAGTCTAGGCTGGAAATGTTGGTAACTATTCTCCAGCACATTTGGAAGACCATAGGTGGGGAGTTAATCTCGTGTTTGAAGTATTTAAAAAAAATTATGGAGGGGTATGCTTGTATTTCCATTGACATTTGACATGTGGTGGCAAGCTCAAGTTTGGGCTTACTAACACAGTCCATAAAGAAGGGGTTGATATGACAGAACATTTCTTCAAACTACCAAAATGCAAAAAAAAACAAAAAACCAACCGTAACAATAACCCTCAATCCCAAAACAACAATACAGAGGCAATTAACAAAGAGAGTAACTTGCGTAAACAGAGATAGTTCATGAAAGGAGATCGTTGAAGTGTGCTTATGGAGGAGCCATTTAACTCCCAGTGAATGGTACAGTTGAATCCCACATTTATCTTCTCTTGGAGAATCAGGGCTCCAAGTAACAGAATTGTTTCTCAATCTTGGCAACTGAAGATGTGTGGACTTTAACTCCCAGAATTCCCCAACTTCAGGAATTCTGGGAATTGATGTCCACACATCTTCAGGTTGCCAAAGTTGAGAAACACTGGTCCAGAGGGATAGTGAAGCAGTAAAAAAAACTATGCTGTGTATCCTGTTATAAATGCTAAAATGCAAGGGGAAGGATGATCCGAGGGCCTCTGAGAGGTTGGAACACTTTATTGGCTGTTCTAAACCCATCCAACTATCACACATTCTCTCTTTCTCCCACATTTAAATCTCCAGATGATCCAAACCAGCCGGACATTAATTGAATCGGCTGATGCTGTTCATGCCAAAATTATTCAGGTGCAACAAGCAGGTAAGTGATGGCATAATATTTAAATAAATAAGACCACCTTGGTTCCATGTTTTCTAATGTTTTAAGAATCTCTGGTTTATCAAATCTGTTCCCACACTTCTATAGAGTGTGGTCTTATATTACCTTCTGAGAATGTAAGTATAGAATTGCATCACATTTGCCTGATTCCTCAGCCACTGTGGTTCAATTATCTGTTGGATTATGGTCAGTTTCACACGTTGATATATTGTGGTTTATCTCTTTGTTTCATCATTTCAAATGGAACATGTGAACTGGTTATCTTTGAATGAAAGGTGTTTTGAAAATTCCATCTGGTATCATTGCTTCTTTATAATCAGTATTTTGAATTGAATTGAATTGAATAGAATCTGGCTGTCTATTTTTTAAACTTTTCTCCCTTCTCTACTTTCAGTATACTTTTTAAAGCAATATTATTATGTGCATTATTTTTTTCTGTGGGAATTTTTTGTTGATAGCATAAATGTCTACAGCTAGCTCCAAAAATATGAAAGTGAGGGAATGTGCATCATGGCACTGCAACACAAGATCTATTTCTGTTACACTTGTTTCGTGGCATTGCACACAAGTGTATAAGCAATGGAGTTTGTGTTGCAATGACGTACTGCATATTTCATCACTGCCCCCTTCCTGGTAGTTTGAGAATAGAGGTAGCAATAATAACATTATAGTGGTGGGATTAATTTTTTTTTACTACCGGTTCTGTGGCCGTGGCTTGGTGGCCGTGGCTTGTTGGTCATGTGACTGGGTGGCCGTGGCTTGGTGGTCATGTGACTGGGTGGCCGTGGCTGGGTTGTCATGTGACTGGGTGGGCATGCCCAACTCGACATCACTCACGTCGAGGGATGCCTCACCCGGCCCCTCCACTCCCAGCCACTCCTTGTCACGCCCGGCCTCAACGTATCTATAGTTCTGTAAAAATGTTGTTCACCTTTTTTTGACTTTATTATCTGCATCTACATACTATAGATCAGTGATGGCGAACCTTTTTCTGGAGGAAATGGCTCAAATGATTTGCCCAAGAGTGTGACAGGCAGGTCACAAAACAGGCTTTTGAGCGGCTGCCACAAAGAAGGGGCGGCAATGTATTTTCCAAAGAAGCAGAACGCAAAACAAGAAGCAATGGAATAGGAGAGAGACGATGCAAAGGGACCGGGAGATTTAATAAAAATAAATATAAATAAAAAACAAGGAACAGAATCTATAGATCAGTGATGGCGAACCTTTTTCTGGTTGTGTGCCAAACGTGTGTGTGTGTGTGTGTGTGCGCACGCAATTGTGTGTGTGTGCGCAATAGCGCACACATGTGCCGCCACCCACAATGCAATGTGTGCCCCAACTGCACATGCATGCATGCTCCCCCGCTCCCCCCCGCATGCGCCCCACACTTCGCATGCGCGCATTCCCGCGCATGCACCACCCGCGCATCCCCCCGGCCCATTTTGGGCCTGGAAAGCCACCTGCACCAAACTTTGCCAGCGCGAACGGTCTGCCGCCGCCGCTCCTCGTCCTCCTGCCAGCCTTGCACTCCGGGCAGTGTCCAGCATGGCTGTTCGTGCCGGCAAAGGTTGGTGCAACCTTCTTCCACCACAAGGGAGCATGACCGCTTCTTGGCCAGCGTGCCTCTTACCGCTTACTGTGCTCTCCTCAGGTCCTCCTGGAGGGAGCTCACCTCCCCGCCGGCGGCTTCTCCTTCTCCTGGCTGCGAGGGGGCGTGCCTGAACCCAGAAGAGGAAAAGGAGCAGAGCTGCCAGCCATGCTGGGGCTTCCCTGTCTCCCTACACAAGAAGGGTTCTGCTGCAGCCCCAAGCCTCTGGTGGAGAGGGAGAGAAGGCCTAGCCCACTGTTCCTGCCGCCCTTACCCCCTCGCGCCTGGCGGCGGTGCTTCTCACACTGCCGTTTCCCTGGCGGCTGCAGGAACAGCAGGCTGGGGTTTCCCTCCCTCCCTGCCGGAGGCTTCTCCTTCTCCTGGCTGCGAGGGGCGAGGGGGCATGCTGGAACCCAGAAGAGGAAAAGGAGCAGAGCTGCCAGCCATGCTGGGGCTTCCCTGTCTCCCCACATGAGAGGGCTTCTGCTGCGGCCCCAAGCCTCTGGCAGGGAGGGAGGGAAACACCAGCCCGCTGTTCCTGCAGCCACCAGGGAAGTGGCAGTGTGAGAACCGCTGCTGCCAGGTGCGAGGGGGTGGGGGCGGCAGGAACAGCGGGCTGGGGCTTCTGTCCCTCCCCGCCAGAGGCTTGGGTCCGCGCCAGAAGCCCACTCGGGCGGGGAGACAAAGAAGCCCCGGCCTGCCCGTACTTGCCGCCGCCACCCCCTCGCCCCTGGCGGTGGCAGTTCTCGCGCAGCCCCTTCCTTGACAGTGGCAGGAGCAGCTGGCGGGGCAGAGAGGGCGGCGGCAGGCTGTGGAAGCAGGCCCTTCGCGCTGGCTAAGAGGCAGCGGCGGATTCTCATCCTCCTGCTAGCGTCGCACTCCGGGCAGCGTCAAGCCAGCCATGCCTGGCCTCCCCCTGCAGCAGCCCACATGGATCCCGGGCAGCGCAGCTTCGGGCCTTTCCTCGCTGTGGCGGTGACAAGGCAGGCGGGCAGGCGCAGGGGAGCGACTGGCGGCAGCGCTCCTGGCTGGCAAGTGGGTGGATATCCCGGGCCACACATGCGCACCAGCCAGCTAGTCTTCTGGTTACTGGCATGCATGCGTGCGCGATGATCAGCTGGCCGGCTGATCTTCTGGTTTCTGGCACTGCTGCACGCGTGAAGGCCAGTTGATCGTCGCGCACGCGCACCAATAACCAGAAGACTAGCTAGCCGGTGCACATGAGAGCACTGGAAACCCGGAAGAGGAATGGGCGACGCCACGCATGCCAGGCAACATGGCTCTGCGTGCCACTTCGGGCACGCGTGCCACAGGTTCATCATCATGGCTATAGATGTACTTTCATGGACCAGTGAAAGGAGGAAATGGCTCACATGCTTTGCCCAAGAGTGTGATAGGCAACAGGATTTTAAGGGGATGCCAGAAAGAAGGGGGGGGCAATGTATATTCCAAAGAAGCAGCAGGCAAAACAAGAAGCAATGGATGGAAACTGAACAAAGAGAGAAGCAAACTAACACTAAGGAGAAACTTACTGACAGTGAGAACAATTAAGCAG
>QLTV01001726.1:644950-665952 GCA_003457575.1 Thermophis baileyi
TCCATCCATCCATCCATCCATCCATCCATCCATCTATCTATCTATCTATCTATCTATCTATCTGTCTATGTATCTATCTATATCTATATCTATCTATCTATACATACACTGTGTGTATACACACACAGACACACCCACACACACCCACACACCAAAGAAAGTTGGAAGTCATTCTTTTTCTCATTTTCCTCTTTCTTGCTTGCACTTGCACTTTTTTCTTTCTTGAGCTTTTTCTTTTTTCAAATCTTTTTTCTGTTTATTAATCTTTTAACTTTGTATTTTTTTTCTGAAAATCGATTAGTTAGATATATATATATTTTAAAAGAAGAATAAATACAAATAGAATTCCTTTTTTTGTGAGAAGGAATTTCAGAGAGATGAAAGGAAAAGAAAACTTTGAGAAGAGGCTCATAATGGCTGAATCCTTCCTCCCACAATACAATTTCTCAGTTTTAATAGTACTTTTGCAAAAAAAAAAAACAACAACTGTTCATCAGATTTGTGCAATAAGCCTTTTACTAAAAAAACAATCAAGCGGCTATCCACAAGAGTGAATTTGATCACAATAAAAGTTAATTTGGGGAAAACATTGAATTGCAGAGCATGAAATGTAATTACGACAGAAACATTGAGAAGAACTTCCATGGAGAAGTAAATCCTGAGCAGAGTATACTGCAGTTTGAGTGTAACTACATGTGACAAAGTAAGAATAAAAATCCTGGGCTTGTTTATGTTCCAGGTAGGCTATGGTTTGTAACCCATTTATAGCTTTGAATATCGCATGAATGCAACTCTTTCAGGAGCTCACTTTTGGTATCAAGGTTGCTTTTTTTCATTTAAAAATTTGGAGCTAGGGAAACTGATGATTATGATGAATTACGATAAGCCTTGATTTGTTTAACGGTGGTTTAATAAGTTACAGTTGTCTGAGTTCACATGTGTTCAGCCATAATTTACAATATACAGTGACTGGTGTTATAAATATATAAAACATATTAAGCCAGAACCAAATGAACCATATTATGGCTTATCACAATGCATAAAGAGATAGTCACGAAGATGATATACTTTTAAGATTCTATTTTTGTTAGGGGGAGTTGACTATTTCATTCTTAATATTCCTTTCAAGTTGAAAACTAAGACGGATGATGCATTCTCCCCAAAGTAATTTTGGGGTCTCTCAATTCTCTGAGGAGCCATGTGCCTCTGTGGAAGTATGCTGATGCCACGTGCCAGACTGGGAAAAGGAAAGGGCATGACTAGCTTCTTGGTCTGTGTTTTTGAGGCAATTAGTCTAATGGGGCCATGCTTACAAATACAGTCTGTCTCATTATCTCTGGCTAGCCTACAGCTCCTTTTGTAGGTTTCTAAGTGGTTGCTTGGTTCTGCAGACAGTTGTAGGTTTTGTTAGGTGAGGAAAAATGACAAAGCAGGTAGATGTCTCCCCTTGTCTCTAAGAGACGGTAGACAAAAAGGTTATTTAGCTTTTTTCCCCTTGACCCTATCTTGAGGGACAGTGGGGAAACTTTTACTTTGGGAGGGGGGGAAGAGGACATAAACGGGAACAATGTGGTTGCACATAACCTGACCTTATAAAACAGCATCTTCTTCCAGCATTTGATTAGAGCTTTGTCCTGGAAGGTTATATCAGAAGCCCTCTTGTGGCCTTGAAGAAACCAAGACTATGATGAACCACAATATTAAGGTAACGGTTGTGTCCCTTTCTAATTGGCCAAAATGTATAAGGAGAGGTTTATGTTGGCTTTAAGACAGCAATTGAAGAGAGATGCAAACTGAAAAACCTTTCAAAAAGCGCTGAGGATTAATTTGGAAAGGAATGGAAAATAATTGACCAATATGATGTTACTATACAACTTGAAATTAAATCTGTATATTGAAAATACTTACTTCAGTAGGCTTGGGCTTATATGGCAGATTGCAATCTTGCTGATTGTATAGAATGCGCAGTAGACAGAAGAATCCTAGGAGACTCAAACGTTTGAATCAATTTAAAATTGATGCAGTGGATAATATTAAACTTGTGCTATGCTTAGAAGTAACCAATTTCTCTTTGTGGCTCTTGATTTCTACCATGCTCTCATTTCTGGGTTGCATCAGAGCACTAAGAAGGGTATGGAGAAGAAAAGCAATACTATTATCTCTGTTCAGTTTAATTTAGAGAGCTTAGATAGAAGAAATGTCCACATTGGATAAATGCACGTTGAGGATGTTGATGTTAACCTTGGATTAAATGGATGAGGACTCCGAGTCAAGTAACCTTCAATCAGCAAAGACATTATGGGGGAGGATGACCTTGATCAGGAATTTGCTGGGGAGCAGGATTCCTAGCAGAAAAATTGAAATTGTCCTACGTGAAGAAACAGTGCTGAGAAGACAATCAAAGGGACAGCAGCAAATATGTTTGAATAGGGTAAGTGAGAGATGGAAGATGGAAAAAGAAACCAGTAAGAATGGTCTTTCTTGATCTGGGCAAAAAATATATCTGGATTAGGAGAAGGCGCTGAATAATTTAAGTACCACTGGTGCATTCAATACCAGATTTTACATGAAGCCATCTGAAAAAGAAGCTGCAAGTAAATGACTGCAAATACCTTATGGACTTTTTGTGTAAAATAGAACAAAAAGATGAACTTATGGTTTATGGTTTTGACGATTAGACAGGGTAGATCGTAGAAAGAAGACATTTATGTTGTAACCAAAGACAAACAGGTAAATTTATGACTGTACATATAACTGCTGTAAAGAAGATTGGAACCTACTATATCTTTTTTCTTCCTTTTTCTTCCTATTTTTCTTTTACTTTTTCATTTCTTATACTTTTACCCTCTCCTTGATTTCCTTTCTTCTCTTTTTCTTACTTTATATTCATCTGAATTAGTTTTTATCTTCTTTTATTTTATATATATATGAAATATATTATATATATGAAAATAAAACTGCAAGTACTACAGGAAATTCATGGGTGGAAAAGAGTTAACTCTAAAGAGTTCTGGCTGCCTGATGTGAGAAAGAAAATACTAAATTGGGGATGTGGAAGGGGGGGGGAAAAGCCTAAATAGTTGAGAATGGAGTGGTGAGTTAAAGCACCTTTGATGCAGAGAAAGTTTACAAGTTACTGGTAGATTTGCTAGTTTCAAAAAATAAATGATTAAGTTACAAGTGTATGGCATCAATTGATGAAATTATGCATGATTCGAGGAAATGACTGAGAGTTTCTTTTTTTCCTTCTAGCCACTGGCTTAAATCACTTTAAAGAGGGGATCTCACAAATCGATGGAGGCTATTGATGGCCACTAGTGTTGCCATTTATATGTAATCTCTGAAGGATGGAGAATGCAAACCGGATTACATATTAATTACAGATTTTCGCATCCTACTCATGAGCTTGAGGCTTGAGGCATCTCATTAGCCATTACACAAAATGGTCATGGTGCACTGAATTGCTCCAATTCATGAAATTAGTCTCAATAGGGAATTTCTACCCAGTATCAAGCAGGAAAGGTTTATATCCCCATGCCTCTGACTAGTTACTGCCACCTGCATTTTGAAACCTCAATTATTTTGCATATTAAATGCAAAAAATGGCTTAGTTCCCAGAACATACTTATGGCTAATCTACCCATGATTTGTTCAATCATCCCAATTCTCTGGGTTCACACTGCATAAAATAACCCCAGTGGCTGCTTTGCATAATGCACCTGTTCTAACCCTGATCATAGAACTGGGAAGCAGCAAAGAAAAAATATCTGAGATACCTTGAGGCTTGAAAAGAAGTCATTAGTGCAAGGACACCCATAACAAGTTGCTAAAGCCTCCTCCTTTCTTAATTCATTAATATTAGAATAACAAAAAGGCCCAAATAGTTATTAATCCAGATTTTGTTTGCTCCCCCTCCCCAATTCCTCCCATTTAGAAGTATCTCTTTGTTACAATCTGAATGCATATTAATTTAACCAAAGTAAGGATAATTGAAATGTTGGCTGGAATTATGGGAATTACAGTGCAGCATATCTGGAGGGCATTATTATTAGGGAAAGCAATGTTATTACAATCCTATATTCTCTGGTCTCCTTGGTGTATTCTTAAATTTCTTTGTCAGAATTCATTTCAGCTTCTCGGGGGGGGGGGGAATGGTATGCTTTAGCATAGACTGGGTTCATATGCAATATACTGCATCACAAACTAGCCAATCATCTTTTTATGTCAGCAAACCTGGTCTGAATGACAAATTCATGGTTTTGTGCAATGCTTCTCAATCTTGGAAAATTCAAAATGTATGGACTTTAATTCCCAGATTCAGTTCTAGGACTGAAGTCCGCAAATCTTAAAGTTGCTAAGGCTGAGGAAGCACTAATTTAGTGGACTGTGTGAACTCACAAAATCAGATTAACAGATTAACTACCTGACTAAAACTTCTATTAAGTCTTTAATAATAAATTGCTATAATTGCTCTTTGATAGCCTAAATGGATCATTCAACATAAGATGAAAAACAAAGGCTTGCAAAATTTTCTAATGATGTTTGTGGAGAAGAGCGATTCAAAGAACACAAATGTAAACCAGGCATATTATGGCTTTTATATAATTCTGTGGTTTTATTTTAAACTGCTCAGAGATGTGCAAGTGAGAGTACTGAAAATTGATAGTTAGATAAATAAACAAATAATGTGGGTGTATAAGGTAGAGTATAAGTTGGCTGTTTGTGTTATTGGATAGAAATTGAGTTCTGAGTTCTGAGAAAATGAATGGGAATATCCGGAAGGAGAGCAAGGGTGCCTGGCATTTCTGACCATTATAAGACCTAATGATTGTTACCGCAACATGCCAGGATTCTATGAGCAGTCAATGGGGGAAGCCAGATTCACTTAATGACTGCATGATTCACTTAACAACTACAGTGATTCACTTAACAACTGTGACAAAAAGGTGCAAAAAATGGAGCAAAAATCACTTAATTGCCTTTCTTAAGCAACAGAAATTTTAGGCTGAATTGTGGTTGTAAGTCAAGGACTACCTGTATATCTGAAAAACACTAAAAAAACCCCTATTCTAAAAATAATTCTAACACTAAAAAACTTTTAATTTACAATTTAATTGCTTTGAAAAGCTTGTTATTTATTTCTAGTCATGCAGGCCATTCAAGAGTCTAGTCAGATATGCAACATATTACAATGAGAATAGTTTGCACATCTGACTAGTTACATATTTAGTTCTATTTATAATAAAACTATTATTTTCAATTCTGAATGGTCATTGGCATTTCTGTCTGGATCTCCAAATGACTTGGTCACTTTTTCTGCACTCTCTCCTCACATTTTCATATTATCACTTTGTATAACCTAGTGGAAAAACATTTTCCTATAGGTCAGATTCATTGAGAATATTGTAGGGTTTCCGTACAACTCTTCCCTGGTGGTTTCATTATCTCCATTCCCTGGGGTACAGCATGGAACTATAAAATCCTACTTTCAAACACACCCACAGTCAAGAAAGCACCCATTCATGCTTTGTGACATAACTTTAGTCCTTTGGTTCGTAATTTAAGTCCATGTTTTACCTTCCATAAATGTATTTTATCCATTTTTCCATGATGAGAATAGACTTCATTCAGGTCTATTACATCTTTCCTCTTTCTCTTAATTTCACAAGTCACATAACATATCTATTTTTATTTCATTCATTTGCTAATTCACATTCTTTTTCATTTATTCCCCATGTTTTAAATCTCAATTTTTCATAAAGGAAATCATCATTTGGACCTACAGACTTTGGCCTCTTAACGCCATCCTAGCTTTGATCAATCAAGGGTTTTGCACAAGGCTTTTTAATAAGAGAAGGCTAGCAGACTTGGTTACACTTATGCCATTTGCAATATTCTCTGCAAAAAGCAAGAATGGGCACTGATATTTCCTGTTTATTTTGGCCAATATGCCATCAACACGAGCCACATTTTAGCCCAAGGATGCTCATGCTGAAGTCTCTAATTTAGAAACTACCTGGCAAATCAATATATATACAAACACACATTCAGGAGACATCAAATCTAATTCTCTCCCCTCTCCCACCACTCCCGCAGACTATTTTCTTCTTCATGGCCTATCTATTAGGCAGAGTGAGGTAGTCAATCATTTTCAGTATCATGAACAAGAAGCAAATGGCTAGCTATTCCCTTTATTATTAGAGATGTTTATAGGATTTTTCTGCCTCAGGGGCCCCAAGGCCTGCCTCGGATGCTATTCAGAGTTGATCACAATACCCAGGATTACTCAAGTTACTTTTTAAACTAGAGGTAAAATCTCAGATCCCTCTTTCTGTCTCTGAATACAACTCTAATGATGGTAAAATAATATAACCATTTGCTCACTTGCTTTTCAGTACAAAATCAGCAGCTGGCTTCAGACTAATGGTATAGAAGCAAGTCTATTTCAGGCAACCAAATGCCTTGGGTCAGTGCTCAGTTAAAACTGATGGCTTTGATGTGAAATCTCTCTGCAGATTAAAAAAAAAAAGTTATCTTGAAGGAGGTTCGATAAGTCCTTTCCACCTAGTAAACTAAATTTGCCTTTCTTACCCTCTCAGCTAAATTTCCTTAAATCTTTGGTATCTATCCTGTTCCAGAGATTGATTCCTGCTTATTCGCAGTCTTTCAGTGTTTTTGGTTCACACGTTGTAGCCAGCCACAATGTACTTCTTTCTTTCTAACAGTGTAATGTTTGAACCCACCCACTGTGACTTATTCAGCAAAACATTACTTTAAAATAAACCGTGGTTAAATAGTATGAGCCCAATTTATATTTTTAATTATATTCATGAATGTCATTCCAGGAGAGCCTTGCTGATGTAATCAACACAACAGAATATATTTTTAAGGCAGGCAAGTTTTTTAACGGGGAAGTTCCTTGATTTGTTAACCATTTGTCTGATGGAAGTTACATCTTTCATCCATGCGGACCAGGTTTTATAATAGTGAGGCATGCTGGGACATGTAGTTCTGGAGTATTGCACTTTCTCTAACTTTGACCTATCCTTAAAATGTGCTCACTTAGATCATGTCTTTACAGGTTCAGAGAGCCACCTCAGTTCTCCTGCTCTTGCTGCTGTGCTCCTTTGCCGGGGCCAAACGAGCCATGCCAGACTGTTGCCGGCAAAAAAGCTGTTCATGCCGCATTTTTGACCTGCTCCATGGGATGGGCAACCATGCCGCCGGTATCCTGACCATCGGCAAGCGTAGCAGTGCCATGACCACCAAGGGCTTCCAGAACCGCCTCTACCGCCTTTTGCATGGCTCAGAAAACCAGGCTGCTGGGATTCTCACAATGGGCAAGAGAGTGACTGGGCTCCCCTTGCCCCTCAATAAGAATGCACCCAGCATCTCCCAGATGATGCCCACCCCGTATGCTGCAGATCCTGACCTAGTAATGGGCTGCCTGACTCCCCAGAAGATCAGTGCCGTAAATCCCATTTACTAAGAAATTGCAAATAAGGAAATCCTTTTCAAGAGTTTGCACGAGTCCTTCCTGCTTTCTCTCATCACTGCTGTTGGTTGCTATTTTACACCAGCCAGGTGCTAGGTGCTGTCCAAAGATAGCAGCGGTGCAGTTCATTCATTTTGTAAATAGCTCTTTCATTTATCTGTCACCACATTCTCTTCCAAATAAAGCCTCTTGTGTTTAATAACTGCTTTGTCCAAAGATCTGTGTGAATTCAACCCAGAACGCTGGATGGATCAACCAAAGATCCATCTCGACCATCTTTCTATTTCTCAAACTCTTTTATACAGAAAGCAGGTTATACAAGACTAGAACTCGCTTTTCTCTTCTGCTGCTCAGAGCCACAACACCTGCTGAATAGGAAAGCTCAGATTGCCTAGCCTGTCTTCCAATACTGAGAGATGTATTGCCTCCAATTAGCAATAGCAATAGCAGTTAGACTTATATACCGCTTTACAGTGCTTTTACAGCCCTCTCTAAGCGGTTCACAGAGTCAGCATATTGCCCCCAACAATCTGGGTCCTCATTTTACCCACCTCAGAAGGATGGAAGGCTGAGTCAACCTTGAGCTGGTGAGATTTGAACCGCCGAACTGCAGCTAGCAGGCAGCTGAAGTAGCCTGCAGTGCTGCACTCTAACCACTGCGCCACCTCGGCTCATAGAGGTGGCGCCTATATTGCCTATAAAGCTAACAAATAAATCTTCATCAAGCCAAACATCCAGGCAGGATTTCCTTAACCTTTTCCTTGTCAATCACAAATGTCAACCCAGCATGAGCGACCACCCCAATATCTACCAGACGTGGCTCATGCTAAGGTTTTTAAAGCTATTTTAAAAAGGCAAATTCCACTGCAGTTATCTCTGTGCTCCCAAACTGTTTGAGCTCTGCTGATCTACCTCTACAGTAACTGCTTCTGCCTCTCTAAGACTGCCTGACCAGGAGATCTGTTGCTTTTTTTTATGATTTCATGGGGTTGGCAGCTAGAGGGCAGTGTTGGCAAAGAAAGATTGGCTACTCCAAATGTCTTTGTGTGCTAGATTCTTTTGTGTGCTGACAGATGTTTGATTGACCGTCTCGGCAGTCTGATCTGGAATTTATAATTCAAACTATGTAAGAAATTTTTGTGGTTAATACAAAGTTGGTTCAAGAACACTTTTCTTATTTGGGGCTTCTTTGTTGTGCAGAATCCTAGCCCAAATGAAGCTAACTTTGATGTAATCTAAATAGTTCCACTTAGAATCATAGAATAGCAGAATAGAAGGTTCTTTCTTTTTTCATCTTCTTCACTTTTTACAAATTGAGCAGTAGTTGGTTTCTAGCCAGCATTAAATACAGTTCAAGCCAACAGCATCCTCTGTGCAGACAGCAGGCACCATAATCCCCAGATTCATTAGGGCAAGCAGTCAATTATATTGCTGTTGAATTGAGCTATCCGCAGTCTGATAATGTATTTGCATGGGGTTCTCAACCAATTTGATAAGAGTCTTTGGGCTAATTTAATGAAGGGAGGGTGGGAAACCCAAACCCAGAGGGATAGAGAGGGATGCAAATACTTGAAAAAGACACATTTGGAATAGGAAATCCTCTAAATGGTCAGTTTTGAGTTTTCCTAAAGGAGAATCAGGTTTGGGTTAAAAAGGGATGCAGTGATTGTGTTTAAGCTGGGTTTAGGCTTCAGCATTCAGTGAGGCCCTCCTTCTGTAGCATAAACTAATCACAAAGTCTGAATTTTCACACAACAAATAAAACCAAAATATTGTGGCATGTGTATGTAACATATAACATGTTGTATGTAACATGGGTAACATACTGAGTTCCAGACTCCAATTTCAGAAAAAAGAAAAGAGAAGCATTTCTTAGTGGTGGCACAATTTTGGTTGTGAAAATTCAGCACCAGAACTTATTATTCTTCTGTTTTCTGAAATTGCAAGTAAAAATGGGACCTAACTTACATTCTTTGATTGGTGATGGGTGAGTATGTGGTTGTGATCACAGAACAAATAGGTCACATATAAACCTAAAAAGTATATTGTCACAACAGGGTTTAACTTCTTTTTTTTCCTAGTGTGTGAATTCAGCTCTTTGTTTTAGTTTATCTTGAAATCTCAGAAAAAGGATTAATTCAGTAACCAGGTTAAGTCTACCATAGTCAGTGGGTCCATTGTTGCACATGTTGTCTCTTATTTCTACTTTACCATAACACTTTCTGTGTTTTTTTCAAGAAAGAATAAATCCTCTCGATTGATGCCCGCTCTTTTTAGTTGCGAGTCAAGGCCATTCGGCCCAAGGTGTTTCCGCGTTGTTTGCACGCTGTGCACTGAACGAAGCGCTTGAGATGCCGCTCGTGGGAACCCGCGCGAGGTAGAGCAGGCGCTGAAATCTGGGCGGGATCCCTCTGGATCCCTCCCCAGCCCTGTCGTCCGCGCCAGCCCGCTAATTGCACGGCTGGGATTAGAAGGGAGGGAAATGACAGCCAGGAGGGAGGGAGGGAGGCGGTGAGCTCCCAGGCAGCTGTTTCGCCTCGCCGTTCCCCTCGCGCCAGCTCAGTCGGGACATAGCGCGTCCCCCCCGCCCCATCTTGCGCTCTTCTCCACGGCTGCACTTGGACTCTCGCCGCTGGCCAGCGGACCCCGCGGGGGCAGCGGGGCGCCGATGGTGGTGCCCCCGCCGCGATGCCGGTGATGAAAGGCTTGCTAGCCCCACAGAATACCTTCTTGGACAACATCGCCAACAGGTTCGATGGGACACGTAAGTGACCTCTGGAACTCCCCTTCACTGGGAAGAGAGCTCGTCGGCCAGGGTTGTATTTGGAGGGTTGGCGGAAGAGCTCTGCGGCACCGCCCTGGTCCCTCCCGGAGTTCACTAGAGGTATCGGGGCGAACTCTTGGATTTCTCGTTCCCGTCCTTTCCTCCGCACCCAGACAGCTTTCTCTCCCTTCTCTCCCCGACGCGCCATCCCTACACTTGGTTGGAAAGTTAAAACTCCACTTGAGAAGAAGGAGACAGGCAGGTGGGGATGCGAGGCCACCTCACCTGAAGATTCCCCCCTCCCCGTCTCTTTGAGCACGGAGAGGAAAGAGATTTTTGCGATGGGGGGGGGATGTACGAGGTATGTGCCCAACCCCAGGAACAATGACGGGCTTTCCGTGCCGTTTCTTCCCGCTCCCTCCCGTCCCGCTTTGTGCGCTGTCTCTTTCTGCGCCCGTTCCCCCCCCCCCATTCCCCGCTCCCGAGTTAACAAAGAACCGATAAACCTTCTTTGTTTTTATCCGAGCGGCAACCTGAGACACTTTCTCCCGTCCCTCCCCCATCCCGGGAAAAGGTCGATATTTTCGGGGGCGGGTATGCCTCAGCAGTTGTAGGAAAAATTCCTCCCTGGCCCCCGATTTTGGCTGTTCAGATGAACTGATGAACTCCTTCCTTTGGCTTTTCAGACTGGCATTTTTAGGTGTCATGCATTGAACACTAGGAGTTATTTACTTGCGCTCTTCTTTAAAGTATGCCTGTTTAGATGTGTGAAAGGAGACCGAAGTAATGGTAAAAAGTCTTTTTTAGACAAGCCTAGTTTGGGGAGGGGAGATGGAACGTTTTAATCTTCTTTTCCCCACCGGACGAGGAATCACTCCAAATCTGTCTTTCAATAAAGCAGTTGAACCACTGGCTAACTTCCAAAATTCACTCTAAAAAGGGAGCTGGTGAATTCGGTCCAAAGTGGGATAAGCCTTCTTATTGAATTTGGGATGGAGTGAGGGATTCTGCCCCAAAATGTTGATCTGAGGCCACTCCTACTCTTTTCAAACCCAGGAAATGTGGATCTGTATAGGAGAGTGCCTCTGAGTATGTGCAAAGTAGCTTTTCTTTCCTGGTAGATGATGGAATGAAAGATGATGTCTCGACTCCCCAGTTAAAAATGCCCCTCTTTCCCCCTCCCCCTCTGTCATTGCAATATGTTAGGTACTAATTTCTCTTTGGGACAGGGGGGGGGACGACGACAGAAGGGGGGGATGGATGGACCTCTTTTTGATAAAGCACCTGGCACATAGGTTGTGAAACCACAGCCCAAAGCTGCAGAGGGAGGGGCAATCTGTCAATGAGGGAGCACGAGTTGCACACATCATTTTTTAAAAGAACTTTTCAACTTGTTATTCTGTAATTTTCGACTAAATAACTTTTTGTTCTTTGAATTTCTAGAGACTCTGGTTTGGAATTTCTAAGAGTATCAAAATCTGTATCTAAACTGTGTCTCATTTCACACTATAGTATTGCTGCACAATTCCTACTAAAGGAATGTGGCATAATGAGGATTCAGTAAGATATTATTAGATTTTGGTTTAATAGTCTTATGGGATGTTATGTGTCAGATGGTGACGGCCATTTTATTCACTTATTTGCATTACTGGAGTAAGGCAGTTTTGCTACATAGAGGAAAGTTTGCTGCTTCTTTTGCTGAGTGGGAGCAAACAAAACTGGCCTTGATCAGTCTTTGCCTTGTGACATAGATTGCTTTGAGGGACAGTGCCAAGCCCACATTAAGCCACCAGATATCTTGGCTGCAATACTGTAATGCCATCGAAACAGAAAGTGGCAGATCCCATTCAGTGGAAGCATCAGGAGATTCCCCCCAAAAAATATAATTTCAGAAGGGGCAATGGATTTAACTTACAAGGAAGTAGTTGGGGTGGACTTACTAGTTTATGAATGGAGCATTGAAAGATTGGGTTTTGCTTTTTTTTAAAAAAAGTTGATTGATAGAAAGATCCTCCCTCCCTCCTTCCTGCCCTCCTTCTCACTGATGGATGCATTTTTATTTTTTATTTATTTATATCCCGCGTTTATTATTTTTACAAATAACTCAAGATGGTAAACATATCCAACACACCTCCCTCTTCCTAGTTTCCCCATAACAACAACCCTGTAAGTAAGGCAGACTGGCATAAGAGAGAGAGAGAGAGTAACTGGCCCAAAGTCACCCTCCTGGCTTTCATGCTAATGGAGGACTTGAACTCATGATCTCCTGCTTTCTAGCCTGGTGCCTTAAACACCAGACCAAATTGGCATTCTATCAAGTACTGCTATCTTGATATTAGTATCAAATATTGGCAGGAGTGGATAAGTGGAGAAACAAGGTCCCTCAATGGAAATCACATGTTCTTGAAATCCCCCCCCCCCTGAGAAAAATGATTGGCACCTGTTTTCCTGTCCTCGGTGGGATAAGTAAAGATGCATAGAACCTACAGATCAGGAACTGCCATCCATATAGAACATCAGTCCATGAAAGTTTGAACCCCTTTTTTCTGATTCCAGATTGTCTAACCATTACATGATTCTAGCTTTCAGGAAAAATTAACTAATGGAACTTCCCAGAAATGTTGTGTGCTAGTTAAAAGGCTGATTATGCATTCCAAAACCTCGGACCTCACTAACAAATACTTGGTACGTGAATTAAAGGTAGGAAATGGTACATGATATATGTTATATAGGATCCTTGGCATGAAACTGCCTTCTCTTCCACCACAGTATAAATAAACCCCAGTCTATTTATTTATTTATACAGGACGCGGTGGCTCAGTGGCTAAGACGCTGAACTTGTCGATCGAAAGGTCGGCAGTTCAGCGGTTTGAATCCCTAGTGCCGCGTAACAGGGTGAGCTCCCGTTACGTGTCCCAGCTTCTGCCAACCTAGCAGTTCGAAAGCACATAAAAAATGCAAGTAGAAAAATAGGGACCACCTTTGGTGGGAAGGTAACAGCGTTCCATGCGCCTTTGGCGTTTAGTCATGCCGGCCACGGAGACGTCTTTGAACAGCGCTGGCTCTTCGGCTTTGAAACGGAGATGAGCACCACCCCCTAGAGTCGGGAATGACTAGCACATATGTGCAAGGGGAACCTTTACCTTTATTTATTTATACATGATTACATCCAAGCAATTCCTATCGGACACTGTTTCCTGTGTCAGCCTCAGTCTTTCAATCCATGATTCAGTACATTATTATTTCTTCTTAGAAAAATACTTTTAATGATGATAAGTGCACTAAACTTCTTTTTCCTTTTAGTCTAAATGGAAATAAGGATTATAAAACTCAATGGAACTGTTAAGTGTATATATGTTTGCTTGATTAGATTATACAATGCTGACAAGTTCTTTTACAATTTTGAGGATCCAAGTTTAAATACCAGCGAACTCTTTGGGCTACCCATATCTTCTATCTCATGTCTAGGGATTATCTCTCTGAAAATGAAAACTAAACTTCTAAATTATTGTCCACAGTATGAAGATTACAGTTCACACTACAATCATTAGAATGGGTCATTAGAATTGTGTCATTAGAATTTAGACTTTCAATCTCTTAATAATATGTTGGCCCTTACTTTAGGCCAACATATTTGGGTTACAAATCTGGATCATATTCCTTGCACGCCATCTAGTGGTGATCCAGATTTCTGTAGTCCAGATATAGTAGACCTACTTTAAGATGTCTTTAGCAACTATATAACAGCACTTCTGGAATCAGCAGTGGAAAGAACCTAGCAGGCTCTCATTGAATAGTTTTCCAGTTTCTTTTTCTCACTCTAAGTTTTCTAGATTTTATTTTCCAGGCAGTCCAGTAACTGTATTTTTTCTCCTTTTTCTCCTGCAAATCTATATCCAAAGTGATAAATTATTGACTTCAATTAGTTTATTGTACTTGAACTCAAACCCAAGAACAGGTTTACATGGAAAAGGCTCAGTTAGATCAATGTATATGAAGTTTCATTTAACTGAAACAATTTACCAGGGCTCCATCCTTAAAACTGGTCTGGAGAATTATACCTCCACTACTAGGTAAATAAGTAAACTTCTTATTCCATATGTGGTATAAGAAGTAACATATCCAGGCCATACGGCGTCTTTGCAGGGGGAAAAAGTAAAGTATAAATCAATAGCACTTTGCCTGTATGCAAAGCTCATTTTTATTCACATTCATTAGCAGTAACACAGTCATTTCTCTATATTTCAAGTTAACATGAGGAATTATTAGGCAATCCCTGACAGCAAAGGCTGGTTTTACACTAAAATTAAACTAAATTAAAAAAAACCCCAAGGTATAAAAATGTAAGGATTAAAACTATGTCACATGAAAGTTTTGCCTCATTATTCTAGATAGATTTATGTGGGGTATAGTAAATAAACTTAATTTTACATGTTTTATAAATGGTCTTCTTTTCTTATTTTATACCCATACATTCCTAGTTTCGGACATTGGTTTAAATTAAGTATAGGTTAGTCTCTTTTCTCTCCCTTCCTTTCAACCTGCTTTGCCTAGGTAGAAAGATGGGAACAGAAAAGAAAGGTGTAGTAATCATGGATGGTTTAAAAGAAACAACTAAAATGCCATATTGTGGTTAGAGGATTTTCACTTAAGAGGATTCTGATGGTGTGGATTGGGCTGGGGTGTGAGGGAAGGATTTAAATGCTTTCAAAAAGATCAATGAAAACTAATTCAGCATTTTATTATGGAGACTAACTTGGAAATGCTTCTCTAAGCAAAGGTATCTGAAATATCCTCACTCCTAACCCCAAATCCTGCATTTTATCATAATCCATCTCTTTGTTCTTCACTAAACCCACAATAACCTGGTGCAAATATGTGAAAAAGAGGTATTATAATTAAATTTTGTAAAAGAACATGCACGTCAGGATAATATACCTAGAACTGGGCACAGGTGTTTGGTCAAAAATACCCTGTACAATTAGGGCAAATCAGAGGACACATAACAATGTGCAATTTTCACAAATATTTGGAATATTTCATTGTATAAGAGTATAAATGAAGTGTGTCTGACTAGGACTGCACTGGGATGGTTTCTATTTGTAAATTTCTTCACTATCTAGTTTTCATATTCTTTTGGCTACCAAAAGAACCTGGATTCCTATCAACTAAAGAAAATGAGAGCAAATATACATAGAGTTTTGGTTAAGGTGTTGGAATAGGAGCTAGAAGATCCAGATTCTAATCCATTTTGGCTGTGGAAGCTGACTCTGTCAGTGACTGTCTCAGTTCAACTTGGTTATTATGGAAAGGTAGGGGAGAGTGTCTTGAGTTCCCAAACAAAAGCCAGAATATTAAATAAAAAAAATGCAAACAGGATCTCGTAGCTTGGACAGTTCCTAAATGCACTTTGAAAGGTTATTGTGTGCCTTCTTGTATTATGGTGCAAGAAAAGGTGCATATGTACTCAAATATAGTCACTTTATGTCTTGTATTTTCGTACGACACTTGTATTTGAAAATGGGTTCAAACAAGTATGGGAATAAAAGCTCAGACAGAGACCTAAGCAAATATCTTTTCATGGTTAGGAACACAGAAATCAATAATGAAGAGTAATGCTGATGAGTATAAAATATTTGCCATCATACATCTAAGATTAGGAGAGAGAGCTTCTTGGTTATATAAGTGAGATAAGGTTAGTCCTAAACTTTGGAACTAAGCCAGGAATCCTGTATTTCTGTTTAGATTACAAAAAGGCTAATGTTTAATGAATTAGAGTAAAGGTAGAGTAAGACTCTTCATTCTTATATCCAACTTATACATTTTGGTTAAAGCAGAACATGATGGAATGGTTAAATTGTTAAACTAACTGTTCACATGCAGTGTAATTGGGAGGCTCTTTCAAGGATCATGCATGGCTGCTGCATATTGAGAGATTAATATTCGTTTCACAGAGTCTGTGAAATTCATTCATCCTGAGGCTCAATTGCTTAGGATTTTCAATTCACAAATTTCATTCCCTCCAATGTGAATGGCTGTTGTTGGATTATCTCCCATCACAGAAATGCCGTGTCCTTATGACCTAACAAGTGTTATGCTGGTATCTAGATATATGACTCCTGTTTTTGGCAAGTTCCCTCTGTCTCAGTTTGTCCATTAGAACCATATGGATCTTAAAAAGAGATGCAAAGTAAATAAATACAATACTGGATCTGAGTTATCAAAGTTGGAAAAACAAATATAAAAACAAAAACATCCAGATTCCACAAAGCTCTTCATCACACAGAATGGAAAGATTTCAGAATCATAGAAGTATAAGCATGGAGAAGGGAGCTATTGTTCATACATTTGACCAAAGATTTTGCATTTCGTGACAAAAAAATCATCCATTCTGCCCTCTGATGCCATTGCTGAAGCTTAGCAGATCAAGTCCTCTAGTGGGGAGATTATCTGAAAAGGGTAATAATTCAGCATTAGGGTATTTACTTGCATTCAAAATGTTCCTGGTTCAAACCATGGTCTTTCCAGATATATCTGGAAAAGATTCTGTTCTAAGACACTGAAATTGCTATAAATCTGTGCAAATGTAGTTATCTCACTTGTACATAATTATTACTTGGCTGGGTTCTGCATAATATTTACTTCCATTTCTTTTTAATCTAGAACAGTATTTCTCAACCTTGGCAACCTGAATATTTGTAGGCTTCAACTCCAGAATTCCTCAGCCAGCAAGCTGGGAGGAGGGAATTCTGGGAGTTGAAGTCCACACATCTTTAAGTTGCCAAGGTTGAAAACACTGACCTACAGCAAGGGCCTCACCCAGAGCAACAGCATCACCAATGGTAAACTAGCTTCTGCTTGAGGAACTTTAGCATGAACCTATCATCCCTTTCTTCAACTACGACCCCATAGTTGACCTGCTTCCTAATATTTAACTAATATCCATACCTATAACTTGAATATATGAGGTTATCCCTCCTTCTTGTAATGTGATTATCTTTCATATATTTGAAGAAAAATCATGTTTCCCTTTAATCTTCTATTCTCTGAATAAAAGTTACTCAGATCCTTCAACCTTTCCTCACAGATCTTCCCCCTCCCAAACATGTTTCAGTTTGTCTACATCCTTTTAAAATGTGTTACTCAAAATACTCCCATGAGATTTGACTAGTGGAGAACAAAGTGTTGCTATTATTTCAAATAAGTCAAAAACTAAGTTCTAAAGCAACCTAAACATTCTACTTCCCTTGTTCATGTTCTACAGCAGGGGTGTCAAACTCGTGGCCCACGGGCCGGATGTGTCACGTGCTGGCCCCGCCCCCGCCTGGTTTAGTGAAGGGGAAAAAAGTCCCGATACATCACGTGACACCGCTGTGACGACGCGAGTTTGACACCCTTGTTCTACACTGATCATGTAGAGTAGAGTTTCTGAATCTCAGCAACTTTAAGATGTGCCGACCTCAATTCCCAGAATTCACCAACTATTCTTTCCTGGCTGAGGAATTTTGGTAGTTGAAGCTCACATGTCTTAATGAGGTTGAGAAACACTGATGTTGAGTTTGTGATCATTAAGAAACCTTTCATACATGGGCTTCTGCAGAAGTTTCCTATTGTCATCATGCTCCACTCCTTTTATACATGTGTGTTATGTCACACTGAATGTACACAAGCACAGAGTTTCTGTTGCAATGCTGCTTTTGACATTCTGCCTTCTTTTACCCTGCTGAGGCCACTGTTTTCACATGTGTTATTGCTAAATCAGATATCTAAAGTTCTATATTTTCATGAAATAATGTATATCAGGATGATATAGACAGTTTCCCCTAAAGTTCCATTACTTTCATTTTATTGGTGAACATTTCTCTATTAGTTAAGATCAAGTTAGTTGATCTGGTTTTTTTTCCCCATTTTCTGTATTCCAAACATTATTGGTCTCTGTGCTCTATATAGAAACTGATGCATAGATCTAAGGCCAACTAAAATGGAGATATTTCACTTATAAATTTATCCATCCTATAAATTCATCCATCCTATCTCTCATCCTCATTCTTCCATTCAGTATTCACCAATAGATGAACTCTAAGAAGTTTTCTGTGCTTTCCTTTGTTACAAGATTATCAAATATAAATGAAAACATTTGCGCCTTAACTACATATAAGTCTATTACCAATTCTACAAATCCGAAGCATAAAACATTATTTTAGTGTGTGGAAGTTATTGCTTTTAAGGACTGGCAGTGATATCTCATCCCTCAGAGGAAGCTGAATACAGTTTCTAGTTCCTTATTTGCTATCCTGCTTCATTATTACAGCTGAAAATGCAAACTGAACAAAGAATTAGAACTTGAACAGACTCGTCATGGTAAAATAATTTTTGATTGTTCTCAAATAATATTTCTAGACTGCTGGGAGAACTCCAGTGGTTAGTTATTCAGCCTGAATTAGGGTTCTCTTGAATGCAGAGCTTATGGGTTGCAGTTCTTGTACTTACACAGGAAGCTAGTCTTTCAGTGTGGAGAGAGAGCGAAAGAGCGAGAGAATGGAAGCATGATGTTCAGGACCATGGAGAGTGCATATTTTAATACGCAACCATTTAAGCATCCCCCTAATCCTGCAGTCTGGAAGCCAAATACTAGACTTAGCTACAGATGCAAACTATGTTTTGACAGACACACAGATACACTTTGCCCCTCCCAAGTTAATCCAAGCCCTGACCTGAAGTGACCTCGAGTAAAACTCCAACTGGGTTAGCATAGAATGGGGAGGGAAACCTTTTTGCCCAATGCAGAAGAAAAATCACAAATCTGAGTTCTGCTCAATTGGGCAGTTCTGTCCATCATTTCAAATACATCTCCAATCCATTGTGGGGGGAGTGGGGAGTGCAAAGGCTGAAAATGTGCGTGGAATACACCCTGGCCTTCTTATGAGTGTTCCTTGCCCCCAATTATGAGACTAGCATAGAAGACAGAATACAGGGCTGGATTCTGGTCCTACTTTAATTCTAGTATAATGGTGGTAGAACAGATCTTTCTATTTTAGCATTGCTAAGCATTAGAGTGAAACATGTCTATTCTTGGCTTCTGAAACTTTCTCTTCGTCGATCTACAAGATTTTAGTAATGTAATGTGCCCCTGAATTTGGGGCTATGATTTATTACTATATACTAAATACTAAAATAGTATTTTTAAAAGACTTTTTTGCAGTGATTTCTGTGTTCAAAATTTTATTTCCACCAACCATACTGCTGGCCATACTGGGTGGAAATATTGAGAAAGTCATCAGCTTTCCATTCCCACTTCTGAGCTTTCTGGATATTTTGAATTTGGCAAACCTAGAAGCAATTGCATTTTTATCCATAGTGCAGGAGTATTATTTTACACATAATCCAGGGGATAGCTAGTCACATTGACTATTACAGTTTGTTAATGAAGCTTATAATGTACCGATAATCAAGATAGGACTTTAGGCCCGAATCAGTAGAATGAGCAGGTAGGGCCAAAAATGAAGCAGGCTGGCTTACTAATTTTTGAAATAAAAAAAAAATACAGTTTCATCTTAGGAATGCCCTCCCAATAACACCATGAATTCCAGAGCCTAACACAATCTAACACCACTACAGCATGATTCCAACAAGGTCACAATGCTCTTACCAGGAGCATAATTTTTTTTTTAAGATAACTGTTACCAACATGCACCCTGACTTTTTTTCATTAGTTCTCCGTGAATGTGACTCTTTCTTTGTATTGTAACTCACTTTGACTGCATAGTATTTTTTAAATAATACAAATCTGCTAAGACACACACCTTTCCCTAAATAAGTGTATGTGCTGATTTTCAAGGGTTTACTTGAATGTTTGAACATTCAGCCTGCATCTCAGCATGTGTGTTTGAAAGTAGAATGGGAGGGGGATAGGAGAGAGAGAAAAGATAGGAAAGCCCCCTTGACTTTGGACGCATATCCATATATCCACATGCAAACCAATTCATTCATTATTCCAATTTTTCTTCAAGTGCCTGACAGGGATCAAGTCTGGGTGCATCTCTTCTTATGGCCAGAAGGGACAAGTGTACAGTATCTGATCCTAGCAATCCCTAAATTTTTCAGAAGCAAACTGTACAGTTAGCCATGACATTCAAAGCCACTTACATCAGGGCACGCCTGGGAGGATGTACCCTTGGAGGGGTGTGTGTGTGTGTGTGTGTGTGTGTGTCTTCAAGTGCCTGACAGGGATCAAGTCTGGGTGCATCTCTTCTTATGGCCAGAAGGGACAAGTGTACAGTATCTGATCCTAGCAATCCCTAAATTTTTCAGAAGCAAACTGTACAGTTAGCCATGACATTCAAAGCCACTTACATCAGGGCACGCCTGGGAGGATGTACCCTTGGAGGGGTGTGTGTGTGTGTGTGTGTGTGTGTGTGTGCAAGCACATTTCCTGGGTGAGGATAGGAAGTCACCCTGAAAATAAGAAACAGTCCATTATGAGCATTCCAGAGAATGATCTCTTCTAAAATTGCTATTTCCCCAGAAGGAGGGAACTGTCATAGTTATAGATAGATTCCATATTTGATTATCTATCTCCATGCCACTGGGCTGCCATTAATACCATTAAAAGCCTGCTGCCCTGTTTCACTTTGGTAGAGAAACATGTCTGTTAAACCATCAAAGCATATTATAGCATGCAAGCTGAAACTTACAAGAGTAATAACACCAGTTTCTATCAAGGCCAGTGGCCTTTGCAATAAG
>QLTV01001726.1:674389-687509 GCA_003457575.1 Thermophis baileyi
CAAATGTTTTGTGCAATAACAATTAGAATTTACAGCCATATTCATTATTTAATCTATTCTTAGCTTAACACCAATACATTAAATATCTAATGCTATAATAATCCTCTTCTTAATTTATTTAATTCTATCAATTATATTAACTCTATTAATACATTTTCTATATTTCACTCATCTACTTTTGTTCCTAATTTTTATATTTATTCTCTAACCATCGATAAAATGAGTCCCATATAATATAATATTCAGTTTGTTCTTTCTTTTAATTGCCAGTGTTAGCCGATTCATTTCTGCACAAAATTTTCCAATTTTGTGCAAATACAATTCTAGCTGCAGTTATTACATGGATAATCAAATATACATTTTCTTTGCTATACGTTTCTGGTAAAATCCCCAACAGGAATATTTCAGGTTTCAATATTCTGACTAATTATCAACATCATAAATCATAAGTTCATTTTTTTCTGATTTATTCAAAATGTTAGCAATAACATTTTATGCAATAAGTTAACCCTTTTCCAGTTAGCGATAAACATAGATACAGAATTGTCTTCAAAGAAGTCAATTTAATCAACAAGTTCCATCATCTTTACCAACCAAATCTTCCATTGTGCATAATGTTGAATCTTTCTATCTTTGTGCATAAAATAATCAAGCTGCAGTTATCATGTACAACAGCATGATATTCCTTGACTTTTTTTCCCATTTACAATTTTTCTGTCAATCCCAAAAGAAAAACCTCTGGTTTCAATTGTATAAAATCCTCTGAATCCAAAATTTTCTAGCTTTTTTACATGTCTACCAAACCTGAAAAATGTCTCTTCTTTTTCAACACATTTCCAATATAAATTTGAAGTGCCTTTATGCATTCTAGACCATTTTGCTGGTGACATAGACCAATAGTACATTATTTTATGTAAGCTTTCTTTAAGATAACACAGTGTAAATTTCAACCCTTTTCCTACTGTTCCATTTGTATATTATAACCAAACATTGTAGCCCTCTTTATTATATATTCTTTCACTTGTTCTTCTGTTTCAAATTTTAGCAATTAGCTATTCATCATATTTACACTATTCTATTTCAAACTCAGTCTTATAGTGTTCAAATCTATGAATTCTTTCATCTACTTTAAATCTTTCTAATAATTATAAATAACTGAGCAATTGACCACTATATACCTCTGCCACCAGCTCTTCTCATGTATGTTTTAACCTTCCTTTTTAAAAATCATTAATAAAAATTATATACATATAGATGTTAAAAAAAGACCTGACCATTGTCCTAATAAAGGGCTTAAAAGAAAATGGTTTATCATCATCATTGTTGTTATGTCTGTTTATCTACTGGATTAACTTTCCAGTCAGGGGTGGGTTCTAACTTACCTCGCTGCTGGTTCGCTTCCTCCCGCACGTGCTTTGCTGAAAAATCCGAAAAAATTTAAAAAAAAAAAAGCCAAAAAAAAATATGAGACATGCGCAGTGCTGGAAACTCAGCTTCTGTGCATGCGCAGAAGGAAAAACCCCAGGAAAAAATTCCCCCCCAAAAAATTCCAAATTTTTTTCCCCCAAAAAAAGATGGCGGCGCCCACGGACCGGCACCGACAGAACTGGTTCCGTGATGTCACCGTGATGTCACCAGCGGGTCGCTACCGGTTCGGGCGAACCGGGAGGAACCCACCTCTGTTTCCGGTGTTTGAAATAAGATCAAGTTGCAACCACAATATTTTTTTAATTTAGGAAAAGTATATGGATATGGATGCCCATCTTATGTACTAAAGATTGCTCTGAATGATCCCAATTCAGAGCAATCTTTAGTATATAAGATGGGCATTCATATCATCATATCAGTTCACAAAACAAAAACAAATTAGAAACAATCCAACATTTGGAAGAAAAGTTAAGGCCCTAAACTGTACTGCAATTTTGTGAACAAATCTGTATCGGATTCCCTTAACCTCCTAGCTCTACTGCCTGAAGCAACAGTCAAATCTTAATTGCTTTCTGGAAGTCAAAGAGGGTTCAGGATTCTGAATTTGAGGGGGAATTCCTGTTCTATAGGGCCGGCCACCATAACAGAGAAGGCATGCTTTCTCAACCCTGCAAGATGATACTATTGATCAGAGTGGACCTGGAGCAGGCCCACCCTGTCAGAACTGGTGGACAAAGACCCTTGAAGATAGATGGTTGCGTGAGATCAGGTGGTTTTTTTTCCTTTTCCTCTTTGGTTTAGGAACAGCCTTTTGGTGCCTGCTGGACATTGTCCCTATCAAGAATGAGAAAAGCGAAGTGGTCCTTTTCCTCTTCTCCTTCAAAGATATTACCAAGAGTCGTGGGAAGAATCATCTAAATGAAAAAAAGGAAGGTAAGGATGTTTGGAGTCCCCAATCTCAAGGAGAGGGGACTGAATTAATATATAATGAAATAATCAGCCTGTTTTCAGTTCATGTAACCTTTGCAAATGCTTACTAGTAAACCCTTTAATTTGATTTCCCTGTTATTTTGCAACTAAAGAAACTGCTGTTAAATGCTTCATTAAAATATACATTTCTAAAAATATTCTCAAAGACTGGAATTCTTAATTTTACCAGTGAAAGCAATAGTGTAAATTCTAGATTCAAACTATATTTTTGATTGGCTAATCAGAAGAACAATTTGGAAGGCTAAGTTAACTGGGTTGTTGTTTTTTAACTGAAACTCCATTAGAATATGCCAGCCAAGGAAATGTTTAATTAGATTAAATCAAAGAAGCCCCTATATCAGAGGAAGAATAAAGCCATCAGTAATCAGCATACAGGTCCTTAACAACAAGGGTGCATTAACCAAAATAGTTTCAAGGAAGATACCTATTTTCAATAGTACATTGTGTTTAATAGACATACATACAGTTGTCACATTTATCTTATTTTTGCATTTAGAGTTCTGCTAGGAAAAACATGGTAATTAGCTCATATGTAATATGTATGTAATACATAAAATTAATGTTCCTTCTCAAATTGCTTGATAGAAATTCTCAGTGATAGGAAGAGCTGGCCAGGAGATACAAGACAGACAGATAGATCAATTTCTGATATCAGAATTTTAGAATGAGGTAGTGAGATCAAGGGACAATGGTAGCTCTGGTTGAAGAAGGAAGCAAGTTAGAATGGCTATGTTGAAGGAACGTAGCCATATGCAAGCTCTTCCTGTTGATTCTAGTCTTACTCTTTTTTCTTTTCTTTTCCAGAAAAGCATCAATGCAAGAAGGCAAGGAGCTCCCACTTGTGGGTGACCAGGAAACAAGGGCGAACTGCTTTGCACCATCTCACCAGGCAGTTCAACAAGAAGGAAGGGACAGAGATGAAGATAAACAGTGTAAAGTTATCACCTACTTTCTTACCTCTTATTTCTGGGCAAGGGAGAGGTTAAGGCTTCCTTGAGTCCAAGCTTTTTCAACTATAACCATGATGATAGTCACATAGTTTTTCCATTAGCACATCCAAAAATCATCTTTCTTTGTGGACTTTGTGGTTCATCTCTTTAGAATTGCCCAATGCCAAAATGAGAGGAAATTCTAGGATAGTGTAGTGTCTATGGAGCAGTGCGTATTGAAAACCTGCAATAAGGCATGTTTGGCATTGCAACCCAAGCCCCACCTTTTTCTGAATGCGCTGAATGTACAAAGGGGCAGGACTTTGATCACAACATAGCACTTGCCATCTTGCAGATTTTGATGCCCATGAAAGTATCGCTTGCGGTCTCTGTTATATGTTAGCACTACAGATCATCTGACACAGAGGATATTTTGATGGGGAGAGCAATTCTCTTTAAAGGCTTAACAGCTTTTAATGTAGGGCGATTCACATACGATCTCTGAGCAGAACTCAATCCCCAAAGAGATATGAATTGGGAGATATAAATTGGGGTAACCACAAGGTCTGTTGTGTGGTTAATAGCAGTAAGACTCACTTTGAAGAAGTGCTTTAACCTCTGCTAAAGCTCACCTTTTAGCTGCAACCTGTACAGCTAAAGCAGTTCATTGTGAAGGGAAGCAATCCTTCTCAGTATTAAAGGGAACTTCACAGGTGTTCCCCTTAAAAGTCAGTGCTGAAAAGTCATTTCATGGCACCAAAGCAAGATGGGTTTTCCTATCCAACTAGGATCACATGTGTTGTATAGAAGTGATGGACTAGTGTAGTCTTCTCAAGCCGCGCACTCTATAGATATGCTATATTATAACTCCCATAACATCCCTAAGTTTAATCACCTACAAATTACTAAATTTCAGTTGTAGTTGTTTGTGTTTGTATGTGTGTGCAGGCTGAAAGAGAAGAAGAAGTGATATTTTGGCATAGTTGTACTCCATAACATATATTCCATGTTACATTGAGATGCAATAAGATGGCATGAGTTCAGCACCATTTATTCCAGAGTCTTCTGCAAATTGCAAAGTCAGCATTTTCAGCTTCCTTTCTACAGCTCCTCTTTCTTGTTTTCAGTGGAGCTTGTTGTGCAGAATGGAGAAGGTCTTGTCCTAAACTGCATACAGAGAAATGGTCTTGCTGTCTGGCAATGCAATTGAAGTGCAGCTAGATACATCTGGATGTTTTGGGGTGGATTCTGATAGCTGCTAGAAAACCATCCTGTGCACCTAACAATCCAGACTTTTGCTTTTCTCGTTTCCTACACAGAAGGCCTTGACAGCTGCTCCCTCCTGATCTAAGACCAGGGCAGATTAAAAGGCTTTGATCTGTTTGAGGGAAGTGGTTGGATGTTGGGCGGGAGGAGAGTTACCGTAGTTGAAGAACTGCCTAAGCAGCTGTGCAGGCAGGCTATCTATTCCAGCTACAAGCTGGGTAACTCCCTTCTCTGCCAAGAGAAAATCTGTATTTACTTATACTAAGCTGATAATGGTGGCTAACCTTTGCTCATGATCCTCATCCACAGTGAGGGGATATGCACATGTGTGCACATGCTGAAGAGTTTTGGAAGAGAATTTTTAGAAAGAAAGTGGCCCCCAAAGTATTATAGTAGTAGTAGAAAAAGTAGGAGAACAACATCCTGTTTCCTTCTGCTTTTCATATATGAGACATGTTTAGATGCTTGCTGTAATGTGAGATGATTGGCAGCTACACAAAAAAGAAGTAGCTGGATATTATTATTATGGAAGTAACCTCCTGGTTTTCACACCTTCCTTCCTTTTTTCCTTCCTTGTTTTCCTTCTCATCATAGATGAGTGATGGCCAGTAACTAGATCTTGATGAATAACCTTGATGTATAATAACCTGCAACTATAGTACTTCAAACTCATATAGCCAACTACATTTTCTTTTTCCTTGTTTAAATATTTATTGCAAGAGATTGAGAAAGTAAGAGAAATAGATGGAAGGGACAAAATGTATATGAGAGAAAAATATTACATACTGTATGCAGTTAAAAATATTTAAATTTTCCAGAATGCTCTCAAGTCATCATTTCCTTGGTTCATTTTGTAAGAAGGGAGCTCTCTGGTGGCTTAAGACACTTTATAATGTTAAAGACACTTTAATATGTTTATTTACATATATACAAGCTGAACAATGAAGAGACAGATAATATACGGTATTCTCCTTACTGGTAAGAAATATACTACCTCCACCAAATTCCCTAGAGAAGAAGCAGCTAGATATACTTAGAAGGTTTAGATTTTTAGAGCAAAATGTTATTTGTAATTCTCAACCTATTTCTAGTCTTTTATTTCTTTATAGCAGACACTCGCCCATCTCTTTCCAGCAAGGTATGGGCAAATGTATTGCATTTTCTATAAATGACTCCTTCTATTTAAAAAAGGAACTATGTTCTAAACATTCTGGACCATCACCTATGATTTCCTTGAACAATAGAGGAAATTGGCATGTTAGGCCATTGTTAAGGAATCTTATGTATTTGTATTAGTATTAATATTCCAAGCCTTAGAAAAATTCAGATTCGTTGACAACAGTGCTTAAATTCAGGAGCGGGATCTTAATTCCTTTTTCAGTTTCCTTTAGAATTAAATGTAACTTGTTTGGTTGATTGCACAGAAAGTTAAACAGATCTGCTTTGATGTGGATTCTCACTCATTATTTTTAATTGGGATGTCTAAAACATGATGTATCAACTGCTTTGAATGACTTATTTTTGAAACAAGACAACAGAGTGCGGTGTATTCTTAACACTTTTTTACCGTCTTCTGCAATGTTGCTTATAAAGAGCATCTGTTTATCAGAATAGTTTGGTTTGGGAGGTTTCATTCTCAAGGTCTTACTAACCAGCATGAAGGATGTCACAAAGCACTCTTATAGATAAAACTTATTTAAATACTGCCAGGTCAGTCTAAATTCAAAGAGTGGTGCAGTGGCCTAGAGGTGGAGCTCTCACCTCACAATCAGGAGGTTGTGAGTTCGATCCTAGGTAGAGGCAGATATTTCTCTCTCTGGGCACTGTGAGAATATATCTGCTGCGAACGAACTCCACATTAGCAACAGGAAGGACATCCAGCCAGTAAACACTCAGCTCCATTCAGTTGCCCCAACTCTACCCCGATGCAAGGGATTATGGGGTCATTAAAAGACAAAAAAAAAGGTCAGCTGATGTCCTAAGCACATACCAACAATGGTAACTCTTGAAGAAGCAACTCTTCATGCCATAAGAGGGAAACAAATATGATACCTAAAACACCTTCAAACTAAACTTTTAAACTTTAGTCACTCACCATGCCAAAGAAAACAATGCAAATTAAAGCTGAACACAGCAAATAAGGACAATTATAAGCCCTTGGACTAAAGTCAAATGTGGCAGTAAAAGAGTTAAGGGGATAGTAGCCAGGAGGAAAAACTCTGTGATGCCCCCTTCCTTTGGTGCCCTAAGCATATGGTTATTTTGCTAAATGGTTAATTCAGGGCTAAAGTGTTGAGTATTTTCAGTGGAAGATGAAGTGAAGGGAGATACTAGACCAGACAAGTTGGATTCCATCTGTCCTGAAACCTTCTTCCTCTGATCCAATGAGCTGTCATGTGACTCAGGGGTGGGTTCTAACTTACCTCGCTGCCGGTTCGCTTCCTCCCGTGCCGCGTGGCCACGCCTCGTGGGGGCGCACATGCGCAGTGCAAAAAAATTTTTTAAAAAATTAAAAAGACGAAAAGATGGTGACGCATGCGCAGTGCCGGAAACTCGACTTCTGCGCATGCGCAGAAGAAAACAGAAAAATTCAAAAAAAAAAACGCCGGCGGCACCCACGGACCGGCACCCAGAAGAAAAAAAAACCGGAAATTTTTAAAAAAAAAATAAAAAAAATTTTTGGACCGGTTCAGGCGAACCGGTCCGAACCGGTAGGAACCCACCTATGATGTGACTGCTTGAGCAACAAGGGGTTACAGACGACTTAGCAAGGTACATATATATGTGACATTATAAGCTGTCCTGTCCCGCCTAAATGAACCAAGGAAAGCAAAATGATGGACCCATTTCTGTTTTGTGTAACCAATACCAAAGTTAGAAAACTTGGCATGAATGTATCAGATTGTACATCTATTGTTTACCAATCAATAATGCAAGATGTAAAGTTTTCCAGTTTAACATTTTTATTAGGTTATAAGATAAAATACAAAATACAAAAGTAAATAGGAAGACACAGTGGGAGGGGGTGGAGTGAGGAGAAACCGGGGAAAAGAAAAGAAGAAACATTGACTCATTGAAGCATCAAACCACAACTTTTTGTTTTTCCATAATAATATAAACTAGCCATTTCTATAAAAACATATCAATCGGTAAAATCCAAAATCAAAGTTTCATTTTTTTCCACTTTAAGCACAAAGTTCAGAAGCGATCTCCATGTGGAAACAAAGGTACTTATATTCTTTCTTTTAACCCAAATGATCAATTTAGCCATTTCTGCCAACTCCATCAGCTTCTGTAGCCATTTGTCCATAGTGGGAATTGAAGTGTCCTTCCATTTTTGTGCGTATAACAGTCTTGCTGCTGTCAACATATATAAGATCAAATTTTTTTTCTGTCTTTTTCCATTAAACCCAAAAGAAAGGTTTCTGGTTTCATTTTTATTTTTGTTTTAAGAATTTTCTGTATTATAATATGAATCTTACTCCAAAATTTCTTTGCTTTATCACATGTCCACCATAAATGGTAAAAAGTTCCTTCTTTACTTTTACACTTCCAACATTCATTTGAAATACCTTTATACATTCTGGATAACTTATCTGGTGTTAAGTACCAGCAATACATTATCTTATAAAATTTTTATTTTAAATTATAGTTTAGGATACATTTTAAACCTTTCATCCTCATATTTTCCCATTGTTCAAGCATCACATTATATCCAAAATTCCTTGCCCACTGAATCATGCAGTGTTTTACATGTTCACTTTCTAAATTCAATTTCAATAACATTTAATAAATCTTAGCAATAATATGTTTGTCACTACCACACAGTAAGATTTCCAATTCATTTTTAGCAAAATCAAACCCACAACTTTTTTTATCTGATTTAAATCGTTTTTTTCAGTTGTTCATATGTAAACCACTGGCAAACATAACATTTACATGATGTAAAGTTTTCTTCAAGGCAGGCAATAGGGTGACACTCCATCATACATACTTAAATGTTGATTTGGTGGAGCAACTTGACTTCCTTAAGATGAAATTCCCATTGCTGGGCTTTCATGACTTACTTTTGAGAGCTGGTCTTTTTCATCCACCACCAAAGCACAGACCGACACACATGGACTTGGGTTAAAGTCACAGCCAGTTGTGAGCCGCGGTGGTGCAGTGGTTAGAGTGCAGTACTGCAGGCTACTTCTGCTAATCACCGGCTGCCAGCAGTTTGGCAGATTGAATCTCACCAGGCTCAAGGTTGACTCAGCCTTCCATCCTTCCGAGGTGGGTAAAATGAGGACCCAGATTGTTGGGGGCAATATGCTGACTCTGTGAACCGCTTAGAGAGGGCTGTAAAGCACTGTAAAGCGGTATATAAGTCTAAGTGCTATTGCTATTGCTATTGGCTTATTTGAACAACTGCTCATGTCATCTGAGAGATGCATAGGAGACTTCATGTGATTTGCTTAGATAGATCTCTACCAGTTCTTCTAGGAGCATCTACATCGTGCTCCTACTGGATGAAGACCTCATGTGGCTCATCTAGATGTCTTTCTGTTAGTTTCTGAACCACCTAGGTTGCAATAGAATTCACCCACTACCACTCTTGCTTTTGCACTTGTCCAATTGCTGTTCCTTGTCTTACTCACTAATTCAGCTAAGTCAGAAAGGATGTGCTGTCTCTGAGGCTGCACATTATAGACACCACATCCAGCACAGCTGGAATGCTCTGGCCAGCAGACCATAGAAGAGAAAACTGCTCTAATTGTTTCATGCTATTGCCTGTTTGCCTGGAAAGTAAGAGAGGTTTTTTTTTTTTCCTAATTGCTATGGGGAAGTTGAAAGTGTATTTGCATGTATTTGCACATATGCATACTGTGAGTATATTTGCCTGTAAAAAAAAAGCATGTAGATGCAAAGTTGTGTGCAGGTGTGAGAACTGCTGTGCTTCAAACATAGGTGTTGGCAGTGCTCAGAAGCTGTATGAAGGTTGCCAGTAAAATGTTAGTGTGACTTGTTTTGCTAAGGTTTTGTGTTCCCTCTGTTCATGCTCTTGTGCCCGGCTGACATTTAGCTTCAGGATGTCTTTAACAGATGAAATGAATTCTCATTTTAAAATCTTATGAAAAATCTACATCAGCAGAACACTGGAGCTTATTCAGAATGCATATATTGTAGTAACCTATGTTCATCAAATGTAATAATTTTTGAAAAACATCTCAGTGCTTGTTTGGACTGAGTTTTTCCTCTTCCATGGCTGTGATGGGAGGTACTAACTACTTGCTAATAGAAACAAATATGAAATAAATAGTTCGTTGTCCTACATGTTAGATCTATGAATGCAGAACAAGAATGAAGTGTCATTTCAGTTAGAGCTGTCTGGGATTTTTATCTATTTTTTTCCTAGTAGTGTCTTTTGTCAGTCTTTCAGCAAGGTACCTGGTCGATAGCAATCAACATGGACTGCTAACCCAATTAGAATGAAAAATGAGGAAACAAGGAACTAATGTCAAGTGCTTTCCTGACATGCTCAAAATGTTTTAAATTTTGTTCCGACGACGCATGGAACATTTTAATAATTTCAAGTTTTGCTTCACCATAATTTTATCTTCTGAGTTGTGCACATACCTAATTTTCAAACTTTATTGTTTATCACTTTAGCAGCTTTTACTGAAACATGGAAGGAACTTACTATATATGAATTAATAATATGAATCATGAATGTCCACCTGTAATTGTAAGCCTATTGACTTACAAATACTCATGCCACAGTAAAAGGAAGAGAGTTCTGAGATTTTGGGAGGAATCATTCTAACATGGCCTGATAGTTTTCATAGTGAAGGCCACTTTTTTCTCTTTGAATACCATGTTAATGATAAAAGAGATGGCGACAAGACAAAGAAATGGACATATCTAAGACAAAAACTAAAGTTAATTCATTTAAATTATATTACATAAAATTCACAAAAGAAAATAGGATTGTATTCTATGCACCACATCAGTTTGACTTTTTCATACAATAGAAATTATAGTTTGGTATGCTTCTGCAGGGACTCTGGCTGTTGTTCCTAAGCTTTCTAAAAACTATGTTTAGGAATGCTGAGGCTGAAGACTGAGGCTGAAGACTTGACACCCCCAGTCTACAATGTGTGTGGGGAGTCCTTTTATTTTATATCCTGTCCTTCTATTCCTCCTCTTGTCTCTCCTATTTTGCCTCTCACACAAAATCTTACCAAGCAGAGCTGGCCCCAGACACTCCAGAGAATGACATTATTACACAATGCCGTTCCCGGGGCTATTTTTCAGCAGGGTTAGGAAGATGTCTTCCCTGAAAAAACTGCTGATTTCAGCCTACTGCTTATTGTAAGACTGCCGGGAGGCTTCTCAGGAGCTTATGATGATGATGATGATGATGATGATGGTAGCTGAAATTGCATTTCCTCTCTTCTCCTCTTCAGGATGTCTTTGAAAACAAACCCTCAGTGCCAGAGTACAAAGTGGCCTATGTACAGAAGTCGCGCTTCATCCTTCTTCACTACAGCATCTTCAAAGCCCTGTGGGACTGGCTCATCCTCCTGGCTACTTTCTATGTGGCAGTAACTGTTCCCTACAATGTCTGCTTCACTGATGCTGAAGACAGCTTGACAGCTGCCCGCAGCACCATCGTCAGTGACATTGTAGTCGAGATGCTTTTCATTGTTGGTAAGGACTTAAGACTGGGTTGGGGAGAGTCAAACGTATATTTACAATGGTATGAAAAGGACACACCTGGGCAGACATGTGAAATGGGCATCAACGTTCCTAGAGCAGAGATCAAATCATGTAGTATTCTTTATTTCTAGAACATTCTTTAACTTCAACCACATTGAAATGTATGGACTTCAACTCCCAGAATTCTCCCAACCTGCTGGCTATGGGAATTCTGGGCATTGAAGTATAAATTTTGCTTAATATTGCTGAGTTTGAGAAACACTGTTGTAGGATAAGGAACAGTCAGCTCCCAGCAGTGGATCACAACAAGCTTTTTGAGGCATGTCAAAGGCTACTTTTCAAAAGCAGATAGAGCCAGAATCTTTTTTGGAAAGATATTGTAAATGTTTGAATGGATACCCTAAGCATTTTCAAGACTTAAGACAATTATGTTGCCTCTAAAACCTATCAAACCTGAGGAATAAAAAAGGGTCCCAGATTTTTCATCTTCTGTATATGTTTTTTTCTCCCCCAGACACAAAATGGATAATGATAGATTTCATTTTGACCCAGAGCCATACTTTTTGATCACCCTGCACCTGCTCTATACAGTAATGCAGGGTAAAATATAATAGAAAAACAAAATTGGTAATTGAATAATTATTACCTTTTTAATAACAGTAGTTAGATCATTAAATTATGCAGTGTTCTCTGATCAGAATAATACTGTTATTATCAAATGTTAAGTATCTAGCTATTCACTTAGTACAGCCTTGCACTGGCCCTATACCTGCATTATAATAGAATATATTATCAATTAAGGTGAATATTTGTAGCTCGGGGTTGAAATGAGGGGTCCTTGGTGCTCTCTGAGCTTGCTTGTTTTCTTGCAGACATTTCATTACCCTAACTAGGTAACATCATCAGTGCTAGTAAGGAGTGCTGCCTGCTGTCAGTTTATTTTCTGGTGACTTGTCTGACTGTGTGGGTTGGGGCGGGTATTGGGGTAATTGCTTACTTGATTGTTGGACTGAAGTTGACCTTGGAGTTAATCTATGCTGATCTGAGTGCTGATTACTGATGGAGAGGTGCTGGAGTCTTTTTCTCCAGCCAACTAAAGCCCTCCAAAACATCTTAAGTAAACTAAAAGACCCAGCAACCCCAGAAAAAAAAAAACAGGAGGCACCTAAAACATAGAATTGAATAGAATTCTTTATTGGCCAAGTGTGATTGGACACACAAGGAATTTGTCTTTGGTGCATATGCTCTCAGTGTACATAAAGAAAAATAAAACATATTCATCAAGAATTATACAACACTTAGTGATAGTCATAGGTTACTAATAAGCAATCAAATCGTACTTGGAAACAAATAAAACAATATAAATTGTAAAGATACAAGCAACATGATTATAGTCATAAATGGGAAGGGATAGGTACTAGGAAGGATTAGAAGAATAATAGTAATAATAAATAATTTGACAGTGTTGTCGGAATTAGTTGTTTAACAGAGTGATGGCATTCAGGAAAAAACTGTCCTTGTGTCTAGTTGTTCTGGTGTGCAGTGCCCTATAGCGTCGTTTTGAGGGTAGAAGTTGAAACAATTTATGTCCAGGATGTGAGGGGTCTGTAGATATTTTCACAGCCCTCTTTTTGAATCGTGCAGTATACAGATCCTCAATGGAAGGCAGGTTGGTAGCAATTGTTTTTTCTGCAGTTCTAATTATCCTTTGAAGTCTGTGTCTGTCTTGTTTGTTGCAGAGCCAAACCAGACAGTTATAGAGGTGCAGATGACAGACTCAATAATTCCTCTGTAGAACTGTATCA
>QLTV01001726.1:687829-764444 GCA_003457575.1 Thermophis baileyi
GTATTTTAACAGAGGGATCATTTGAGATGCAGTCATTGGTGTACAGAGAGAAGAGAAGTGGAGAGAGCATACAGCCCTGGGGGGCTTCTGTGCTAATTGTGCAGGTATCTGATGTGATTTTGCCTGGCTTCACCTGCTGCTTCCTGTCTGTTAGGAAGCTTATGATCCATTTACAAGTGTGGTCAGGTACAGCTAGCTGATTTAGTTTAGTTAGAAGAATGTCTGGAATGATGGTATTGAATGCTGAGCTGAAGTCTACAAAGAGGACCCTTGCATAGGTTTTTGGAGATTCAAGATGTTGTAGGATGTAGTGCAGAGTCTTATTAACAGCATCATCTGTCGATCTATTTGCTCGGTAGGCAAATTGCAAGGGTCTAACAGTGGATCTGTGATGGTTTTCAAGTGGGTCAGCACTAGCCTTTCAAAGGTCTTCATAACCACAGATGTTAGAGCAGCCGGTCTGAAGTCATTCAGTTCCTTGATGGAGGGTTTCTTCGGCACTGGGATAATAGTAGAGCATTTGAAGCAAGAAGGAACATAGCACATCTCTAGTGATTTATTAAAGATGCGGGTGAAGATGGGGGCCAGTTGGTCAGCACAAACTTTTAAGCAAGAAGGAGTTATCTTGTCTGGGCCTGGTGCTTTTCCTGGCTTTTGTCTGTGAAATAGACCTTGCATCTCATTCTCTGTAATCATCAGAGGTGGTGGGCCCAATGGGATGGGGTAGGTCAGTGATGGCGAACCTTTTTTGGTTCGCGTGCCAAAAGGGTGTGTGTGCGCGTGCTAGCGTGCGCGCACATGCACACACCCATTCCCTCCCCTCGTGCATGTGCACAAACCCCGCACTGCCCCCTGTGCATGCGCACAACCCCCCTGCTGCCCCCGTGCATGCACACATGCCTCACTGAAGCCTGGGATGGTGAAAAATGGCCAAACGGGCAAACGGGAAGTTTGGAAAAATGGACTTCCAGTTTGCCTGTTGGGCCGTTTTTCGCACTCCAGAGGCTTTAAGGAAGCCTCCTGAAGCCTCCGGAGTGCAAAAAATGGTCCAACGGGCAAACCGGAAGTCCGTTTTTCCAAACTTCCCGTTTGCCCGTTTGGCCATTTTTTGAGTAGTTCGGAGAACCGGTAGTTGAAATTTTGAGTAGTTCGGAGAACTGGCAAATACCATCTCTGGCTGGCCCCAGAATGGGGTGGGAATGGAGATTTTGCAATATCCTTCCCCCAGGAGTGGGGAGGGAATAGGGATTTTGCAGTACAGTATCCTTCCCCTGGAGTGGGGAGGGAATGGAGATTTTACAGTATCTTTCCCCTGCTACGCCCACCAAGCCACACCAAGCCAAGCCAAGCCAAGCCAAGCCAAGCCAAGCCAAGCCAAGCCAAGACCAAGCCACACCCACAGAACCGGTAGTAAAAAAATTTGGATTTCACCACTGCTTAGCTGTTGTTGGTATGTCTGAGATGGGGATTGTGGAGATGGAGTAGTTTTCTCTCAAACCTACAGTAAAACACATTCAGGTCATCTGCCAGTTTTTGATTTCCTTCAGCATGGGAAGGAGGTTTGTTATAACCGGTGATATTTTTAAGAGTTTTCCACAGATTTGCTGGTTCATTTGTTGAGAACTGATTCCTTAGCTTTTCAGAGTAGCTTCTTTTTGCTGCTCTGATCTCCCTTGTTAATATGTTTCTGGCCTGATTGTACAGCATTCTATCACCTTTTCTGTAGGCTTCCTCTTTGGTACGAAGTAGCTGCTTAAGTTTAGCTGTGCACCACGATTTATCATTACTGTATTTTTGCAGGTTTCTGGTCGGCACACATAGGTCTTCACAAAAACTGACATATGATGTTACAGTATCTGTTAGTTCATCCATTCTGCAGAGGTATCTTCGAAAACATTCCAATCAGTGCCGTCAAGGCAAGCCTGTAGCTTTAGCTTTGCCTCCTCACTCCAAGTCCTCATTGATTTAATTGTTGGTTTCATGGTTTTAAGTCTTTGTCTATAAACGGGTACAAGGTGAATCATGCAATGATCAGAGTGTCCCACAGCTGCTCGTGGTAAAGACCGATAAGCATCTTTTAATGTTGTGTAGCAATGGTCTAAAGCATTCTTGCCTCTCGTGAGACAATTGACATGCTGAAAATACAATGTAAGAACTGCAACAACCACTATGCAGGACAAACAGACAGAAGACTGACAGAACGCATCCATGAACACCAACTGGCAGTCAGAAGACATGATGAAAATTCTTTAATTTCACAACATATAAACAGATTTAACCATAGTTTCAATTGGGAAAATGAGACAATCCTAGATCAAAAATGCCGGGGAATTTTGAGAAACCTGGCACTCTGACAAATCAGCCATTAATGACACATAGACATTAACAACATCTGTAGACTATCAACCAGGTGAAAAAAGAAAAAGACTCCAGCTCCTCTCCACCAGTAATCAGCACTCAGATCAGCATAGATTAACTCCAAGGTCAACTTCAGACCAACAATCAAGCAATATCTCAATACCCGCCCCCACCTAGACAGACAGACAAGTCACCAGAATATAAACTGACAGCAGACAGCACTCCTTTCTAGCACTGATGATGTTACCTAGTTAAGGATAATGAAATGTCTGCAAGAAAACAAGCTAGCTCAAAGAGCACCAAGGAATATACTATGTTTGACCATTGAATAATGCTTTCAAGTATTACCCCAAACAGCCAGGATATCTCTATAGAATATAAGTGTTGGACTTAGTGAGGCTTTTCTGTTTGAAAATCTTCAGACTATCACAATTCTCCATGTTTTCAGTATTCCCTATTTGGGGGGAACTGATAGAGAATTAAACAGATGTTTAAAAAATTTCAATATGCCAAGAATTGAATTCTAATATTCCAAAGATATATAGCTGTGATTCCTAGAAACTGAAGCACAAACTCCAATTTCTACAGCTTAAGTTGGGCAATATGGTAGAACAGCCATGTATTCCTGGGCAAAAATGCAACTGGTATAAAGAGCTACCCGCAAAGCACTTTGTGGTATTGAATCCTACACAGCCCTATTTTGCATATCAAATGTTCCTGTAGAACTTGATGTCATGGAGAATTGGTATTGGCAAATGTGTAAGTGCCCCCTTTTCTTTTTTGACAGATATTGTTTTGAACTTTCGGACCACATATGTTAGTGAATCAGGCCAGGTGGTTTATAATACGCGGTCAATTTGCCTCCACTATGTGGCGACATGGTTCTTCGTGGACTTAATTGCAGCCTTGCCCTTTGACCTCCTCTATGCCTTCAATGTTCCAGTGGTGAGTGATGCTTTATCTGCTCCTGGCAATGAGCAAAAGTACTCTATAAGAAAGGCCCCAGCCAAATGGTGAATTTCCAGAAAGAGAAGCCCATTCAGAGGCACCAGCTTTTAAGCCACATGGCCACCAGCAGATGCTTTATAATTGTACAAGGTCAAAGATGTTATTCCTGTAAAGTGGCCTACACATGATAAGATGCCAAGATAATGGTAAATGCCAATATCTTCTCTGCTATCCTAAATATATAAAGGAGGGTGGATCAATATCTAGGAAGACCTTTTTATGTTTTATATTTTTATTAAAGTTTGTTATGAGTTAAAATGCAAATAACAAAATCAGGAAAGATAAAGAAGAAAGAACAGAGGGACAAAGAAAAAGAAAGAAGGAAGAATGTGGTGACTTCCAACTTTTTTCAGTGCAGTACCGTAGAATACAAAAAAAAAATGTTACAACCTCAACCTTTTGCTTTACATTTCTAACTATTTCAACCCATTTCTATAACAAAGTCAATCTAGTCATCATAATCTAAAATTAAAGTTTCATTTTTTTTAAATTTCAAGCACAAAGTCCAGAGGTGGTTTTCCACTAGGAACAAAATTAGATGGATTTAATTAAAATGGTCAATTTTGCCATCTTCGCCAACTCCATCATCTTTACCATCCATTCTTCCATTATGTGAATTACCAGTAGTGTATCTAATATCTAGTAAACCACTAGTAAAAAAATCCATTGAACATGTTAAAGGTTTCAACAATAGTAAACACAGTGTACTTACAGACATTAATTACAATGCTCTTGAAGAGCAGATCATGTTATTAGCTCTTATGACAGGGATAATCTGCAGCCAAGCAGGTGCTCCCACTCAGGTGTTCCTTCAGTTTGCCTGCCATGTTTTTATTTTAGTGTGTTCCACTTCACTCATTCTTCCCCTCTGTCATTCAGCCCACTGCATTTCATACTCATTGGGCATATTCTCTCCTCACTAGATACGACAAGTTTCATGTCCCCTTTAAAACGATGTTATTCAGAAGATCTCTATGTCGACTGGATTTACCAACACATCCCTTTTAATATGATAATTTGGCTATGTCAAAATTAAGTTGAAAAATCAGTCAGTTTATGTAACAGATAGCTATATATTTTAAAGACTCAGATTTAAGGAGCGTGGCTAGCATATGTGGAAGTGAGGTTCTGAGGGAGGCGCGTACTTTATACATCAGCTATTTTGCTATTAGAAGTAGCTGAAAAATCTACTGCCATTAAGGCCAAAATAAAGCCTTACCACTGTCTCAGGGGTTGGAGAAAAATGACCTAAACCCCTCAACATCTTGCCAGAATTGAATTATCTTAGTCAGATGTGATGCAGAAAGGGCCTGCTGAAAGTCTCTTACCTCTGCAGAGGTGAGAGATGATAGTCTTCTCTCATTCCATAAGGTAGGAATAGCATCTACAGTACCTTATGGAATACTGGCTGCCAGGAACTTTTATTTCACTGTTCCTTCAGTCACAGCTGACTGTTGATGCCTATTTTGGGTTTTAACCTTGCTTTTTTGTAATTATGTTTTAGGTTTGGTATAGATTTGGGCTCCTCCTTCTCCTCTCATTTGATGTTTGAGTCCACTGGGTTTGGGACAGATTACTGTGAAAGAAAGTAAAATAAAAACTGTCACATGAAGTTATCCTACTGGAAACAGTAATTACCACTCTTGCAAAATCCCAGACCTCCAGTTTAGATTTTAACTATGCAGCCGTCTCTTTTCTAATACTGGTACCTGCTTTTTCTAAAGCCCTGGCCCACTTTTGGTGATTTTGCTTCCAGGGGAAATGTTGGGGCTGAGGCTTTTTATACTAATTCAGCACATTATCTGAACAAGAAGTGGACATATTTTGATCAGTGTGCTTTATTTAAAAGAACAAGTACATAATTGGACACAAGATATAAACATGATTTTTGAAATGAGATTCAAGTGGTAGTAAATGGGACACACCCACACACACTTTCCCAAAAATCTTCATTCTTCCTGCCGACCCATTTTATTTTGTTAAGGGACAATTATTGTTGCATGCGCATTAAACTAGTCAGCTTTTAGTTTAACATTTTTGCTGCATAATTGAAGTCCTCTGAATTGTTCACATTTCCCTCTTGTTCACAAGTGCACTGTCTGGGTTACAGAATGATTAGTACTTAGGAGAATAAATCACTGTCTATATATTGTATGTGATTATCTACATTCACTTGTTTCTATCAAGAAAATATAGTGAGTTTTGGGCACATATCCAAGAATCTCTTAGAGTGTTTTTTATATTTCTCAAGATCCAGTCAGCAAAGTAATGCAAAACTTCATCTTCTTTAATAATGTATCTACACCATGATTGCAGCCTAAGTTTTATATGTTCCTCAAAGCCTTGAAAAAAATCAGAAAAGTTGAACATTTTGAAATTCAGCATTGAACTGACAAGATGTCTCTAGCTGAACATCAGAGCAGCTTTAGACACTGTTCTGATTCCAGCTGAAATTCATTTAGACTCTTTTCTTCTGGCAAATCCCACATCTCACCTAGCTCCTTCATTTTGGATGCACCTTTCTTTCTTGTCTTTCATTTCTCTCTGGTGCAACCCTTTGGTGGACATGTTGAGATATGCATGCCATCAAGACCAAGCACTTGAAGCCTTCAGTACAGCCTCTTGGCTAATGAGGTTGCTGGCCAACCTTACGACACAGAGGGCAAAAGAGTATCTTACTTTCCAATCAAAACTTTTTGATTTGTTTTACCTTGTCTTTCAGATTACAGTGACCTGGCTTTAGTTCAGTGGTACCATTTGTGCTACACCACTAGGAAGAGTTGTGAGGGCCATGGTCCAGAAATAAAGTCATTGTTCCCACCTACCCATCCCTGAGAAGAGCTTGGGCACATCGTAAAATGAAATTGGGTTGGAAAAAGTAGTGTTTGGATCCCACAAGTCCATGATTTCTTAGACAAGCACAATAAATTACGGTTTAAAAATATAGTAGCTGAGTTTATACATCAACCCAAAATCACCACATTAATGTTTAATATTATGCATGAATTTACTAACCTGTGATCACTTCTTGAGTTTTGTGACCAGGTGGAGTTTGGCTGAATGTTCCAGTGGCCTGCCGCTTTATGTCAATCTGTTTTTCTCTTCCTACCTTTCCCAGACATACCTGGTACACCTGTTAAAGACTGTCCGTCTCTTGCGCTTGCTCCGCTTGCTCCAGAAACTGGACCGCTATTCCCAGTACAGTGCCATGGTCCTGACCTTGCTCATGTCCATGTTTGCCCTGCTGGCTCATTGGATGGCTTGCATCTGGTATGTCATCGGCCGGCAGGAGAGCAACGACCCTGGGACCTGGGACATTGGTGAGTTTAGGGTATGATTGGGAAGCCCTTGTCATACAAATCCTGGTGCATTGCACCAAGCAGAATCAAGTACATCTCTTCACAGAATTCATAGTCAGGACATTCTCTTTTCCAGCAAGATAGAATCTAAACTTTTGAAAGAGTTTGAAAGAAATACAACATTTTTAGGGAACAGGTTTGGAACCACCTTTGCCAAGCTTGTGCCAAACTGTGGCAACATAATTTGGTTTAATCTAGGGAAAAGCAACTTTGGAGCATACGAACATTAATGCCAGTAACATCAAAAATACTTCATGCTCGCACATAGAATCCCATGAACAGTGGTGCAACTTTTATTATTATTTATTTATTTATGGTCAAAAGGCCCCAAAGCAAATTGCAAACATAATCTAAACTTGACATTGAATAACAAGTAAAATATTTAATAAATAATATATTATACACTTAAAACCTCAGGTCATTAATTTGTTACTAAAACCATGTTTTTATAGTCAAAAATCTGTTGCCACTGTAATCTTAGGCTGTAATCTACAGGTATAATGGTTAAAATGCTGGCCTAGAAACCAAGAGTGAATTCTAGTCCCACCTTCAGCATGAAAACTGACTGGATGACTTTGAGCCAGTCACTCTCTCAGTCTAATATACTTCACAGGGTGGTTGTTGTGAGGAAAATGGGAAAAAGGAGTATTGTGCAAGTTCACTACTGAGATACTTAAAAAGTAATAAAGGTGTGATAAAGATATAATAAATAAATATATTTTAATCTGCAAATGAATTTTTTACATATTCCTGGGTTAAATTTTAAACAGGCCAGATAACTTCCTGCTGAAGGCTCTTATAAAATTCATAGTACAATAAAATAATGATCCACCCTTTCAGGATCAGCATCATTACAGGGATAAAATCTTTGAGAGATGGGAATTTTTAAAAATCTACCGTATAGCATATTTGATGGCAATACATTTAAGCCAGTTTTGAAAAGAATGTTCTGTATTTACTACAAAATAGAAGCCATTCAAACATTTAGGGAGTTGAAAAATATATCTATAATTATTTCCAAATGTTGCAGGTGAACACCATAGGCTTTAGCTATTAATTCCTATACTGAATGATCCCATAGCCTTTGTTTTTATAATCAATTCATGGTCAATGAACTGCTGATGACGTACCGCTGGAGAATAAATTATGAGTATCAATGGCAATCTAAGTAATATTTTGAGTCACCTGTTTAAACCACATATTTACAAAGAATTCATTTGGATAATTCTTTCTTATTTAAGAAAGACATATTTGTAACCAAACTATAATAGTGCTAACCAAGTCTTTGTTATCAAAGGGCATTGTCCAAGAAAATAGCAGACTTTGGAACATAGTATAGGACACTTAAAAGATATTTTTAAAAATTCACCTGCAGTTGTGTTATTAGCAAATATGATCCAAACTGGAGTTCCATATAAAATTTGAGATGCAATATTGGCATTAAAAACATGTATTACTGCATGAACAAATCTTCATTTTGAGTAAAAATATTGAAGCAAGGTTGTCATAATAGATTTTGCTTTCAGAAGTATTGCCTTATAATGATATCGCCAAGCTAGAACATTATTAAATAAAATGTCCAAATAAAATTGTCTACCACCTTACTAGAACTCAATCAACAATAAGCTATTATAACCCAATTAAAGTTTGATGTAATAATTTTTGATGTAATAATTATAAATATTTATTTTCCACCAATTAAAAGCAAATTGTATATGTTTGGGATTGGAATTCAATATTTCCAAATTAATTATATTTGGGCAGAATTGGAACAATATTATACAATTTGCTTTTAAAATGCCCCCATATGCATGTTGTGATTCTGGATGATTAAATGACAGAATAGGTCCTAAAATGAAGCATTGGTGGCCAAGTTTCCTTATTTATCTGGCAAACCTTGGACAGGTGGTTTATATGGCAGGCAATCTAAAAATGAACATAAACTATGAGGTTCTTGTTTAGCCAGTCTTTGTACTAGGGTGAATTTAATAATTTTAAATGGTACAATAGCACATGATAATTCTGGTGGCTTCATGTTTATTTGTGAATGGGGAGCAAATATGATAGATTATTTTTTAACATTGATCAATTTACTTCCCTTGGTCAGATTACTTAATCTCAGTTTCAGATCAGATAGTAATCACTAACCTATAATTTAAAGTTTGTTAACCAATGATAAAGCTGTTCATCTAACCCAATATTATTCCCCAGATATTCTTCTTCTGGAAGGCAATGTATATTGTATTGCAAGATTACTTAGGCAGACTACTTAAATAAGCAAAACCTTAGTTTAAGAGACCATTAGGAGAAATAAAATCTATTTGATCTGAAAGTTGTAGATTCAAACTCAGAAGAAGCCTTTGTTAGAAGACATGCTTCTGAACTTAAGCAGCATATTGAAAGAATACTGAGTAATTAAGTAGCAGGATATCCCACTAAAAAAATCCATGCTCATTATCTCAAGGAATATACTTTTGTTGAAGAAAATGGCTTAAGCCAACTATCGGTGAATCCTAATGAACAGCCATTATATTTGACATAAAAGCTAGATTTATTAAGAAATACATGAAAATAGAAAACTCTCACTTTAAAAAACAACAACCCTAGATTTTAAAGAGCATAAAGCACTTAAGGCAGGGAGGGAGGACTAGGAAATTTCCATTCTCTCCTAAACCCAGAGACTAGCAATAGCTTGTTCATAACTAGCAATAGACCAGATGAGTACTGGATATAGGGACAACATATGAAGCAGGGGTGGGTTCTAACTTATCCCGCTGCCGGTTCGCTTCCTTCTGCGCCGCGTGGCCACACCTCGTGGGTGCACACATGCTGTTTGTGGGCGCGCACGCACGCTTTGCACGTGCGAGCATGCGCAGTGCAAAAAAATAAAAAAAATCCCCCCCCAAAAAGCCAAAAACAAGATGAGGACGCATGCGCAGTGCTGGAAACTCGGCTTCTGTGCATGCGCAAAAGAAAAAAAAAACGGGGGAAAAAATCCAAAAAAATTAAAAAAAAAAAAGATGGCAGCGCCCACAGACCGGCACCGACCGAACCGGAACCGTGACATCATTGTGACATCACCAGCAGGTTGCTACTGGTTTGGGTGAACTGGTCCGAACCGGTAGGAACCCCTCCTCTGATATGAAGACTTTCCCCCTCGTTTATGTCTCACCATTTGCCCTAGTAATCAAATAGGTTCATCAGTGCAAAAAAAAGATGATGCCAAAAAAAAAAAAAAAAGGAGCCGTGATGGCGAAATGGTTAGAATGCAGTATTGCAGGCTAATTCAGTGAGCTAATTCAGCTCATTGCCAGGAGTTCAATCCTTACTGGCTCCAGGTTGAATCAGCCTTCCATCTTTCTGAAGTCGGTAAAATGATGACCCAGAATGTTGGGGGCATTATGATGACTCTGGAAGCTGCTTAGAGAGGTGTGTAAAGCAGTATGGAATGGTATATAAGTCTAACTGCTATTGCTATACAGTCTTTGAAGAATGATCTGGAGAATCAAAGTTTTACTATACTCTGAGTAACATGGGACTTTGCAGGGAATGTGTCAAAATCTGCCATATGCCAAAATTGTTATTATGATAGAAGTCCTCCCCATTTTGATCAATTGAAGTATGGAATTTAAAAAAAAAGATTGATGATCTAGCATTTAACTTGCTATTCTGCTTTGACAAGAAAATTGTTTAGGGCAGATCTCTGAGGCTTTCATCCTACGAATCTCAAGTTCTAAGGTGCCTTATTATATTTAGCGTAGCCTTGTAAAACTTCTGGCTGTGTTCACATGTTGACTTTATCAATACGGTTTGTTTAGCTTGTCATGTATGAATGCAAACAATTGTAATTTTTCTAACATGATCAATGGCTTGGTATATGTAAAACCAGTTATTGTGGGTAACTCTACAAATCATTGAAAAAAATAAACCAGAACTTAAAACAATGTGTAAACCCATTCTATATCATCAGAAGCTTTCTCTGATGATGTAAACAAAAAAAAAAATTAAAAGATTATGTTAAGACAAAGCCAAACAAATTACATTTCAATTTTTAAAATGACCCTAGCCATAAAATCTCTGAACTATTGTCTACCCAAGAGGATTAACCCCTCATTGTGCCCAGCAGGCTGGCTCCATGAATTGGGCAAACGAATCGAGGCCCCCTATGTCAACATCTCTGTGGGTGGACCATCCATCCGCAGTGCCTACATTGCCTCCTTGTACTTCACCCTCAGCAGCCTGACCAGCGTAGGATTTGGCAATGTCTGTGCCAACACAGATGCTGAGAAAATCTTTTCCATCTGCACCATGCTCATTGGGGGTAAGTACATCCTAGGTGTAGACCAGTGCTTCTCAATTATTTTCTGTTACGTCCCCCCCTCCCCCGGAAGAAGTAAACATTTCGCGCCCCCCAACTCTCCACCGCGACTGTAAATAGTATCATTTGTGCATTTAACTGGAGTGGGTGGGGTGGGGTGGTTGATTTTCATGGGGGCAGAAGAGGGACTTGGCACTGAAGGCTCCACTCCCGAGGCCCCCCCATCTTCCTACCTATAGCCTGGCTTTATCGCTACCTATAGCATTGAAAGCCTGGCTTTATCACAGCAAGGGCTGATAGAGACGCAGCACTTCAGTCCTCCTGGACGCTGCCATCTCATAAACACACTGCCAGGCTTCCCGGCAAGCCCCCTGCACCTTTGCTGCCTCAGTCGGAGCCTGATTCCTGAAGTGGCCCTGGGAAGCGTGGAGATCGGGACTTGCTTGGCGAAGCAGGCACTGCGGAGGAGGCGTAAGGCAATCGGGGAGAAAAGCATTTTTGTGCGGCAGAGTTGGCCGCATACCCCGTTTTTGGAATCGGGGAGGAAAGCATTTTCAGGTGGCAGCGCTGGCCGCGTGCCCCATTTTTGGAATAAAAAAAGCATGTTCCCCGGGGTCACACGTGCCCCCCCTGCCATCGCTCTGAGCCCCCCCAGGGGGGCGCACCCCACTATTTGAGAAGGACTGGTGTAGACATACATTTCTTCTCTTCTGCCCTAATAGGAGAAAATTTGGCACTGGCATCTAAAACCATCTTTCCCAACTTAGATGTTTGGACTACAACTCCCAAATTCTCAGACATGATTCCAACTATGCAAGGGCAGTTGTGAGGGGGAAAAAAGAAAAAAAGAAAGGGAAAGTCTATTAAGTTGCATCATAGTCGTGCATCTCAATGGTTAAATTAAGCTTCTATGATCCAAAACATTATATAACTCTATTTTAGCAAAGAGGGGAAAAAAATAGGGAAGGAATATTCCTTTCATGCCATCTTTGCAGGCTGGTTTCCTTGAAGCAGGTCTTGTAACTGTTGGAAACAGGGCTCCTATTAGAAGGGTCATTCACCAGATCCAAATAAATGTTTATCCTCCTTTCTCCTCCTTGCTTCAGCTCTGATGCATGCCGTGGTCTTTGGCAATGTGACAGCCATCATACAACGGATGTATTCACGACGCTCCCTCTATCATACCCGCATGAAGGATCTCAAGGACTTCATCCGTGTCCACCGCCTGCCCCAGCAGCTCAAGCAGCGTATGCTGGAATACTTTCAGACCACGTGGTCTGTCAACAATGGCATTGATGCAAATGAGGTGGGGCAACTCATTCATTGAATTTTCTAGAGGGAGATTGGGAGGGAACATTGGAGGCCTGAATTTGTGACCTGTTTATTTGCAAGAAGGAGCAGGTTTTACAATCTCAAATATCAAGTCAGTATAATAGAAGTTGATGGGTTGGAAGAGTCCGTAATTGTGAAATCTTTAGGAAATAAAGGATTGCTATTGAAATGATACAAATTCAGAGAAAGGCACTACTTATCTTGCGCATCACTGGTTTATTTTAATATAGCTTGCACAAAATAACTTCTTCCCACATCAGCACATCAATTTTTAGCCTCCTTTAATGTGTCCAGACTCTACTATCAGTTGGCATTATAGTAACTGTGAAACAAACCCTGTCTGGATAATGGAAACATTTTCTTTTTGAAAATGTTACTACCTGAACCTTGGCTTTTTAAAAATGTTTGAGATAATCATAATTTAAACAAAGCCCTAATTTTGGAGACATGAGAGAGAAAATGAAAGCAGAAGACTATTATTATTATTATTTTAAATTATAAATTTATATAATATAAATTATATACACAATATAAATTATAAACACAATACAACCCGAAAGCAGAAGACAAAAAGCTTAGAAATGAAGTTGCCAAATCTCAGGATTTAACCCAGTTAAAGATACAAAGTAGACTTTAATTTTGCTTTCAGTAATGTTTCTTAGCCTTGGTGGTTTGAAGATGTATGGACTTTAACACAGAGAATTCTAGGAGTTGAAGTTCACACATTTTCAAACTGCTAAGGTTGAGAAACACTGGCTTAGAGCAATTGTAGTGGAGGAAGAAATGTTGCATTTTTTACCTGGAGTGACAGCATCTTTTGAGAGAAGGATTTTAGACCAGGAGAACAGCAAACAGAAGAATTAAAAGGTTTTCTTCCAGAATAGTTGTTCCCATACCTGTACCCACTTCAGTTATTTTTTGAGGAGTCAAAACTTTCCAGATTCTTTGCTTTACCCTTCCAAGTCTCTTCTGATCAAAATCTAATCATTCCTGCTTCACATCTCTTTGGATATTTGGGCTTTCCAAAAGAAAGAGATTTTCAAGGTGAAGAGATGAATGGGTGACACATTATTCTCTTCTTGGCTTCAGAAATTTAATCTATTTGTCCAGGGTTTTCTTGCCATTTTTTTTTTCATGATGAATTACTAGACTCCAACATTTATATCCCCATCCAAGTTTTCCCCGTCCCATTTCTTGGATTCTGGACTATAGGTTTACATTTCTTACGCTTTTGTCCCTGAGCTTTCATAGTTTTCATCAACCCCACACAAGGGAGAATAAAATCAGCTGCGCCTTATTCATTTATTTAAAGCACTTTCAATCCCATCTGTCATATGAAAAATGGATTAAAGGCATATATATATTTTAAAAAAGCTCCTTCTCAGTATAAAAGGAGGAGGGAGGTAGAAGGAAATGAAAAATAGAACCCATCAAGCTTAAGAACAGGTTCTTAAAGAGTAACAATGATTTGTGTATCAGATTTTCCCACCCATTGCGTGTATGTTCAACTCTCAGCAATGGCCACATGGGAAGGGAAAGGCTGATTTAAAACATCATCAGTTAGATATGATTCAATGAAAGAAAGAGCCTGATCTAGCTGATATTCTGAAAAGAATGATGGAATCACCTGCATCTAATTCCAGCTGCTACTGCAAAATATGACAATTGTCTATCAATCATCTCATTGATAAATGAATGAGTTGGCCTAAACTGATGGGAGACAGCAACTGTAATGGAAGTTAAAGCTTTGCACAATGGGAGACTACAGAGTAGCAGTGTTTCTCAGTCTTGGCAACTTTAAGATGTGTGGATTCTAACTTCCAGAATTCCCCAGTCCTCTCACTAGGGAATTTTGGGAATTGAAGTCCACACATCTTAAAGTTACCAAAGCTGAGAAGCACTGGTGTAGCAGTAAATGTAATTGACATGAAACTCCATACAAAATCATCCTTCTCACCTTTTCTCTGTAGCTCCTGCATGATTTCCCAGACGAATTACGGGCTGATATTGCTATGCATTTGAACAAGGACATCCTGCAATTGCCGTTGTTTGAAAGTGCCAGCCGTGGCTGCCTGCGGGCTTTATCCCTGCATATCAAGACCTCATTCTGTGCACCTGGCGAGTATTTACTACGTCAGGGAGATGCCCTGCAAGCAAATTATTTTGTGTGCTCAGGATCCTTTGAAGTCCTCAAAGACAACATTGTGCTGGCCATTTTGGGTAAGACTCAGGAAGAAGAGTAAGCATCCATTTGGGCAGGGAGTGATAGATCTTGGTCGGGGAACAATGGGGACTAAACAATGGTCCTGATATGGAGCTTGTTCTTATTTCCTTTTAGCACAAAGACACTTTACAAAACCTTTTTCCAGGGGCATTTTCCTCATGACATTGCCTCCCTCTCATTGTAAACCCACTAAGTCCATTCCATTATTCCAATGTAGAAGCAATGTTTTCTTACTTCTTTTGATACAAAATCCTCCCATGTGCCGCCCAGAGTCCTTCGGGAGTTGGGCGGCATACAAATTTTATTAAATAAATAAATAAAATAAATAAATGTGGACCATCTATGATATCTGGGGGGGGGGGAAGTTGCAGGTGATGCTGTTAGGTCCAATGTTCATTTGATCCTACAAGACTGCTGCAGAAACACCACCACATCCAATTGTTGGCTCTTTTGGCTTTGATTGTGAGATAGACCAGACACCTGATCTTTTTTCTTTACACTGAAATATTGAATTCTTTGGAGATCAGCCAGCAATTCTTCTATTGCTACATCTGATATTATGTTTCTGGGTGTGCATGCATGCACTTCAGAGATCATAAGGCAGGGAAGGTGAGACAGACTTCAATAAACATGGGATAAGGGAGGGGAGAGAGCGCGAAGGCTTTTTAAAGAACAAAAACGATTAATGGAGGAAATTGATTCCAAGAGGGAGAAGGAAAAGATGATCCAGAAGCAAAATAGCACTGAGAGCTCTTGGATTTGGGCTCCTTTTCTCTGTACTCCAAATTTGCTCTTCTGATCACTCAGGCAGGTTTGGGGCTGGGAGATGTTGTTTGATATCATTATAGGAGACTCTCATTTCTCTGACAAAATTATAGAACTTATGGGAGTATGATATTCCCATATAAAGAAAGGAGCAAAACAATCAGATGTATGGTCTCTCTCTCTCTCTCTCTCTCTCTCTCTCTCTCTCTCTCTCTCTCTCTCTCTCTCTCTCTCTCTCTCTCTCTCAAAAAAAAAGGAGACTGATAATCCTGTCAGAAGAATGCAGATATTTTTGTTGGAAACAAAAATGTAGGGCAGATAAATAGAAAAGAAGTAAGGCTTGAATTCCCAATGTTCAGGGATACAACAGGTGGCTGTTTTTCCCATTAGCTGGTGACAACTGGAGAGCACAATTGAGACTGCTTTGGAGCTATCCCGCATAAAATTGTGTCCAAGCAGCAAAATTACTTGGTTTATTGCTAATCTATGGTTATGGTAATCTATGTTGGCTGTGTTGGCAGCACAATTTATATCAATATACTTTCCTCCCAATTCAAGGAAAGGAGAAAGCATATTAATATGACAATTGGAAAGACTTATAGAAAGTGTAATTGGAAAGACTTATAGAAAGTATAATTGAATGATGAGCTGGTGTGCTGGGAAGTGAAGTTCAGCAAATGGTTAAACAAAGAGCCGCGGTGGCGCAGTGGTTAGAGTGCAGTACTGCAGGCTACTTCTGCTGATCACCGGCTGCCAGCAGTTTGGCAGATCAAATCTCACCTGCTCAAGGTTGACTCAGCCTTCCATCTTTCTAAGGTGGGTAAAATGAGGATCCAGATTGTTGGGGGCAATATGCTAACTCTGTAAACCGCTTAGAGAGGGCTGTAAAGCACTATGAAGCGGTATATAAGTCTAAGTGCTATTGCTATTGCTATTGCTAAACTACAGATGAGCTCTTTGACAAAACAACAAGTGGGTGCCGGGTATCCATTTTAGACATTTATATTCTCTAACAAGTACAGCAACTCACAGAACAAGACTTGGGAAATCTGTCTAGCTTTAGAAAAGTCATTTAAAAGAGCAAATCTGAGTGGCTTGTTGGGCAGTAGTTTCAGAAATGGATGTGTGAATCCAGCCCATTGGTGCTTATTCCATATACCTTGATTAAATAAGCTGTAGCTAGCATGATGTGTGAACTTAGTCACCATCTAGCAAAAGGTCAATTTCAGAATTGATTCAGAGCACCAGCAGTCTCCAGATGTGTTGAGAGTAATGTCCAGAATTCCTAGCCAGCATTGCCAGGTGGGGGAAGAAGCCATGTTTAGGGAAGTCTTCTGTACAATAAAAGAAGGTCAAATTTTCCTACCTAAGTTTTCAGTGCTTTGGGGATCTACTATATGGAACAAAAAACTAATGTAATTTGAGGAAAACTTGTTTCTTGTTTTTGTTTCCTCTTTTTTGTAAAAATGAAATTGTAATACATATTTCCCACAGATGTAAATCTGTTTAGCATAGCTATGGAAAAGAGTGGTAAGAACTAAGAAAGCAGGCAATTTAGAGCTATTACAATTATTATAAAAATAAAAAAGAAAGAATAACAAAACAATCCATCTTCAGCAGGCAAAATTCTTGTCCCAAGGTCCAGACAGTGTCTGCATTCATACTTTGTGATAAACTGTGATTTAACTATGGAATGATTTAGCAACAGTGGCCTAAGCTCACACATTCCATTAAATCATCAACCATGATTTACATATTACAGAGGATAGTCCAAAACTCTAAATGAAAACCAAGCAAATTATTTGATGGCTTTGCATAACTTGTGAGCCAGTCATTCTATGACTTTGAAGTATTGTTTGAGTATACAAAGGCAGAGGCTGCAATAGCCTCTGCCTCCCAACCCATTCATACATATCCCAAACCTTGACTTTTTGTAGGTAAAGGAGATCTTATTGGTGCTGACCTGCCCAGTAAAGACCAAGTCATCAAGACCAATGCAGACGTTAAGGCACTGACCTACTGTGACCTCCAATACATCAGCCTACGTGGACTTTTTGAGGTTCTGGAGTTGTACCCTGAATATTCTGCCAAGTTCATGGCAGACATCCAGCAGGACCTCACTTTCAACCTACGTGAGGGTAGTGAGATTGAGGTAGGTGAATATGGATGACATTTCCCTATGCCTCTAGCTCTTCGTTCTGGCAGAGTGAGTCATTCCAAGTTAAGAACATTTGACTTCCGCAGGAATTTTCTTTGTCCAAGCCACTAGAATCTGTGCTTCCAGTCTGACCACTCTGAAAGGGCTCTTCTATGTATAATGGAAAGGAAGTGCTTCCTTTATATTTTATCTTTACAGCTTTATGGAAGTAGAACAGGAAAGGGAAATTTGATGTTATTCCATGTCAACTCCAGTGTGGTTACCATAGTTATGCAGACCATCATTTCTCAGCCTTCACAACTTTGTGATATGTGGACTTCAGCACCCAAAATTCTCCGATTAATATTCTTGGTTGCTATTCTCACAATCCAACAAAATGTTGGAAATAAATTACATACAGTATATAAGTCCATTCCCTCCTAGTTATGTTATCCAGAGCAAAGGATGTATAGCCCACTCTGTTTCCTCATGCACAATTTACAGATATAGATATCAGATGCAGAGAGACTAGAAATATCCACAGATTAATACATTACTTCATTATGTGGAAGAAAATGCATACTGAACCTACAACCAAGGATTCCAAAACCAATGTTAAGCATATTTTTCTTCTCTTGTTTGGGAAGCAAGAATGCCACAGGGCTGGCATAGTTACATTTGATGTTGCTGCTATATCTGAAAGTAGTCATATAGTTTATACAAATTTCATCTAATTAAAGCTGCAATGGTAGTTTTAAATTATGTGAAATCATAGGAGCGAAGGAAGAGAGAGACTTAATAATCTAGGAATGAGACCAGAGGCCCTTAAGTACTGAATCTCCTTGCGTTGCCATTAAGAGTTTCCAAATCAACCTGACAATTTAACTTTTAATGCAAGATTTAGGATTTTACCTACAAGAACATTTGCACATACCGAAACAAGGTCTGTATCTGAACATCTAAATCTCAAATTTCTCATGCAGCAGGAGAATGGAGAATTCATTTCTAGGAAATACCTAAGCGCCCATGGCCTAAAAAGACTTTTGCTGAGAGTAGAATCACTTATCTAATCAATGGGAATAAGTCTTACATAGACGATCAGAAAACCCTGAATAAGTCAGAGGGTTTTAAATATGGATTAGTTGGGAGTATTTGGAAATATATATTCAGCTAGTTTGAAGCTATACATAAGGTAAATAGAATTTTCTTACAGTTGCTCTCAGTATATTGATATTCCAAGTGGTGTGCTGCCTGTTGTCCTGATGACAATCTATTGTTAAGTAGCAATATTTAATAGCTTTATTCTGCATCAAAATGACTAGGCACAGAGTTTTTAATCATTTTCAGCCAATGAGCATATTTTGAATTTGGGAAACTTGCTTATCTATGTTTTCCTTCCTTCCTTCCTTCCTTCCTTCCTTCCTTCCTTCCTTCCTTCCTTCCTTCCTTCCTTCCTTCCTTCCTTCCTTCCTTCCTTCCTTCTCTTATAAGTTACCAACTCTTTCCTTCTCTTATAAGTCACCTACTCCACCTACTTCTAGGTAGCTTCCATTGGAAATAATACTAACATCTACTAACATCAAAGTAGAAAAGATGCATTACCTACCGTAATAATTCTACTAATTCTACTGCCCCCCAGGCAATTGTCACCAAATCTCCAGCCCCCTCTTCCCCTAAGGCTTGTTGGAAGAGAACATTTTGCACTATCTTCTGAAAGGCAAAGAAATAGCATGCCCCCATGTACTAGCATGTACTGTCCTTGCCTTTGGGAGTATGTTATTGAGAAGGCTTCTTTCCAAGAATGCTCCCCACTAACAACTCAAGGGGACTATTCTCAACCAGGAGATTATGGGCAGGCAGGTTCATCCAGGACCAGTCAGCCAACCAAAAGTAACTTAACCTCTTTTGGTTTGCTTTATGTCAGGTCAGTTTCCCTTTCTCAAAAACTAGGTTGTTATATTTTTAGACCTCTCTGTAGCAGGAATTTAAGCCTGTGATTATTTTTAATTTATCAGTGGGGCTTCCCCCCCCTACAAGTTGTACAGGACTAACATAATGTAATTCACAACTGCAACATCCTTTTTCTAACTCCTTCTAATATTTTAATATAGCATATGGACATTCTTCTCTGCCTTCACCTGTCTGGTATGATGACAAGGTACACATTTGTGCTCCCAAGCAGCAAAGTGTTACTATTAGGCTGTTGGGTAGGAATGAAAGCAATTCTTGAGAGAAGAGAAAACCTGTCTATTTGCAAGCAGAAAGGGCAGACTGGAGATATAGAACTCCTGTTAAGACATATTTTCAGCTAGGATAAATGCACACGGGGAAAGAGAAGAGTTAGCATTATGGCAACTTCAATCTAGACTCATTCAACAAAGCAAAGAAACTCTCTGTGTACAGTACATTATTATGAACAAACAGAACCTCTATCAGAAGGGGAGAGTTTAAATCATAATTGCTGCTTCTACTCTATAAGAATGTGTGGATTAGTAGAATTCTCATCTGATTTGCCACCTTAGCTAATAAGACACTATTTTAGGTGATCAATTGTTTTCACTGAATAATTAAAAAAATATTTAAACATTTTCTTTTTGTTTGGACTGCTGGCCTAAAGGAAAGAAATGAAGCAGGATTAGCAGGCAAAGATTAGTGTTTGCTATAATTGGTTTATATTTTGATATGTATCTGACATTTCCAAACAAGCAGGACAATCAAAACAACTTCCAGCAAAGTGTTACTTATATTAGTCCTGAAGCAGCAATATTCTAGCTTCTTATGGTTATACTGTTGGCCAGTTATGCCACCCAATCTCTGTTCAGCTGGTAGATATTGGGTTCACTAGGCCAAACTCACAATAAATCTTAATCCCCTAACTTCACATCATTTAATCTGGTTGTTAAACACAGACTTATCTTAGATCAGTGGTTCTCAACCTTCCTAATGCTGCGACCCCCGCCATGCTGTCGCGACCCCCTCCCCTCCCCATGTGCGATGAATTGACAAAGGGGGCATGGCACCAAGATGGCAGGCTAGCGCACGCTTAGGCAACCCCTGTGAAAGGGTTGTTCGACCCCCAAAGGGGTCACAACCCACAGGTTGAGAACCACTGTCTTAGATAGATGACACAGAACATAAAGCCAAATGGAAGAGCAATTCTCTTTTTTGTAAAGGCTGCTATTCCCATCTTATATCTACAGTTGTTTAACCATAACACATAAGATAACAGAGTTGGAGCCTGTTCCTTCTTCTTCCTATCTTTCATATGGTTTAATAGAGTCTTTATCTTGTGCTTCCTGGCCTTGAAGCCAATTAATTGTTGGCATAAGTGACATCTCTGCCCTATGAACTCTGGCTCTCAGTTTACAGTATCTCTTGCCACAATTGTTGCATCACCAGTACAGGAAATTATCTGGATCTCTCCTAAAGATCATTGGTATGTTATTTGATTTCTTGGCGATGACTTTGATGTAGCTTGTGTTGAAGTGTTGGAAGAAATGTCCTTCTGGGTTCAGTTCCAAGTGAGGAAAAGGACACTGGAAACATGGAGGCTGCTTGGAAAGATGGTTTAATGGTGGACAGAAGGACCACATGGTTTGAGGTCCCTGGGGAAAAGGGGGATCACATGCCTCGAAGATGTTGAAGAAGAAAAGAAGGGCTGAGATGCTGAGAGTGCCTGAGTTTTATACCCTCTGTTGGGCCCCACCTTAAGAGTTTCCTGTTCCTGTACAAGAAAAATGTATCCCATTGGCTGTCAGACTCCCAGGGGGCGGGGGTCTTAGCTAACTCTGTAGGCTGTCTCTCCCAGGCTTGGTTGAATCTTGCTGGGTGATGTAATGAAGGGGCTTGGTTGTGCCATGTGGTGAGGTAGATAATCCTATTATGTTCTGGAGTGCAAGGTGCCGCCCACCCGCCCGGATGCCGCCCAGACGCCGCCATTCGGGTTCTTTTACCCTCTGCGCATGCGCAAAGTGTTCTGTGCATTCGCAGAGGGTAAAAGAACTCAAATGGCTGCGTCCGAGCGGGTGGGCGGCACCTCGTGCTACCTTGGCGACCGGCTCTATGGCGACCAACAGGTAAGAGCAAGGTGCCGCCCACCCGCCCGGATGCCGCCCAGACGCCGCCATTCGGGTTCTTTTACCCTCTGCGCATGCGCAAAGTGTTCTGTGCATTCGCAGAGGGTAAAAGAACTCAAATGGCTGCGTCCGAGCGGGTGGGCGGCACCTCGTGCTACCTTGGCGACCGGCTCTATGGCGACCAACAGGTAAGAGCGAACCGGGAGCATTTCACCCCTGGGTGGGGGGAGTGAGTGAGCTGGGTTCAGGCCTTGATGGTCCATTGACAAAAGGTGGGGGCTACTAAGAGTGAGTCTGTTTCCTGCCTAAAAACATCTTTCTCCATTTTCTCATCCAGGGAAATATAATATTCTGCCTTTTTAATATTTCCTAAAATATTTCATTCCTCTAGGAGTGGGGTAGGTGCTAACTTCCTACAGAAGAAACTGGTTGTGTTTGATAATTCAGACATAGATGAAAGCAGGCAAGGGCAAAGAAGAGATTTCATAGTATACTAGTGCCAAAAAACCCATAACCCCCCCACACACACACACAGAGAGAAAAGAATAGGTTTGTGAAAAGTAATTAACTAAATCTTTTCACGTTCTTGTCTTTGCTTTTCTTCCAGGGGCTTCTCCGATTTTCCAGATCCCCACGTTTATCCCAGGTAACTTAAAGTTTATGATGAGGAAAAAAAGTAGGCAAAGTTTTTTCATTGGATTATGGTGAATTTGGAGGAGTGTGTGGATGTGAATGAAATTCTGGGCTGGGAATAGTAGGAGTTATAGTATAATAAAATTACAGAATTGATATTTAGGCACATTGGCATAAATATAGTGAAACTGCAGAGATAACCATCTTGGAGCCCCCATACAGTAGGTAAGAGGAAACAAGTGATGGAAGAGCCACCATAGCTGCCACCTCATCTGCTTTTGTTCTAGAGTCAGCTATCATTAACTAGATGGCAGAAAGAAAGGAAAGAGGGGAAGCAATATTTTGGGGGACTAGGAACATGAGGAGAAACCCACATAGACATATATATCTGTGGTGACAGAAAGAATGAAAAGATGGTGTGACTTTTTTCTTCCATTTTCTTTGCCTGTCCTCAGTCGCATTGGCTATGGGGTTACTTAGCCCTGAATGGTCATTCTGGGGGCAAGGGGTAATTTGAGAGGTTTACTTTGTGGCTCAGAGAGTTGAACTTACAATCCTATCTAGGCCTTTGAATTTAACTCCATATCTGTGTAGAAATCCATATTACAGTTTCGATGCATCTGAAGAGTACCCAATTGCAGAAGAATGACATAGAAGATTTTCCAGACTGATGAACAGTGACACATAGGGATATCCTGAAAACGTCCTCTCATTATGATCTACACAAATGAGGGCATCCAGACATGGAATCTTTTTTATCCTATTTCAGCGTACTGTAATGATGACTCAAGTTTGATTGCCTATAATTATTCTTTCCATCCAAAATAAAAATTTGAAAGAGAAATTTGGTATTAAAAGCACTATATTTTATAGTGAAGTGAATTTTGGTGTTAGATTGTGAACTGGTATGGATTTGAGTTCAGATTTTGATCCAGAATTGCTTTTGTTCTCATAAAATTTCTTTTTCAAGATTGGGTTGGCATATCAATTTATTTCATGTGCTACTCTTAGTTTTGTTCATACAATTATTTATCTTCATCCTGGTTAACCAAACAGCTATAAAATGGGAAGAAAAATTGGCTAACCTTCCAAGATCAATATATATACTTTAAAAGGTATAAAAAGTGGGATACAATGATAAACGATCATTTGAAAGCTAAGGGCATTTTTACGCACAAATTGCTTACTGGAGATCATTTATATTTTAAGTACGGTAACACTTTTTATGTTCACAATAGCTGGGTTCCGATTACTCAGAGCAAATAATCTGGTTTCCATAGTATACTGAATCAAAAAGTATCCAACTTGGCTTATGTTTAGATAATACTGCATGTTAAGCCACTCAACAGCTATCCAAAGTTAACAAACACAATCTTTAGAACATCAGCAAATTGTTTGAGCATGTTCTATGAACCCAGCTAGTGTGAGAGAAGAATTTAAAGTTAAATAGGCTACAAGTCTATAAGTTCTTCTTCTTCCTGAACCATTACTTTCCTTCTTCTCACCTGGCCAGCCTCATCTTCAAAGTTGTGCTACCGCTGCTGAGAAGACCCTACCCTCCATCCAGGAGTACAGTGAGGACTCTGAGGACTTCTTTCAGCCTTCACCTGCCACAATCACACGTCGAAAAATCATGTTGCCCAACCTCAACAGCCCAGTAAGGCGGGGCTCTCTCAGCAGTCTTCTGGGAGATGATTTACGTCAGTTCTCTGCCCTGAGGAGAACTTGTCGGTCTCCAGTCCGCTGCAACCGAGTTCGCAGTCCTTCTCCACGATGCCGTCAGGAGGAGCGACATTTTGACAGTGAGGGGCTCATTGGCCGAAAGCCTAGCAAACTCCTCATTCCCTCTCTCACACACTACGGGCCTCCAGACCTCAGTCCCAGGTAAGAGAGTTTCATCATGGTCCTTGATTTAACTCATGAAATATAAATATAATAGACCATATGTTCTTGAGCATACTTTCCATTAGTGTGGATTGGATATGTAGAAGAGATTTGATCCAAATACAAAGTTCTGTTTTAACCTCAACTAGCACCTTACATTTCTTTAGTTTTAGAAATTTTGGCCCAAATGCAAATCATGGTCTAAATCTAAGTCAAGGGTGTCAAACTGGTGCCCGAGAGCTGGATGCGTCATGCGCAGACCACGCCCACCCCAGCTCCGCGAAGAGGAAAAATGTCACGATACGTCACGTGATGGCAATGTGACACTGTAAGTTTGACACCCATGAACTAAGTGATTCTATTACTTCCAAGATTTAAAAAAAGTAGTTTGGTCAAATTGATTTCAACTCCAGATGTAAAATGCCAAATATCAGTTAAATATGTGAATGGGCTTTGGGTTTTGTTGTAATTTTTTTTCATGAATGCTGCCTATATTTGTTTAGTAAAAGTAGGGAAAATTTGCAGGCATAGCTGCCTCCTTCAGCAAGGATCAAGCTTGTCAAGTTTAATTTTGATAGATTCAAGATTTTATGAACAAGCAGGTTTTACTGTTAGGAGAGAGTTATCAAAAGATAATGCCTTGGGGGAAAGATTTTTATAAATATGGAATATGGCAGAAGTAGCCTTAAGAAGCCTTCAAAATTTCAGGAGATTTGTTTATTTATGATGTAATTGTATATATCGGGGACGGTTTTATCACATTCTATTTCTATGGTTTTAGTTGGCAGTTTGTATGAAAATGACAATATATATTTGTTTGTTTGTTTGTTTGTCTGTTTGTTTATTTATTTTGATTTGGCATTGCCCAATTCCAAAACAATTATTAGACATTCTTCTCAATAGGACCCTACTAAATCTCAGAAGGGAATGTATAGGAAACTCAGAAGTTATGATGAACAACCCATAATTATTTTCTGTAGGTAGTAATGTATCATGCTTGATGGGATTTAAAGAATATGAACATAGGTCATAGTTCAAGCTAATGGTTTGGTGTGGATCCCACAGATTGCAGCAATATACTTTTAACACTTTTGTTCCAGGCTGGTAGAATTAATAAAGAATAGTCGGAGAGCCCCCATAAACTCCTTTATAATGTAGCTTACTCAAGGGTTAGAAATATACTACTACTTCTTCTGCCTCCTTCCACTTCTGATTTTACATTTTCCTTATATGAGCAAAAAAGGTATTATTTTTTAGATCTGTTCCAGTACAAATTTCTAGATCATTAACAAAACACTAGGGAAGCTCAGTGTTGGATCTGGACAGAACCTATTAAAAATGCAGCTATTTCTCAAAATTTGGGATTTGGCTAAATGCCATGCATACTCCTGTATGTCATTCTCTAAAGTACAGATAAATACTTCCCTGAGTCAAACCAGGAGACTGTGAATTCTAGTCCTGCCTTAGATATGAAAGCTGGCTGAGTGACTTCGGGCAATCACTCTCAGCTCCAAATGCCAGGCTCAGCCAACAAGCGGGTCAGTCAGTTCCTGGTGCAACCAATGGATCAACACTCAGTTAACACTACAGTAGTAGGCAAAATGCTAGAAAGAAAAAAAATCTATGGATATGCTGGTGTGTTTTTGTTGACAACAAGGTAGAAGTGGTTTGCCACTTACTTTTTCAAGGATTTTTCAACATCCCAGTTTAACCCACAGCCCTGGTGATTTCCAATGCAAATATTAGCCATCTATGGTTTTACTTAGTTTTTTTAAATCAGTCAAAGATGATTAGGTGCTCCTGTGTAGCTCCTATTGAGCTAATCCCTGATCAGGTGGTCCTTTATGGTAATGTTCTTTAATAATTATCCTTTAGGTCACGGGTGTCAAACTCACCATGTCACATTGCTGTCACGTGATGTTTTGCGATGTTTTTCCCCAGGGGTGGGTGTCGCCTGATTGTGACTCATCCGGCTCGCGGGCCGCCAGTTTGACACCCCTGCTTAGGTCATGCTCCACTTTTATTAGCCAGAAAAATGATTGAACCATTTGGATTTTCTGTCACATGTGCCAAATATTTTGGGCCAGCATTACCCAGATTTTTTTTATCTCCTTGTGTGGGTACATTGTGGATATGTACTGTATATCTATGCCCCCATTTAAAGTTTGCTTTCCAACTTCATATGAATGAGTAATTTTTCTCAGTGGGTTACATATTATGCAGGTTTGGATAATATATTATCCATTTCATTAGCAATGCAGATCAATTTTGTGCACAAGGGCAGAACACCAGTTGTCATAGGGGACACACAGGAAGTAATTGAGAAAGGTGGCTTCTGTTCTTTACTCTCAACTTCTTATTCATAGAGAAAGAGCTTTTGAATGTGGAGCTTTATTTTTTGTCCCATAACTCTTGGTTGATTCCCTGTTCCCACCTCTCTAGAATTGTTGATGGCATTGAAGATGACAGCGGAGCATCAGAGACACAAACATTTAGTTTTAATGTGGAACAACCCCAGCAGACTTTGATGCAGGATCCTATGCTATCAGGTAACCTTGACAACTGAAGAGAGGGTCTTCAGTTCTTTACAGATCAGAATAAATCAGAAGCTAAAGTTCACATTTTGAACAGAGAGGAATGCTAATTTGAAAGAGGTCATTTATGTCAAAATTGAAGAGCCCTCTCTCAACAAAGGGCTGGGGATATGACATCATCTATTTCCAGTCTAAAAACACAGTCCTTTCAGCAGTTCCAAGAAGGCTCCATACCCATAGCTCATAAATATCCCTTCCTTCAAATGGAAAGACAATTAGATACAAAGCCAATTTAAATGCTACGAGATTAGGATAAAGTAACTATAGGGAAATAGGCTTAAACACTATGTTAGCTTAAAGTAATTTAGAGGAAAAAAACCTTAAACACCATGGTAACTATAAGCAATCACAATATTTTTATAGTCCAGATGCCACAAATTGAAAGAACCACCCAGAATAACATGCCCCATTTCAGCCTTGATCAGGTAAACCAAGTTTGTATTCCTTCTTTTTACATAAAACAATGTTACTCTTTAATCCATTCAGATTATTATTAATTTTTGTTTCAAATTACTTCAAAACTTTTAACAGTCTAGCAAAATACATAGTCCAATTGCTGTGATTGTCAATTTTATTCTCTTAATTTTTAAGTCATCCAATTTTTTTAATGTCCAATGACAAATTCTTGTTCAAATTTTTGTTCATGTTATTCTCAAAACTTTGTTGCATATCTTTTTCTGTAGCATTTTCTTTGGGTCTGTTTGGGCCTGTACTTTGGGACTGTTCCCAAGAAGACATAACACTGCTGACACTATTGATTCAATGTCCTAATGCAGTTCCTCAAAAATGTCTCTGAACTCCATTATAAGTTGCTTGTTTTTTTATGTCTCCAATTCAAAAACAGTTTTTCTTTCCCACAAAAATGCATTTATTCTTTAAAAGTAATTTCAAAGTCTTAATATTCAAAATCCAACATTCTGTTGTTTTCTGAGCCTTTAATTGTTCAAAACTTTCTGTAACCAAACTTTGTCTTGCTTTTTGCTGTTTATTTTAAATTCTTAAAGATTACAAAGATACATCTCATACATTTATTAGGGATGGAAGGCACTCACCTGGTGTATCCAAACTTATCTTTTTGAAAGGTCATAACTTCTTTAAAGCAATTAACAGGTAATTTCCAAAAATGATTAGCAAGAGAACTGCAAAATTAAAGTCCTTTGAAAGGCTACATTCACGGCTGGAGTAAATATGGCAAGTTCTCTCTGCTCCCATCCCATCCTTTGGAGACCAGGCCTTGCAGTGTCCTCAAAACAGACAATCATAAGGAGCACAGCTTGAGTGATCTCATGATCTCTCTTCATCCAGAAGAACTTGAAGCAGTGGCCTACTCATCAGTTCTCTGTTCTTAGTTGCAAATGTTGGCTCCATTTTTCACAGAGTCATCTTCAGCATGCATTTCTTCCCAGGAGTGAACTAGTCATTCTAATTCTATGTAGCTGTCTTTTAGTAGTTTATTTGTAAAGGCTCAGTGTAATGTTGGGATACCTCAGATTGTGCAAAAATGTTGCATCTCAAAATGGGCAATAGTATACATGAATCTACATGCAAAGGACAGGATATTATTATAATGAAGAAATGTTGTAAAGTATATATTTTAGACAAGTTCAGATTTAAAAAAATATAAATTGAGATATGAACAGATAATTTTTTATATATTTTTTTGCGTTTTCTTTTCATGGTGAGGACCCATGAGAAACTCTTCAATTAAGTAAACTGAACTAATTGAAAAACTACAGTTAATAACTCTGGAAAAAGCCTAATTATTAAAATATCCATATAAAATGGAACATTTTTGGACTAGGTTTTTAATATTCTTTTGTCTTACTCAATCATAGAATTTTAAATGAGTTTAGAAAAGAAATAATTTCCTTTTTTAAAATCTCTCTCATTTTTTTACTCATCCTTCTTTTTTTTTTTTAATTAACTTCTCCCATTCCCAATCCCCTAAGAAGAAAAAGAGAAATTGTCTATAGAGATAATTTTGATTAGCAATGCTAAGATCCCCAAATCTGGAAACATCCATGCTTTGATATGAGTATGAGCAAATTTAGAGTGGGGATGAGACTTGGTTTGCATTTTTTTTTCTGTCTAAAATTTGGCTCTGATGTTTTCAGGAAGCATAATACTGGTCTTATATTGACACCAGAGATGAAGTGTATGGGTGGAAATACTTGGCCCTAAAAATCCACGAAGGCCCTAAAAGTCCATTAGCACAGTCTCAATTTAGTCTCAACAAATATGAAAAATCAACTTACTGAAAAGCAGCAATTTGTCATCAAATTATGATGTGTAATCTTGAAGGCAGAGTGGAAGGGAGAACAAAAATGCAATTGGATGAACAATGGGTTACCTGAGTCTGGCTGATTTTGAATCTTTTCCTCATTGCTGTACAGATCTGATAAAATAGGAAACAATAGGTAATTGAAGACTTTCTATTTGTTTGGAAAGGGAGAAACCAAAGGCATATATAGCCAATTGCACTTGGCTTACTTAGCCAGCTCTCTGTGTTTGCTGCTATTGTGAACAACAAAAAAGGGAAGAAAATTATAATCATATTTAAAAATGCAATAGTGCAAGTTACTTACTTACTTGATTACTTTTACTTTTAATATTAAAAATGAGGGGTAACTAGAAAGCCAGATAACATATTTGTTCTACATATTTGTCAATATTCTTACAAAACAAAATCAAATGAAATTGAATATAAACTAACTGCAGCAAATATGTGACCAAAACCTTTTGGATCTTATATAAAATGTGAATTAGAGAACTATTTTTGTCAAATAGCTTTCATGAATGATCACTATAAATGAACTACTCATTTAGAAAATAAATTTATCAAAAATCACACAATCCAATTCTCTATTCCACAGCCACAAACCTCCATCAAGTTTTACCCATTAATTAGACTTCAACATAGTCACTGTAAATGGCAATAGCCAAAAATAGTTCTCTTTCTCCTCCTTTCATATATATGGAGCTCACTGATACTGGTGAGTAACTCTTTATGTCAGGTCTCGTAGAAAAAGAATACTTCTGTTTCCATGTTTAGTTTTATATAAGCACCAAAGCTTTTGATAAGCATCATCAGACCTATCAAAAGGCAACTGGTTGATGAAATTATATATTTTAAGGAATAGATATAAAAGAGTTTATTATTTGCATAATATTTGTTTTATAGTATATTAATTTATTTTTATTATCTTCTTGTGATTATGGTTTCTCATCAGGAAAACATTTTCTGATTGTTTGTGTTGTCCTAAAGAATCCTCAGAGTAGACTGTATATTTGTGAATTTTGAGAAAACTTTGAGAAAAGGGCCCTATTTAGGAAAGTCCTATGTTTTTCCACATAATGTGACTATTGCCCTGGTTATTCAATCTTGCCCTACCATCTGTTGCTTTGTGAAACCTATGTCAAGGTCCAGGCCCCAGAGTGAGCTCTTTTGATTTAAATAGCATTCCAGGAAAAACCTCATATAATACTGTTGTATATCTTGGTAACAGGAGGTTTTAATGGATGATTTTGTTTTGGCTTCCTACCTTATCATTGTTAAATGAAATAGAAAAATAATAACCAAAATGGTAGTGGGCAGTGTTGTTAGATGACCTAGCTGTTATGCAGCCTGCTTGCTAATTGGCACTAATAAACCATTGACGTTTGTAGAACTATATGTTAGTTGAAATGCAAGAGCAATGCCTTTTCAATAGCTGAATGACACTGGCAGATTTTATGTTTAAATGAGCATTGATGGATAGTGCTAATTGATAGGAATTACCTCATACGCTCAAGCTGGGGTTGGAGAGCAATGGCTTCAAGATAGCTAATAAAGTAGTCTGCAATCTGTTTAACAATTGTCTAGTGTGGCTATACAAGGATACATTATTTATATTCTTTTAGGGATGCTATTTTGCAAACTAATGCTGCTGAACTCTTGATTAGCATAGTTGAATTCTTTATAGTCAGTGCCCCAAAATTGCAAAATAAATACATGGAAATACCAAATAATATACCAATTTGAAATGAGAAATAATTTAAACAGAACTACTGTGCATAATAAGGAAAACTATGAACATGTGATCTATGAGTCTATTCAGCCTAGGTATTCACTATTGATGAACAACTTCAACAGCCTTGGTTTCCTTTCTAGGTTCTTTACCTTTAAATGGGATTTAGATTAAATTGCCCTTGAAATAGAAGAAGTCATCAGGCAGGTTACTCTCTATAAAATAGGACATAATGCCAAGTTAGCCTATCATTTCCTACCAGAAGAAATAGGGAATATAAATAATAATACTATAAACTAAATTTGCTTTCCTCTAACTGGTGCGCTCTAAATATATTGGTCTTCTGTTGCTAAGAGTGCCAGCATAATCTTGACTGTTCCCCATTAAAAAAGTGAAATCAAGGTATGCAGTTTGATTTGCTTGACATTTTTATCGTATGTATGTATTTGTTTGTTTGTTAAATTTTTATGCCACCCATCTTTCCTATAAGGTGACTCTGTGCAACAAGTTATAAAATATATAGAAAAATGTACAGATGGATTGTGGAATTCAACTTTTCTTTGCAAATGTTTGACGTTCTGTTCAGCCTGTACCAGTTTTTTTGCTGCTGGAGGAGGCTCACATAACTGAAAGCTCTTCTATCTGTGTTCCACCCAAATATCAATTCTTCATCAGAAATGAAACTGGTTCTGTAACATTCTCTTTCTCGTCCCTGCATAGAGATTTAAATTTTGTATATTCCTGTAAATCCCCTCCAAAGCTGACATGATGCCATGCCCCTCCTCCCCCCCCCCCAAAAAAAACCAGGCTTATCTCCTGTGTAAGCCTTATGTTTTCTTGGGACATTATTTTTTATTTAAAAAGAATTAGAAAATAAAAAAAAATTAATGCAACGCGACATAAAACATAACATAACATATAACATAGCATAACTATGAACTATGCCTAGATATCCATTACAGTATCAAGAGGGAAATCCAGTTCAAGCCCAGAAGAGAAGCAGGAAGAGCCTTGAAGTTGTCTATTGGTAGTCAAACAAAGCAGACACATTGGTCAGTGGGGCACAGTACTTTGTATTATGTGAGACATAATGCAATGGGAGAGATGTTGCATTTCAGTATAAATCAGGGGTGGGCTCCTGGAGGTTTGCAGGGGTTCGGGAGAACCTCTAGCTAAGATTCTGTGCAGTTTGGAGAACCCCCAAATCCCACTCCTGGCTGGCCCCGCCCACCCCGCCCCTCCCAGGAGTTCCCCACGTGGCCCATTTTGGATGCAGGTAAGTGCAAGGCGCGCGCAGAGGCTCGTGGAGGGCGAAAAACAGGCCTACCGGAAGTTTGGGAAGGCTGGAAACGGGCCCGTTTCTGGCCTCCAGAGGGCCTCCGGAGCTTGGGGAGGCCGTTTTCACCCTCCAGGAGGCTCAAGGAAAGCCTTCGGAGCCCGGGGAGGGCAAAAACACCCCCCCCCCGCCGTAGTGCAGGAGGCTGACTAGGCCATGCCCACCATGGCCACGCCCACCCAGCAACCGGGCAGAGAACCCTTGCTAAAAATTTTGAAGCCTACCCCTGGTATAAATGATATCTGACCCTACTCTTTTGGTTTTCTTGTTTAGCAATACATAAAGAGTCACTTTAGTATTAATCTGATATTAGAGATAGCTTAGAAACCAACCTGTGAACAATTTACAATTACATCCCTCATTTCTTTGGATTTTTTCACAGGCCCAACCAATCTCGTGTTAGCTACCGAAACTGATGAGGTAAAGCAGAACATCAGAAAGCTGAATCAAGAGGTAAGACACAAGCCTTAATTTGCGGACAGAGTCAATAGAACTTCATCCTAAAATCTGTTTATTGTGTCAGAACTTTGCTGTAAAAAGTATAAAGTTACATTTGAAATGAAAATACTTCTGCATATGTGCAAAGTGCATTTACCTTACCATCTAAGAAATTTGATATATATTCATTACACATTACAGAAGTTAACTGAATTACCAGTTGAATCTTAGTTTAGTACTAGTGATATGAGAGCAAGTTCTTTCAACTAGAATACAGTAGGTCAGTTGAATATAAAAAGGCAAGCAAAGAATAATGGAATAACAGAGTTGGAAGGGACTTTAGAGGTCTTCCAGTACAACCCCTATACCATTCTGGAAAAATGGCTGTCCAATCTCTTCTTTAAAAACTCCAGTGATAGAGCACCCACAAATTCTGGAGGCATGTCATTCCACTGATTAATTGTTCTCACTAGCAGGAAATTTCTGCTTAGTTCTAAGTTAGATCTCTCCTTGAAAAGTTTCCATCTGTTACTTCTTGTCCTGCCCTTGGATGTTTTGGATAATAAGTTGACCCCCCCCCCACACACACTTCTCTGTGACATCCCTTAAATATTAGAAGACTATTATCATGTCGCTTATAGTCCTTCTCTTAGTTAAAGTATCCAGTTCCTGCAACCATTCATCATATATTTTAGCCTCCAGCCCTCTAATCATCTTTGTTGTTCTGTTCTGCACTCTTTCTAGGGTCTCAAAATATTTTTGTATTGTGGTAACCAAAACTGGATACAGTATTCCAAATGTGGTCTTACCAAAGCAGTATAAAGTATAAACAAATACAAAGCAGCAAAAAGTGGTACTAACACTTCATGTGATCTTAATACTGTCCTTCTGTTGATGTAGCCTAGAACCACATTGGCTTTTTTAGCAGCTACAGCACATTCCTGGCTCATAAGTAGTTGTTCACTAGGACATTAGATCCCTCTCACAATCACTGCTGTTGAACTAAGTACTACCTCTTCTATACCTGTGCATTTAGTTTTTCTTAACTAAGTGTAAAATCTTATTTTTCTCACCAGTACAATTACATTTTGTTGGATAGGATCCAGTGTTCAAGTGTTCAAGTCTGTCAAGATCCTTCTTCTAAAGGGTTAGCTCTTCCCTCTAGCTTGGTGTTATCTCCAAATTTGATGAGTTCCCCTTCTATCCCCTCCTCTAAATAGATTATGAAGATGTTGAAGAGTCCTGGAACTATGACAGAATCTTGGGGTACTTCATTGCATGCTTCCCTTCATGTAGATGTAGTTCCATTGAGGATTACAAGTTGAGTGTTGTTGGTCAGCCAGTTATGAATCTATCTGGTGGTGATGCTGTCTATCCCACATATTTTTATCTTACCAAGAAGTAGGTTGTGGTCTACTTTGTCAAATGCTGTACTGAAGTCCAAGTGAATTATGTCCACAACATTTCACTGGTCCAGTAATTTGTCAAAGAATGCAATAAAGTTTGTCTGGCATGATCTGTTTTTGACAAACTATGTTGACTTCTAGTAATAGCTTTGCTTGTTTCTAGGTGTTCACAGTTCATTGCTTAATTATCTTTTCCAGGGTCTTCCCAGGTATAGATGTCAAGCTGATTGGTATGTAATTTCCTGGATCTAGTCCCACCTCCCCCCTTTGAAGATTGGAACCAATACCTCTGTTCCAGTCCTGGTGCTCCAGGATCTTTAACAGATATGGTTCAGTAGTTCTGAGATCATATCTGGCAGCACCTTCAGAACTCTGGAATATAATCTATTTGGTCTTGATTATTTGTACTCATCTAGAGTGGATAGGTTTTCTTTTACCATTTTCTTGCCTATTTTTAAGATGCAGATAGATCAGTGCTCCAAGAGAGATAGATAACCAATAAACTAAGCAAAACCAAGCAGTTTTTGCTACTGCTGCTTTTTGGCATCTGCCACCTGAGACTGTTGCCTCTTCTCTCTAATGGCAAAGCTAGCCCTGATCTAAGGTCCTTCCTCCTCCTTCCCACTCACTTGATTCCTGAAGCTGTGGAAAAAATAAATGCTCCCCAAAGATTACTCCTTGTGTCCAACACTTGTTTTTTGGATCAGTTGTATTTTTTTCTGCCCTGGCAGGATGAAGAAAGATGAGACTGTAAATTGCATAGACAGCCCCTGTGTTGGCGTTTCTGACTGTGGGTGTAAGAGTTTAAATTAAAATTTAATTTAAAATTTAAATTCGGTGACAATTACCTAGCAACAGAGCCTGCCCATTCCTTTTTCCCCCCATTATCTTTCTAAATTGCCTTTGTGTTCTGCATTCTATGGAAAAACTCAGATTATCCAGAGTCCCCACATCTTCACCAGGCCTCACTTTCTAGGGTTCCTTCCTGGGGGTTCTTTTGTCCATAATTGCCTTACAGACATCAGAACAGAGGATGACATAAATAGAAATCCAGGTCTAGAATTTAATAATCATTTAACTTTAAAATGTGTGTGACTCCTTTACTCGACTTTGAACATGAAAATTATCATTGGCACTGGTTGCCCCACAACACCCCATTTCTTTCTCTCAGTTGGTTGCCTTCCCTATTTCTTATGCTGAGATGTTGAAGACGATAGCCAGGTGCAAGTGGCAAAACAAAGACAATTTTTTAAAATGCATTCAGCATCCCTAAAAGTGAAACGGTTTGTATGAATTGATTAGATTGAAGGCTTTAATATCATCAGCTGATATTTTAAAGTTTGTCCCTCTCAATTGATCAGGCTGCCATCTTCAAATATCATCAAGCAACATAAAGTGAAGGCAGCATTTAATTTTTGAACAGTTATGTATGGTTAACTTGTCATTAGTTTTAGAAAGAACTCTCCCAGTCTGCAGAGAAATTAACTGAATGACTGATTGAGTATGGAAAGGGCATTTGTGCTTTACTGTATACTCTAGTGATACATGCTCAGAGGCATTTGTCTTTACTGTATACTCTGTTAATTCTTATTTTATTTCAAAATGGGAACTTTGGCTAAAACGGATAGGGGTGCTGTCTGGGTTGGATTTGATTACGAGAGGAAGGAAAGGAAGACAAGTGACCAAATCTGCCTCCCACTGAATTTTATTAAAAGAAAGAAGGTTGGATGACAAAAACCAAATTCTATGGATGATTATCTTTATTATAGTCACTAACTATCAAATGAAACTGTCAACATCATAAAAGAATTAAAAAACAAAGCACAGAAAGCCCCAACATAGAGAGGAAAGCTTGGAGTTATCTAGAAGCACAGTAAAATTCCTTAAGATATGAAACATTTCTAAGACATCAATAGGAGTGCATATGTCATTTGTTGCAGTACGATACAATAATTATGGACAGCAGGATATTGTATTAAAAATAGAACCTAAGTGAGTAAATGACTAATAAAAGGACTTCAGGAGTAAAATTCAGTACCAGAATCCTACAATCTGAGTATTATACTATTAAGTGAATATATAGAGATATGAGTTTATGTATGTGTAAGTATGCCTAAATAAAATCTTATATTTGACAGTAATAAATAAGGTAGGACAGGAGGTAAGATCTAGATGCACTATAAGAGACACTGGAGAACAAAATAAAATTGTAACATCCAGAAAAGAATCATAGGAGAGGACTTTTTGTCAGCTTTTGAGTCACCTAATCTTACTCCTAAAATCAGTTGCACCTGCCCTGTTTCACTAATCAAGAAGGAAGAAAATGAGGTTGAGAAGTGTTCACCATGATCATGTGGCTCAGCTAGGAAGTAGCCCTCCCTCTTTGATACAAAAGATGAACATGGACGGTCATGATAGACTGAAGAATTGTGGTAATGAATCTTGAAGAATATATTCTACCCCTAATATATAAGGATCTTAGGCAAACTATTTATCTTCCACTAGAATATATCATATTGTAAAAATGCTTTGATGACATTCCCCAAAAAGATTCTGGGTGGTGTTGCTTTTCTGTTTATTTTTCTTGCCTCCCTACAGATAAACAACCTGAATCAGGAAGTTTCCCAACTCAGCCAAGAGTTACAGCATCTCATGAATCTTCTTCAGGGCCAGCTTACCACTCAGTCTTTCTCCAACCCTACCTCAGTCTGTCTTCACAGCTGTGAACAGACCTCGCCTTCCTTGTCTCCTATAAGCAGGTTGCCTTCTTCTCGGACCTCAGTTTCCCTGCCACCTCATAGCCTTCTGGCTTCCTCCTTGCCTATGCTCCCCAGCCTTCCAGCATCCTCGAGCCTTGACTTTTCTGCCTTCACCAGCTCTCTGCCTTCCACTGCCTCCCAGGACATGGAATTCTTTCAACCCCAGGAGAGGAGGGGATCCACCTCTTGTGATTCTGTAAGTCCCACAGATCAACCTCGGGCTGACAAGGAACTTGGTGATCCTCACTCTGGACATACAGTTAATATGACTGCTCATTCTAGCTCACCCATGTTTTGTCCTGTCACCTCTCTTTCCCCCCCAAATTCCTTCCCCACCTGTTCAGGACAGGGCTGTCCACCACCAAACTTTTATTTCCGCTCTAGCCCGGAGAGCTTTCACTGATGCCAAGGAGCCTTTTGCCACAACTTCTTCTTTTAGGATATTTGGTGCGTAGATTTCACAGCCACCAGCACCAAATTTCCTGTTTCTTAAAATGCATATATTATTATTACTACCGTATTTCTTTTTAAAAGTTATCCTTTTGGAAAATTATATATCACTGACAGCTGAAATATTTTGGTTTTCAAGGTACTTATAAATAACAGTTATGCAACCATTGATTCAGAAATCTTGTAGATAACATTTTCAATGCAGTAATGTTATGAATGTGTTGTCAGAATCAGAACAGTCATATTCTATTTATTTTCCTTAGACTAATATCATTGGCCAATGTGCATGTTGTTACATACATATTCAAACTCTTGCATATATGTGAATTAAGGGACCATAGGACTGATCCAAAGCAGTGAAAATCTAAATGAACCCTCCACTCTTCTACTTAGCATGTCACATAATCCACCAGGAAATTTACCAGTGCAAGGCTCATTGAAACTAATGTGAGTTGACAATAATAACACTAGAGCAGTGAACATTCATTTTGATGAGGTTTGGATTTCCAATGGATTATGGTCTATGAATCAGCAATGCCCTCACTACCACTCTGAATAGCACCTAAAATTCACTCTCTGAAGCCTCATGTCACTTCAGAGTAGAATTACTTCTCCAAGTGGATTCAAATTAATATCAATTGGTAGATTTTTTTTTTTTTGGTCAAATTTATTTCTTGAGTTTGCTATTTCCTTTTCTCAAAAAACTTCAGTCTGAGATCTTTGCTACATCTATTCTATATGAGCATGTTTTCAAGTCTGCTGTAAGAGCCAAAGACTTTTTCCTATTAAATTATTTTCTCATCCTTCTTTTCTTTTTTCTTTTCTTTTCTCTCTTCTCTTTTGTTAAAAGGTGCAAGTGAGGGTATACAAATGATTTCTAAATTTCTGGCAATTATAGTTGATTTCTGTTTTTAATTCCTGAACACAACTGTTATAAAACAGATAATCTGCTGAGGAGATCATTCTGGGAAATTGGCCTCTCTCTTTTTTCCACTCTGGAGAGGACAGAATAGTTAATTAGGAAACATCAGTCTTTCCCCTGCATAGGATCTAATGTATTTTGACAGTTCATCACATTTAAACTGCAAATCCAGGGTGCTTTTTCTAAGACAAAAGATGCCAGAGATATAGATAGCTTGCATTTTCTCTGACACAAGAGTATAATTCTAGAAAAATAGTTGCCCTTAAGATTGTTCCGTGATAAAATCAATACATACCAGCACACAAAAAGCATTGCCTTTTTCATCAAGACAATATAACCAATGTGGTTCTGAGGCCAAAAACAGATACTGGTGGCTCCATTTTGGAAAACATAATGGCACTCTCTGTTTTACTGAACCTACCTGCTCAAAATCCTACACATGAATCTACTTTCAAAGATCTATATGTGAGTTGGCATATAACCCCTAATGTCTATGATCAGGCCAGTATTCCATCACCCTCTGATATTGAGACTCATTGCAATTCATTTTTCTTACATTTAGTTCTTATTCATGTGGGATTTGTTTTCAGAAACATTCAAAACAGTTCACCATCAAGTAAACAATGTGTCCAGTTTTTTACAAAAATCTGAGCACAGTAAATTTTAAAAGACACTTTTAAAGTAAAATAGAGGGCTGACTTGATCCGATGTCAATGTGCCAATGATGTAGAAGGTTGAAGTTTAACTTCATGTTCTAGCTGGCCCTGGGCAGCTGCTGCTTCTCTCAGCCTCTGCCCCTAATTAATAAAACTCACCTTTTTTAGTGTTGTCATAAACCATCACAAGATATTTGATTGTAAATCCTCTAAGAGCACTACAGAAATGTTGTATATATTAAATGCTTTAAGGTCTCACTAAATAGCAAGAAAGCATTTCCTTAAAAAGACAAACTATTTTGACAAAATTAAATAAGAAAGTTTGTCAGGAATGGGAATTTTGAGCCCTCTGAATATTGCTGATCTTTGCTCCTGTATTCCTGTTTTGCTCTCTGGGATGTGAATACTGATAACTATTGTTGGGCTACATTTATAGGCCATGAATACTCCTTGCTGGACTGAATGAGTGTTTTAATAGTATACTGTACTATACTGTAAGTTAGATTCTTACAGTATAAGAATCGAACTGCTATTTTATGTACTTTATAAACCCAGCCAATATTCACAGATGTGACATAGAACAGATTTCAAGGAGACAGGAAGAAGCTGGCCAACTTTTCAACTGATTTCAGTAACTATGCCTCTAGTAGAATCAACATATATTAGTACTCTTTATTTCTAAATAATCATATATGAATAAGTAATATTCTTTATTTCTATAGACAATTACTTTGAAATTGAACTTCTTTATGTTTGAAACTGTTGCTTATGTTTGAAATTAGGGATTCTGAGCAGCTTTGAAGTGTTTTAATTCTAAAGAGTTGTTTCAAATGTTTAAACAGAATGATTAGGCAGTCTGTTTCAAATGCAAAGCAACTGTCTTAAAGCCAAAATATATATTTGAAATTTGAAACATTTTGTGCACTGTTATCTTTGGGATTTTTTCTTGCCCATATGAACAAACATTGTTACAGATGCAACTCAGCCCAGGAATTCGTCCGCTGTCTTACACTCCAGAATTTCAGTTCTACTGGTGAATTGTATAGATATGGAGCCACAGTAGAAAGATCCTGTATTACAACCATCCCCGTTCTTTTACTGAGAAAGACTGAGAAAAGGAATCCTAAAGAGCTGTTTTGCATATTTTAATGAGCAAATAGGTTTATCCCATGAAAAATGCCCCTAAAATAATATAGAACTAAACTAAATAACAGTTAATATGGGAAACAATCATTACCAGGGGTGAGTCCTGGATCCTTTTGCTGCCGGTTCGCTCAGGGTTGTGCCATGCACGCGCGCCCACAGCAGTCAAAAAATAGCTTCTGCGCATGCGCAGAAGCAAAATCCAAGATGGCGGCGCCCACGGAGACACCGACAAAACCAGCTCCATGACGTCATCACCAATTTACTAACGGTTCTAAAGAACCCATTAGAACCGGTAGGAACCCACCTCTGATCATTACATGCTATTACGTCTCTGAACTAGGCAACTTAGTTCTACATATTTCAAAATCTGATCCCATTGCCTTTTATGTGTCAATTGTGTAAATGTTAACAGAAGTAAATCCCTTGTATGGTAAATATACCTGGAATTGTTTTTCCAACTCTAGATGTTAAATTTGAGGCAAATTTTACTGAAGCAATACAATGATCTTGGGTGATCATCTTAAAACTGTTGTGTTTCATATAGAAAATAAGCATTACAAGGAGACTCTTTGGGTCTTTCTGTGGGAGACTGTGGGTCTTTTTAATAGAACAATATTTGGTGATGTGACCCTTCCCCCTCAAATTGGAAGTACAATATCTCAAATGCAGGTTATTGCATTTGAATTAGATTATCTGGAAGAATAAATTCTACAAATCAGAATTATCCTAAGGTTTTAGATACCACCAGGCATGTGATGGATCAGATATTATCTATTCTGTCCTCTTCACATTCTTTCTTTTAAAGAATGATATTAGAAAGAAGGGCACAGTGAGAATCACAGCTTATGTTGTAAATCTAGCTAATTTCCATGTTACCTTTTTTGGAAGGGAAAGGGTAAGCATGTTTGCGTGTTCTTTTTCACACAGCCTTCCCCACTTAGCTTTTCCTATTTCAAGGAGGGGGAGAATAAATTAGTGTCTCTAGCCAAGATCTGTTCAGTTACAACTCCCATCATCCTCGATTCCACCACCAGAGGAAGCTCGACAGAAGACCTGACTGACAAGCTGGATCACATTTTGACATCTTCTGATGTAGAGATGCAGTTGTATGGCTAAATATTTTAGTAAACCTTAGAAAGAGCTACTTGCTCCCTTTTAAAATCCTTTTAAAAGAACTCTGTATCTCCTCCTACATTATTTGATTCTACCTTCTACTGAAGTGCTATGGCATCATGATGCTAAACACATTTACCTAGGACAAACACTGCAAAGATTTCAATTGCACTTTTCAAAGGATCATGTAGACTTGTAGAGTTTTTTTTTTTTTTTTTAAAGCAAGGGAGTCTTGGTCTGCCAGTTGTTATCAAGGCCAATTAGTGTCTGCAGGGGCTCCTGCCACAGCTCCTTAAAGAGCTGGTGTGTTCTTAAATCTAACATTCTCTGTGGCTGTGAATGAACCTCTTCATTTCTCCGTCAGTTAATAAAAGTTAAGTTTTAAATGGGAGAGATCTTTTCTCTCTACTGCTTCTAGATATGTTAATACTGCATGAACAAAACATATAATGATCTTTAAACTATGGAGAAATCAAGATTGCTGGAACCGCATTATGCTAAACTAACTGACCAAACAAACAAACAAAAATAATATTTCTGGCTTCAGAAAAGAGATAGGCTAGAGACATATTTTTCTCATCAAAAGATGCTTGTGGTTTATACCAGACTACAAGGAATTTATAATGACAAACTGTATACAACTTGTATTCTAAATCCTAGATGGATTGGTAGTGTCTCAAGGAAACTGATTCTGTGCTTGTTTGTTAAGTGTTCAACTTGTAAAAAAGAAACATAAGCATTACTACAAATATGCCACAATCTCCTATAGACAATAACCTCAAAACAAGTATGCATATGTGTGGTTGTGTCCCATTGTGAACATGTGCACAGGTATGTTTAGATACCAGAATATTGTAAATAGACTCCAATTCTGAACCAGGAAATTCTGGCGTTAAAAACTCCCAGTATCATTACATTCATTTTCCTTCTTCCTTTTCATAGTAGTACCACTACAGTCCTGCACAGCTAAGCATCTAAAACAATATGTTTGTTGCTATGGCAACTGTCGCCATTGCTTGATGGTCAGTGTCGTTCTACAGAGATCAAATTGAAGAGGCGGAGGTACTGTTTAGATGTCCCATTGCACTGTGTTCCTCCTGTCAGTTATTTAGATCCCCTTGATTAGTTATTTCCTGGGATTGGACCCTGTTGCCATGATGGGACCTTCATCTCCTAGCAACCAGAAGCACAGTTGCCTTTATCTTGGCAACATTGGCCTTCTCTCTTCCTAATAAGACCTGGAGGGGCATTTCATTTCATCACCTATCCCAGAGAACAGGCATTGTGGTTATATGATGCTAGCAGCTGATTTTAACCTAATCCATCATTATTTTCCAAAGACTTAGATAATGTCAATGTAATGTGTCACACACACACACACACACACACACACACACACACACACACACACACACACAGTATAAATTATACACACACACACACAAAGGCCAAAAATGAGGAATTTTAAAAATTAGAAAACATAAACATAAAATTTCTTGAATTAATTTTATATGTATGTATTTAGTGCTGTTTATTTGTAGTCTCCTCTGTGTTCTAAACCAGAATAAACATTACTTTTTGCTTACAGAGAATTGTTTAGTTACCAGGAAATACCCTGAAACATTTTCTGTACCTGAGATGAGGCATAACAGTTTTTAGAGTAGAAGGTGTGGTAGGCAAACTACATTTGTTTTATTTTGAAGCTAAAAGGACCAAAGATCTATTTCCCTTGCCTTGAAACGATCTCTGCAGGTCAATTATAAAATAGCACCAATTAGGGCCACAAAATTGGACACACTAATCTTTTGATGGGAGAAAACTATACAGATATCCAACTATTAATTATCAGATGTGGAGCTCAACTCTAAGAAATAAAGGGCTCTATCTCTCTTTGTTAGTTTTTGTGTGCAATTGTGTAACACAGACAGAACTATAATCAATCTGTTGCAATCACAAACCAGAGACTACGATGGCATTCTGTACTTCCTCTTCATTTCTCAGTGGCTTCATATTAGCTCCATATTTACTATTCCTTGTAGCTTGAGTTTATTTTTAGAGATAATGGCTGCATTCACAAAGCACACTAAACCAAGAGGACTCTGCCATATTTTAGTCTAAAATGCTGAATTAAAAAGTTCATGTGGTCTCATTGTGTCATGTAAAGCAAAAACACGGAATTAACTGAATAGACCATTGTTCAAAAAACCACTGGTGTATCAGCCAAATATGGCCTATAGTCTAAACTACTTTCATTACTTTAAATAATAAGTCACCAGCTCAATTTTCTATTATTCTAAAAGATGGGAGAATTCATACTAAACAGATCCATAAATATTTTATATAAATAAATTTTATTTTAGATTGGATTACAAAATTAAATATATGTGTGAAAAACATTCATGAACTAGTACAGAGAAGAGCAACAAGGATGATTAGGGGGCTGGAGGCTAAAACATATAAAGAAGGGCTGCAGGAATTGGGTATGCCTAGTCTAGTGAAAAGGAGAACCACAGGCGACAAGTAGCAGTGTTTCAGGGGCTGCCACAAGGAAGATGGGGTCAACCTATTCTCCAAAGCATCAGAAGGCAGGACAAGAAACAATCCATGGAAGCTAATCAAGGAGAGAAGCAACCTAGAACTAAGGAAAAACTTCCTGACAATGAGAACAATTAACCAGTAAGTGGCTTCCCTCCAGAAGTTGTGGGTGCTCCATCACTAGAGGTTTTTAAGATGAAATTAAACAGCCATTTATCCAGAATGGTATAGGGTCTCCTGCTTGTGCACTAGAAGACCTCCAAGGTCCCTTCCAACTCGGTTATTCTGTATACACACACACACACATACACACACACACACATTATTTTATTCATAACAATTGTCTGCTACATATAAACCAATAACAGGAAACAAAGGCCACTTCCCAGCTCCCATAAGACCTTGAGAAAAATATTATGCCAGGAATGTCCAACTATTTTGGCAAGTGGGCACATCTGGAATTTTATTGCAATATTATTGGTGCTACAAGGGGAAAAGAATGTTTGACCACCCACAAACTATTTGTCATTACAAACTGTTCAGATGGCCAAGCACAAAACCCACAAAGTTCATTGGATCATTCAAATAGAAAATGAAATACAGAAGGTACACCAATAATTGTCTATAGATAATGGCCATTCGAAAAGAATTGTTAAGCTTTATATTAATATTCTTCTGCAGGTGGAACTGATTAAACATTTAATATTATTAAAAAGTTATTGTAATCCACCTGCAATATAGGAATAGTATTGCAGTTTGGACAGCACAGGAACAAAGACAAGGTCACACTCTTATTTTCTATTACATAGAAACTTAGGAAAATAGAAATACACGTTGCAGCTGAAGAAAGGAAATCCATATGGATGTTTGTATGTATGTATGTATGTATGCATGCATGCATGCATGAGGGTGCAGTGGCTGAGCAGTTAAGATGCTGGGCTTGTTGACTGGAAGGTTGGCAGTTTGAGACCAAGTACCATGTGATGAAGTGAGCTTCCATTACTGACCCTGGGTCCTGCCAAACTAGCAGTTTCAAAGCATGTAAATGCAAATAGATAAATAGGTACCACTTTGTTGGAAGGTAACAGTGTTCCATGCACTTTTGTCATATAATCATGTCAGTCACATGATCACAGAAGCATCTTCAGACAACATCTGAGTCATCATACTTTCAGGTTGTAAGTTGTGGATGAGCACCCCCACCCCCAAGAGTCAAACACGACTGGCAGGGAAAACTTTGCAGCCATATGAGTTCTATGATTTTACCTATCAGGACATAGTAAAAATTATCTAGTCCTTAGCAGTTATTAAAAGTAGGTATAGTGTATACAACCTCAGATGAACGACACTTGACATATTACATCATATCATTTATTTTACAAAAAGAAAGCCAAAACAGAGAAGCCATGTATGAAAAACTAAGTATACCTTATGATTCAAGAACCACCTTTACCAGCAATAATTTGAAGTAATCATTTTCTGTATGATTTAATTCACATTGTTGTGGAAGAATTTTGGCCCACTTTTATTTATAACATTCAGTTCATTGAAATTTGTGATTTGTTTATGCAAGACTCTCTTGAGGTCCCACCACAGCATTTCAAACAGGTTGAGGTCAAGACTTTGACTGAGCCATTGCAACACCTTCATTTCTTTTTCAGTCATTTGGTTGTAGATTTGCCTGGTGTGCTTGGGATCATTGTCCTGATGCATGACCCAATATTGGCCAAGCTTTAACTGTTGGACAGATGGTCTTACATTTGACTCTAGCATACTTTGGTATACAGAGTAGTTCATGGCCGACTCAATGGCTGCAAGATGCCCAGGTCATGTGGCTGCAAAACAAGCCCAAATCATCACCCCTACACCATCGTGCTTGACAGTTTGTATGAAATGTTTGTGCTGATATGCTGTTTGGGTTTTGCCAAATGTGGCACTGTGCATTATGGCCAAACACCTCCATTTTGGTCTCGCCTGTCCAAAGGACTGTGTTTCAGAAGACTTGTGATTTGTTTACATGCAACTTGGCAAACCTAAGCTGTACTGATATGTTCCTTTTAAAGAGAAGAGGCTTTGTCCTGACAACCCTTCCAAACAAGGCATACTTGTCCAGTCTTTCTAAAATTGCACTACTGTCGCATGAACTTCAACATGCCAATAGAGGCCTATAGAGTCTGAGATGTAACTCTTGGATTTTTTGCAATTTGTTTGAACGGTGCACTGTCTGACCTTGGGGTAAATTTGCTGGGACATCCATTGACTTGTGGCAACTGTCTTGAATGCTTTCCACTTATGAATAATCTTCACTGTAGAATGATGGACTTTAAATTGTTTGGAAATGATTTTATAACCCTTCCCAGATTGATTGGCAGCAACTATTACTTAAGATCATGGATGCCTTCTTTACTCTTCAGCATTGTGTTAATACACACCTCAATGCTTGGGACTAGTAAACTCCTAAAACTTCGGCTTTTATCGAGGTAGTCACACTTGCTGATCAATTGATCAAGGCCCTTGATTAGCAGCACCTGGCTGCTACTTAGCCTCTTCATAAGTATGAAAACAGTAAGGGTGTACTTAGTTTTTCACACATGGCTTCTGCATATTGGCTTTCTTTTTGTAAAATAAATGGTGTCATGGTGCAATATGTCATGTGATATTCATCTGAGGTTGCATTTACCTATTTTTAAGAATAGGTAAGGACCAGATGATTTTTTATTATGTCCCGATATGTAAAACTCAATACAGAATTCAAAGATGGTGTTTCTTTTTCACACGACTATCTTTACATATATGAGTGTATGAATCTGTGTGCGTTTGCAGTGCACAAATACATATAAAATCTCTGTGTGTATCTGTGATGGGCAACAATATCTCTAATAAATACTACTTATTAATTAACAATTAATCAGTGGAACTATTTGCCTCCAGAAGTTGTGAATGCTCCAATACTGGAAGTTTTTAAGACACTGGACAACCAATGTCTGAAATGGTATAGGCTTTCCTGCCTGAGCAGGGGGTTGGACTAGAAGACCTCCAAGGTCTATTCCCATTCCCATTCCATTCCATTCCATTCCATTCCATTCCATTCCATTCCATTCCATTAGCATAGAATTTCCCTCCCTGAATTCAGGGAGGGAATTGCTGCTCATCACACACACACACACACACACACACACACACACACACACACACAGAGTGATGATAGTTAGATAGAATAGAATCCTCCCACAAATGACTGTATGACTGTAACTTTGTTGCTTGTATCCTTACAATTTATATTGACTGGTTCCTACTATGATTTGATTGCTTATTTGTACCCGGACTATCATTAAGTGTTGTACCTTATAATTCTTGACGAACTTATCTTTTCTTTTATGTACACTGAGAGCATATGCACCAAGACAAATTCCTTGTGTGTCCAATCACACTTGGCCAATAAAAAATTCTATTCTAGATAGGCAGAGATTGCAACTTAAATATAAACAAGTTTAAGATAATAACAAACATCAACATATCTGAATCAGGGAATGCCAGATTCTTAAAATGTACTTGGAGGAGGCACAAAATGTTTACTGTTACTAATCTCTGCTTTAAACTCTATTCCACCTTCCCTCGATATGCAATACAAGAAGATAAGGGAATAATATGGTTCCACATCGGCCACTCTCTCCAACCAGGCGTTCTTCAATTCTATAGCACTATATTTGGATGTAGTATGACTCTCATCATCTCCAGCCATTAAAGTCGAATATAATAGGATTTGTATTAGGCCGTTTCTGGAAATTTCCTGCGCTTCCGCCACAGGCATATAGATATTTCTAATCGGCAAAACCGCCCCTCTGCTTAAAGCCCATTACTCAAGGGCGCACTCTTTTCCCTCCTTCTCAAATGACATCACCAGCTCGTGGTGAAAAAGGCAGGGCTTCGAATTCTTTCTCTTGATTTGCCAATGAGACAGCCTGTCAGAAGGAGGAAGTAGAAATACGGAGCTTCTGAGGAAGCGGAAGAAGCTGAAAAGAAGCCGAGGGCGGAAGTGGCTGCGTTTGAGGTTTGGAATTGGGGAAAACGGGATTCCGGTAGGCAGGCGGTGGACTGTTTTCCGCGGCGGTCCCGCAGGCGGGAGCGGGTAAGTGTAAGGTTTTGTTCGGGAAAGACGAAAATCAATCCCTAAAACTCCTTCCAGTTTTAAATTCTTGAGGGAGTCCTTTAATTTTCCCTCCGTCACACATAAGAGTGGCTTGGAAATGGGGTTTCTTAGGCTGGCAAGCCAAATGAAACTTCCATGTTCTGCGGCAGTATATCTCTCACTGCCTGTTGCTGGTAGACGAGGACGTGAGAAATTCTTGGCTTCCTGGAGGCAATTAGATCACATTGTTGGAACTAGAGTGGCGTCTGCTTTGCTTACGAAATGCTGCGCTGGGTTTGGGACTTGTTGACAAGGGTCCTGTTGCTTTGCTTTGAGGATTATTACGAACTGCAACCGAGTCCTTGACCTGAGAACTAAACAACATAATCACTGATATTTAAACAAAGCTATGGCGATAACAAGGGATGGTGCTGATTATGGTGGGTGTGACATTCCTCACTGGGAATGCTTCCTTTTTTCCTTTTAATATGACTTATTTATATTTGATGCCAGTATCTGAAATTTAGGTACAGCATTCATGCATGCAATCATTTTAATATGTTTTATGCCATATATTAAAAGAATAAAGGTGTCAGATTTGTATAACATTCTCTAGCTCTTACTATGTTTCATTCTGATCATCATGTTTGTGTGTGTGTACTCCATCTTGAGGAGGTTGGTATATGGTTTCCATCTTTATCTTTTATATATATTGGTGCCTTCTAGTGATTATTGACTCCTGGCACCTGCTAGTAATAGTTGCTATATAAAATATTCTAGTTATACCAGAAGTTCATCATAAGCCTTGGGACAGTGTGAAAAATCCTAGCATTGCCTCTGATAGTATCCAATAGAGCAGGGGTCACCAACCTTTCAGACCTCAGGGACCACTAAATTCATAGTTTTAAATCCCGTGGACCATTAATATGATCTGCCTAATGACCGGCTGGGTGGGCGTAGCTAGGTGGTCATGTGACTGGGTGGATGTGGCCAACTCGATGTCACTCACATCAAGGGGCACCTTGCTGGCCTCTACTCGCTCCCCGCCTCCCCGCCTGGGCTCCTTAGGGCCCCAACAGGAAGCAGTTGTTGGAGCTAAGCAGCCACCATGAGAAAGAGTTGGCAAAACAGCTGGCTCAGTTCAAATTGGATCTGACCGAGAAGGAGGCTCAGCAGAAGCACCTCACTGAGGACTACGAGCAGGGAGCGGCCGGGTTGCTCCCCGGCAGACCAGTGCACCCAGATGGAGGAGCTGCTCCAAGACAACCAATGGGCCAGTCCTGTGACTAGAGCTCTGGAATATGGGACCGGCTGGGCAGCTCGTGGTGGGGCTGGAAATCTTCGCCGTAGAGGGTGGTATGTGGAACGTTGCAAGTGGTGCAACATGCAAGAAGTAGTGCAGCCCTCGCCGGCCGGAATGAGATAATGATGCTGTTGCAGCAAGGGGGGGGCGGTGGCGCAGGCTGGCCGAAGCGGCGGTGGCAATGGCCGGAGCCTTAGTGTGTGGGAGCAAAGTGCCACTTGCCTTTGCGCGGCAACAGCATTCCGCCTTTGTTGCGATAGTTTGCGCCAGCTGGTGGTGCCAAGGCAGCCCTCGCCTCCTGCCGCTTTGGGCTCGGAGCGATAAGCCACATCCTGGAAGCACTACAGCAGAGAGAAGCGGCCGTGCAGGCTCTGTCTGCGTTGCCATGAAGCGGGATCGGCCTGGCCAGTTCTTGCCCGCAGCGTTGGCAGCCAGGATCGGGTCACTGCTGCTGACTGCTTCCGCTTCGCCTTTGCCAGGGCGGCGGGCACTAGAAGGGTGCTGTCCTCAGCTGGCCAGTCCCTCCCCGCCGCTTGGTTTGGGGCGGACGGTGCCCGCAGGCCCAGGTGTGGGCAGGCGGGTGGAGCGAACAACCTGGGGATTTGGGTGGCCTTTACGTGGCCAGGATGCCTGCAGGATCCCTGGCTTCCGAGGCCCAGTGTTTGGGCTCCAGCACGCTTTTCTCCTCCCGGGCGGCGGGAGTTTCGTGCACTGCTCACTGAGGTGTCTGATCTCCCATGACGGAGGGAGGGGCTGGAGCTACTAAACAGGAGGCCAAACTAAGTGCCTGAAGGACCCCATCCTGTCACTGGGAGTCCAGGCACTTCAGTGAGAGGCGCGGGAAACTTCGGCCGGGCTCCTCAAGAGATGGAGTTTGCAGGGGCCAATCTAATGCCCGGGCTGGCTACAATAGAAACGTTCATTGCACATATCCAGCCCAGGGGCCATAGTTTGAGCACCCCTGATTTAGTGCAATATAAAAAATGCAAATAATTTTTCTGCGGACCACCAAAATTTTATCGCGGACCACCAGTGGTCTGCAGACCACCTGTTGGAGACCACTGCAATAGAGTTCCTTCAACCTCAATGTAATTTGGCTATAATGATTATGGATGATGGGGACTGTAATTCAAGAGCTATGGATATGAGGTTGGGAAAAGCTCCTGCAAGAAATGATCTTGGTATATGAGTAAAATAAAATAAGTGCATTTTATTAGTCATATACTTGTTACAAGAGAGGGCTGTAAAAGCACTGTGAAGCAGTATATAAGTCTAAGTGCTATTGCTATTATGTCAAGTCTGCAACCTATCCTTTAAACATATTAAAATTGGTTATTTCAAGAACCCTGTGTTATAAAGCTTACATATTTCCCCCCTGGGATAAATGCATGTACTGGTTGCAGGTTGAAAATCTGGTGGTGGAACCTTTTCAGGTAACATTTATTCATTAGTTATTCATATACATAATTAACTTATTAGAGTCATTTAGTTATATTGTATCTTAAATCTTAATGTTTCTTGCTGAAAACTTGATTTTTAACAGCTGGACTTCCATAGTAATTAAGCCATTTTTCCTGATACTCAGGATTCTTTATTTGTGGCTAATTGCATTGTTTCCATTTCAATTCTAAACTATTATCTTGAAAAAATTCTATAAACTGTACAATGCTAAATTTTTAATCTAAAACTCATATCATATTGTAATATTGGTCAAAGCTTGTAACACAATTTTTTTTTTCAAACCTTCAATTCTGCATGGTTAATCAGTATTAGCCCTGTTAGGCTGCTTCAGACAGCTGAAAGGGGTTAAGGAATTAGCTTGATTATGCCCAATTTCTGACCTTAGGGTAAAAATAAGGTAGAAGCTTATTCATTTGTAGTTAATTTATCTTGGATACAATCCCAAATTGGTATTTAGGTGATGTTGAAGGTGTATTAAAATGGCAATTTAACAGTCGTTTAATTTTTGCACTTCTCTAACTTACAAAATCCTTTTCATTTTCTGTTTGCAGCTGCAATTTTTGTCTGAAGTGAAGAACAACAGTATTATTTCCATTTTAATAACCGACTTGCTCAAGGATTTCTCAGCAGATGATGATTCAAACTGACTGTTTGAATCGAGTACTTCAGCTGCTGTAAAAAAAGAAACCTGGTTCTTTCTCTTGCTGAAATATTTCTCTCTCTCAGTTGCAGCATTGTTTGCTGACAGTCTCATCTTTCTATTGGAACTTGTGCCATTGTTGTAGGCCATGGCAGGTCGACGTCCTAATGGGCCAACTATAGGCAAGATCTGTCAGTTTAAATTGGTGCTCCTGGGAGAGTCAGCTGTTGGGAAATCAAGCCTTGTCTTGCGCTTTGTAAAAGGACAGTTTCATGAGTATCAAGAGAGCACAATCGGAGGTAAGTGTCACAATCATTGATAAAGCTGTTCAGAATCTCTTTGAAATTTAGTCTTGTATGATAGTTAACAAGTATTTGTTGTTAAGGAGTTCTTTCTAAACTAATCTGTATAGAAAATTTTTGGGGATGGGCACAATTGTTAATTCCTGCTGATACTTTCCATCTGTCTTTGAATCATCTAGCATACTCTGTGTGTTGGACTACAACTCCCAGAATTCTCTAACAGAAAGTCATGATTGCTGGGAATTCTGGAAGTTGGGAGACAAATCTAGATGGTAAGTTGTTATTCAGTTGACTATGCCTACAGCATCCATTGTGACTACACAATAATGGACAGATGTTAGACAAATTTTCTTACGATACTTTGTATGAAATATTGGTAAGGTTGAAATCCTGGGTCCAATTGATTTCCCAGAAGAGTTCCCTTATTAATATATTTTCTGAATGGAGCAACTTGGCAGAAGGATTGAGTTGTCTCCAGGAAATGCTGAGATTAGGATTATTTATTGCATTTACTCCTGGCGTAATCTAAGAGATTCTGGATGGTTTACAACAGATACTGATTCAATGTAATAAAATAAAAACAAATATCAGCTAAATAACATCAGAAATCATGCCTAACATGTTCCAGAAGTCCCTTTGAGATTTTTTTTAGCTGTGGTTCCAATACAAGTGGAAAGAATAAAAACAAAAAAGACATTACAAGTACATAGCCATGCAGAAACCTTGCTTTGTTAAAGTGTCATAACTGGCTTGAGGCCAATAGCTACATCATTTCTGTTCCTTTTTAAAATGTTCCTGTGACAAATGCCAGGCACATTGTATACCTTGGCAATTCTGTACACAGGTTTAGCAGAGCAAGCTTTTCTGGCCAGGTTTGAGTCGGGTCTTTTTGACTAGGTAGAAGTGAAGAATCTGAACAGAGTAATAGTTACCTAAGAATCTCTTTTCATGTGGCTAGGAATCTGCATTCTGTACATACTGAGATAATGGAATTAAACTAAGGCTTGTGCCTCAAACACTACATTTGTAAATCCCGCTTGCCTGATGCCACAAGGAAGATGCGATTAATTTGGCTTCAGTCACATATCTTAAATTAGTCTGCTTTTTCTGTACTTCATGATTTGAATGAAGAAAAAAATCAGGAGTAATAAAGCACTTAGCAATCATCTCAGACAATTCTTAGTTATTCTCCATAGTATCGATGGGAGAGTCCAGGATGGGTTGCTCTAGTCCCATAGCTCTATTGACTGAGTTGAAATTCTGAGGACACACCTCCCTGTTAACGGTCCCCAGTTCTTCAACTCAGTCTCAGCTCTGTGGACGCTCCTGGTTTAGCTCCAGAGAGCTTCTGTGGAGAAAGAGTTGTATTTGGACTGATTTACTTCAAATCCCTGTTTAGTAGAAAGTAGAAAGCTCGGCAAGGATTTACAGCTTGTGCTTGCTGTCAGCTGTTTGGCGGGGTTCTCCACAGCTGCGGATTGAGCTCCGGCGGCAAGCCGCTTTGGCGATCGCTGCCTCAGGCGGTGGCGGCTGTTCCGGTGTCAAAACAAGAACAATGGAGCCCAGCTCACCGAGGCGCGGTGGCTGGTTGGGATAGCGCTTGGCCGCGGACTCTGTTGTAATGCTTCCGTATGAGACTTGAGTGTTTGGAAGTTGGGAAATATATACAGGTACCCATAGCTCTATTGACTGAGTTGAAATTCTGAGGACACACCTCCCTGTTAACGGTCCCCAGTTCTTCAACTCAGTCTCAGCTCTGTGGACGCTCCTGGTTTAGCTCCAGAGTGCTTCTGAGGAGAAAGAGTTTAAATTTAGGACTAAGTTTTCCAAAAATCCCTGTTTCAAAGATCTGAGGTTTTCAAAGGACAGGAAAGATAGCGCTTTGCTGTCAGCTGTTTGGCGGGGCTCTCCGTGGCAGCGGATTGAGCTCGGGCGGCAACCCGCTTGGGCGATCACCGCCTCAGGAGATGACCGCTGCTCCGGCATCGGAGCAAGCACAGCGGAGCCCTCCTCGCCGAGACAAGGCAGCTGGAGAGACTAGTGCTTGGCCGCGGCCCCTTGGCTCTCCACGTCGGTGGATCACAGCTTGGAGGGGTCGGCCATTTTGGTGCCGATTTCAACAATGGCTCCCGGCGCTCTACAGCGGACCATTTCTGACAGGCGCGGGATGATTGTAAGTTTAAACGCAGAGTCCCGAGAGGAATCACCGAGCCCTGCATCACCGCTTCAGCATTAGTGGCTGCTCCGTCTTCGGAGCCAGCACTGCCGAGCCCTGCTTCACGAGGTGTAGCAATTAGAAAGCGGCGATTTGGCGCGACCCCTTGGCTCTCCGCGTGGGCGGATTGAAGCTTGGAGGGGTCGGACATTTGGCGCCAATTCTGACAGCATAAAGGAGCAGATCCCAGCGCCTCTCAATTGCCTTCTAGGGCCCTTGTTATCCAAACTTATGGAGTGGTGCCTGGAGACCCTGACCGTTCTACAGGCATACTCCCACTGCCAGGGAGCCGCAGCAGCAGCGCAATCATGTAAGACTGCCTTTATTCACCTAGCAGCTCAGGGATCCTGGCCTTACAGTCTCTGGCGCTCCTCCAGAGCTGATTAGGAGAGGGAGTCACTGGTTGTCATTCGGCCACACTCCATCACTCTCTGATCGCTGCGGCAGCTGCGAATCGCGTAAGACTGCCTGGAGATCAGCGGAGAGGCCAGCGTGCGTTGGCAAGCCTGGGTATTCCCCACCTTGCTGTTCGATCCTATTTAGTTGGAACTTTCTTTGGGATCAGGGCCCGAGGTGACTCCGCGACTGCCGATTTTGGGGACTGTCCCTGGGAGCTGTAAATGATGCTGAGCCGGCAGCGGAGCTTTTGAGCATGTCTGCCCCCATTTCAGATCTAAACCAGCAAAATGGAGGATAGTGGTGCAGGCTCCGGCCTTCTGTTGGAGGAAGCTTGGTCTCCTCAGACTTCAGACAGGGCTGGTAGAGCCCCAGTCAAGCCAAGGTCTGCCAGCCTGGCAGCAGCAGCAAAAATCAAGACTAAGGCTAGGGCCCAGAAGAAATCCTCCAGAGCGGAGGAGAGGGCTGTGCAACAGCGACAGAAGGCCTTGGATAAAGAATTTGCTAGAGCAAAGAAGGGATCTAAAGGACGTAGTCACCCTGCTTGCAAGTTGACCGACAATCCAGTGTCGCACCATTCCCCCAAGCCCATGTTGCAACAGGGGCACCAGGTGGAACACCAAGTGATGACTGCTAGGGCCTGGTCTCCATTGGGCGGTAGTGACCAGTTAGGACAAGGCAGGCTGTTAGGGCCGGTGTTCTGACCTAGGCTTCCTGATAAATCATAAATCACAAACGTAGTCCCAAAAAACCTCTTTTTATTTCAACGGCTGTGAATTATTTTCATTCACAGCCGTAATAAGTCCCAAACAGTTTTAATTAGTCCGACAGAAGTCTGCCACAGTCTTTCGGAAGAAGGCTGATAAGCACCCACTGTTATCTCTCTTGACACGCTGCCAAAGACCTAATTGGCAAGTAGCTTTGCAAGGCCAAACAGAACACAGAGTCAGAATGAGCTGCTGAGTTACACCGAACAGAAATGAACCAAGTTGCTTCCTGCAAAGCTCACATCCATTTGCTTCACTTTTATGTCCTATGGGAGGGGCCAATCATCTCCAAGCCTTACTCCTGAGTAGACCTTTGGCCAATCATCTCCAAGCCTTACTCCCGAGTAGTCCTTTTCTTCCTTAACTGTTCTTGCCTTCTGGCAGCTCTGCGCATGCGCGCATTGGGAACAGGCTCACCCTGTTCCTCTGCATTGCTGATGTCAGCCTCTGGAGGCTCTGGAGTCAGCACAGACCTCCCAGATGGCCCAGGCCCCATCTCTGCCTCTGATACAGAGCTTTCTCCAGACTCCAGGACTGGCCCATGTTCCTCCCCAGCCTCCTTGCTGTCTGACTCTGCTGCCAGCTCCGCAGGCTGCTGGCGGACCACAACAGCCAGCTAGAAAGACTGGTCCTTCTACACATTTGTTGCCACAGCTCTCTGTGGCATTCACTGAGAGAGGACTGCCTTTAGGGGGACATAGACATGCACCTGAGGCAATGTTTACCCCAACAGCGGCGGGGCTTCACCCGGGGGTATTTCAGGAGCAGGATATGCCTCCTTTTCTGAGGCAGTGGATTTCACAGGCGATCAGAGAGGGGATTGCTGAGGGACTACAACAAAGCCAGCAATTACCCATGCCTGATCCTGGTCCTGACATGCATACGTAGCCCTGGGAGCCAGCAGTGGAGGCAGGTTATCAGGGGCCCTATTCCCCGGGACATTCCGCCCAGAGCCAATCTTCCTTATTGGAAGGAGAGCTGCCGGGAGAGGGGGATTTTTCAGACTATGACCAAGACTCCCCCCCCTGCAGACCGGTCTTTAAGGGCCTGTTTAATCTGGCTCTCTTCAAGCCACTACTGGCCAAAGCGCGAAGCACGGCACGTTTGGGGAAGGACCCTGTTCTGCAAGAGCCAACCTCTGAGTCAGGTGAGCAGGAGGATTTCCTGTTTACCGAGCAGGCCGCTGAGACAGTTACCATTCTGATTCCCAGGATGTTCCTGGATGTGATAAGGAGACAGTGGGCCTCTCCGGCCATAGCTGCCCATTCCAGCAGTTTGGAGCACGTACTTTTCAGCGTCGATTCAGTTACTGGAGTTGGTCCAGGTCCCAAAGGTGGACACACCAGTGGCGGTGTTAACCTCCTCTTCTGTTCTGCCCCTGGACGCAGAGGATGCCTTAAAGGCTGAGGAACGGAAGAGGAGATGGCCCTTCGCAGAGCCCATCAGGCGGACTCCTGGGCGATCCAGGCCTCCACGGCAGCCTCCTTCTTTACCAGAGCATCACTGCGCTGGCTCAGACAATTGCAAGCTCGGATCCCATCGGAGGACCTACGAGCTCATCAGGGCCTCTGCAAGATCATTGTGGTGGCCGAATATACCGCGGCCAAGTTTTCGGCACGCGCCATTGCATCTTCGGTGACGGCCCGTCGTATGCTGTGGCTACGACATTGGCGCATGGACGCCAAGAACAAGTGGACGTTGGCTGCCGCCCCCCTTTGAGGGGGAATGTTTATTTGGCCAGTCTCTGGAACTCTTTTTAGTAGTGACCAGAGACAAGCAGAAGGTTCTACCTACGTAGGGCAGGCGACCTGATTTCCACTCTTCGCCATACTTTAGACGGCCCTCCTACCGTCTGGGGGAGGCTGGGGCTAGCTTTCCCTGTCAGCAGAGGCCCTTTCCTTCCAGGCCCAGCTACCAGGCTGATAGGTTGGGATTTGGCAGCAGGGACAGACAGCAGCCACAGGGCAAACACTCCTTTCATGGTAACAACACCAGAGCATTCAGGCGACGAAAGTGACATTGGGCCTTTTCCCCCCATTGGGGTCCGCCTCGGTCTCTTCTCGGAATGTTGGGAAGAGATCACAACGGACGCCTGGGACAGGGAGACAATAAAATCAGAGCTCTCCCTAGAATTTCTCTCCTCTCCCCCGAGGTTTTTCCTCCGCTGTCCCATTTCCAGAGATCTGGCAAGAAGGGACCTCATGGAATTGGCTATCCAGCATTTGCTGGATATTCGGGCCATTCAGCCGGTTCCACCGCAGCAGCGGGGGATGGGTTTCTACTCAATTTTGTTTGTCATACCGAAACCCTCGGGGGGGTTGGAGAGCAATACTGAATCTCAAGGGACTCAATCAGCATCTGGTCTACAGATGATTCAAGATGCACTCCTTTCGTTCCATCCTGGATGGAATCCGGGAAGGGGACTTCCTGGCTTCTGTAGATCTCATGGAGGCTTACCTCCACGTCCCTATTCATCCAAGTCACAGGCAATTCCTGAGGTTTTTTTACCCCGGGCGACATTTCCAATATACCGCCCTTCCATTCGGCTTGGCGTTGGCCCCTCGGGCATTCACCAAGATCATGGCTGCGCTAGCCACTTAACTCAGGACTTTGCCCATTCGGATTCAGTGCTACTTGGACAATTTGCTAATTCAGGTGTCCTCCCGACTGTAGGCGGAAAGAGACAAGCACGACAATCCGGATCCTCCGGGATCACAGGTTCTCGGTCAACCTGGACAAATGTCACTTGGTTCCTACGACACGATTGGTGCACCTAGGGGCACTCATAGATACACTTACTGGACAAGTCTTTCTTTCCCAGGAGCGCCAGGACAGTATCAGGGCCTTGATGGGCCAGATTCGAATGGACAGAGTAGCACCTTTGGCGTCTCTGTCCCAGCTCCTGGGGAAAATGATTTCTTGTATAGACATTGGACATGGGCATGTTTCCACACCAGGCCACTCCAGTGGTTCCTGCTTCCATTTCAGAGGGCGGGCTGCAGCATCTCGAGGACAAGAGTCCGGACACCGCCGGGGGTGCTTCGTTCATTCTGCTGGTGGGGGTCCCAAGCCATCACGCGGGGCTATTTTTACAAGGAACCGGACAGACTAACGATCACGTCCGATGCCAGCCTCTTCGGATGGGGGGCTCACTTCGGTTCCCAGGTGGCCCAGGAACCGTGGACACAACAAGAGTTCCAGCACAACATAATTTGGCTGGAGCTCAGGGCGGCCCGCTTGGCTCTCAGGGCTTTTCAGCAGGGGATTTCGGGTCGACATGTCCTCCTCCTAATGGACAATGTGGCCACCAAGGCCCACGCCAACAGGCAGGGGGGGACCCGATCGAAGTCTCTCATGATGGAAGCAGAGACATTGTGCCGGTGGGCAGAGACTCATCTGTCATCAATCAGGGCAGAGCACATTGCGGGAGTCTCCAACGTGCAGGTGGACTGGTTGAGTAGAGCCACCGTAGACCAGTCAGAGTGGCGCCTGCATCCCAGTCTCTTCACAGAACTGTCAGATCGGTTCGGCCACCCGATCCTGGATCTCTTCGCCTCTCCATCAAACACTCACCTTCCAAGGTTTTTTGCAAGATTCCCAGCTCCGGGGGCGGAAGGGGTAGACGCAGTACGGTGCCCATGGCCCAAGGGTCTCTTGTATGCCTTTCCCCCTCTTCCCCTGATTCCAGGGGTAATCAGGAAAGTGCTGTCGGAGAGGGCAGAGGTCCTGTTAGTAGCTCCCCACTGGCCCAGAAGGCCATGATTCACCGATCTGGTCGGCCTGTCCGTCGCCATACTGTGGAGGATTCCCCCGGAGAGAGTCTCCCTCAGCCAAGGTCCCGTCATCCATCCAGAGCCGCAGTGGCTCCAGTTGACCGTTTGGCAGTTAAGTGGAGGCTCTTAAAGCGGGAGAAGTTCTCCAGTAGGGTTATCCGGATGATCCAGGCAACCAGGCAGCCTTCTACCACTCGCATTTACAATGCGACATGGAAAACTTTCAGTGACTGGTGTGCCAAGGCCCACATTGATCCCACCTTGGCCTCGGTGGCGGATGTACTGGAGTTTTGCAGGAGGGCTATCCATGAACACTTTGTGACGCCAGGTCGCTGCTTTGACTTCGGTTTTGCAGGTGGGGGACTTGGACTCCATCGTTCACCACCCCAGGGTGTGAGCTTTCCTTAAAGGGGCCTCCAATTTAAAGCCACCGGTGGTACACCGCTAATCCACCTGGGATTTGACCAGAGTGTTGCAGGCCCTTACCAAGGCACCTGTTGAACCCTTAAGAGAGGCCAGCCTGTGTCTCCTCTCTTTCAAGGTGGCCTTCCTAGTGGCCGTCACGTCTGCCAGATGGATTTCGGAGTTGGCGGCTTTATCGGTGAGAAAGGACCTCTGTTTTTCATCCGAACAGGGTGGTTCTGCAGTTGGTTAACTCCTTGTTTCACCAGGCACAGGAGTTGATCTTGCCTGATTTCTGTCCAAGGCCTTGGCATGTCTTGGAGCAGACATGGCATACCCTGGATGTTAGGAGGGCCCTCCGCATTTACATCGCGAGAACCGCTTCCATCAGGAAGACCGAGTCCCTGTTCGTCTATTTTCAGCTGTCAACTCTGGGCCACAGGATCACACCTTCCACGGTGGGGCGTTGGCTTCGGGCGTGTATTGCCCGAGCCTATGAGCTTCAGCCTCTCCCGGTACCTCAGGGGATCATGGCGCACTCAACTAGGAGCACGGCCACTACTGCAGTCTGGGCTACGCAGGCGTCTGTAGAGGAAATTTGTCGGGCGGTGACCTGGACGTCCCCGTCGCCGTTCATCCGTCACTATAGACTAGACACGTTTACTTCCGCTGAGGCAGACTTCGGCAGGTGTGTTCTACAGCGAGTGCATGAAGACACGGGGACTCAGGACCAGAGCAGCACCCGCCCATAGGACAGCCAAGCTTTGGTATGTCCCATCCTGGACTCTCCTGTCAATACTATGGAGAAGGGGCGTTGGTCTTACCTGATATGCTCTTTCTCATGGTGATTGACGGGAGAGTCCAGTCCCGCCCGGTGGATTGTCCGGTCCTGATTCTGGGTGGAGATAGGTTTGGACTAGAGACGACTCACGGATTCATACTCAAGAAGGTCTACAGGAGTCGCTTCGCCTTCGTTTCGAACTGGGGACCGTTAACAGGGAGGCGTGTCCTCAGAATTTCAACTCAGTCAATAGAGCTATGGGACTAGAGCAACCCATCCTGGACTCTCCTGTCGATCACCATGAGAAAGGCGCATCAGGTAAGACCAACGCCCCATCACTTCACATTGGTTTGGTAATTCTGGACTGCCAAATATAATAAATGTTGCAATATTTCAAACAAATACTTATATTATGGATCTGTTTTGCACTTAGGAAAAGAGTTAAAAGCTTTGGAAGCAGCCACCAGAACTCACCTTCCATTGTCAAGTTGATACGTTTAATTTGTCAGTATTATTTAGAAGGCACCTATATATGATGGGACTTCATGTGAGCTCAAGACCCACTTTTGCATCATTGATGTATGCCAATTACACAATCAAAACTTGTGTATGAACTGATACTCAATCCAGACCTCTGTCTGCAGGAAAAGTTCCCCCACACCAAGCTGCTCCGCCAGCTAACATCATAATCTTCACAGTGAAGTCCCAAAATATTTTACAATTAAGCCACTTCTCTCTAATCACAATTTGTTACTGTGGCTTGTTGTAGGTTAATTTATTTTAACTTTACACTGTGAATTCAGTGTAGCTTTGGATCATTTTTCTCAATAAATAAGCAAATACTGCATGATGGTTTTTGACTCATTTGTTTAACTGGGTTCTCTTTATTTAGTTTTAGGATTTCTGTGGAGAGCCAAGTGTATTTTAGGTCATATTTAGGCACAAATATTGAAAATTCAAAAGGGTGTACAAATGTTAAACCACTGTTCTCCATTAGCAGAGTTATGTTTCAACTATGTCAGTGGGAGAAAATGTCTTCCACATTTCACTTCCACTGGGAAGAAAACTTCAAGTACACAGCAGATGGGTAATTATTGGGTCAATACAAACTGTAGTCAAAAATTGGATGCTTTACAGGTGAAAAAAGCTCGTTTCTATGTAAAATATAGCCACCCCTGAGTGGAACCCAGCCTCAATTTCTGTTCTGACTATTGTTTAATCCTTCTGTATTCCAGCTGCTTTCCTCACGCAGACCATTTGCTTAGATGATACAACAGTCAAGTTTGAAATCTGGGATACAGCTGGACAGGAGCGCTACCACAGCTTGGCCCCCATGTATTACCGAGGGGCACAAGCTGCCATAGTTGTTTATGACATCACTAATATGGTGAGGCTTTTATAGACTGAGTCCAAAATTATTTTACATGGGCAACAGTGTTTCTTTTCTGGTTTCATTCCCCTTGAGAATATAATATCCCAGGCATAGCAATAGCAATAGCACTTAGACTTATATACCGCTTTACAGTGCTTTACAGCCCTCTCTAAGCGGTTCACAGAGTCAGCATATTGCCCCCAACAATCTAGGTCCTCATTTTACCCACCTCGGAAGGATGGAAGGCTGAGTCAACCTTGAGCCGGTGAGATTTGAACCGCCGAACTGCAGCTAGCAGTCAGCTGAAGTAGCCTGCAGTACTGCACTCTAACCACTGCGCCACCTCGGCATCCACTGAATCAATGGCATTCTAGGAGGGAACCACTGATGCAGAATAGTTTGAATTTTGTGCCATTTCACTTTAATATTGGGCCTAGTTTGCACAGTGTTACATTTCAGAGCAGACCATTTCAGACAGCTTATTCTACACAAAGTTTCTCTCTATACAATATTTAAAGATACAATGAAAGAGAAGGCAGGCTAAACCCTTCATCTGCAGCATGAAGTGATGTAGCATTGACATTACTTTCTGGCCTCAGTAAGAAGGAAGCCTCACTTAAAACTGCTTTAACCAGGTACTGGAAATAAAATAGCCATAGATGTCCTGATGTCTATAATTCTATTGAATGGTCATCTGTTGACTTACAGAATTAATTTATGTTAAAAATGAAAATAGCCCAAATTTCACAAAACTGCCATATCTGGAAAGATATCAGTGTTTTCACATGAGTTTGGCCATTTTTAATTTTAAAAGTTTTAAGCTTTTAGCTTAAAAGCATTGGAGAATATAGATAGGTCATGTTGAGTTGCTGGATTTTTGTATTCTCAGCTTCTTTCTCTTCCTGGGGACATTTCATTTGCAGTCTTGGTAACACTGATGGTGCAGGAAGAGAAACAAACTCAGAGGTATAGCTGAATGCTATTTTCATAGGGTGTAGCTGTTTATTTATTCAATACATTTGTACTTCCCATTAAAAATATCTCAAAGAGGTTTATAAGTCTCAGGACATCTAAGCTTTCCTACACATTTGAAGTTAAAATCTAGCAGTTTGATATTTTTGTATTAACTTTTTCATAAACAAAATCCCAAGCACTGACATCATTTACATGTATTAAATCTTGAATTACTTCTGTGCACATACTCTGTCTCCTTCTCTCTTGTGACCAGAAGTATAAACAAGAATTCAGTGTTTAATGCACATGAACTAAGAATCATGGTTCACTACTGGAATGGTAAATCTGCAGCCCTTCAGATCCTGATCTGAAGTTCCTGGTATCTCTTGCCATTATACTTTAGCAGCTTTTGCCCCCTGGATAGGTGGGGGAAGGAAATCCATTCTGTGAGGCCCAGTTTGTCTCATACCTGGTATACTGCTCGAAACTGTTCCCCAGTCCAAGTGTGAAGGAGCCCCATCACTGAAAAATGCATTGTATGAGATATCACCTATCTCGGAGCAGGAGGCATATGTATGTTAGAGTTCCAGGAGGTGAGAATTATGGAGCTGTGCTTGCTCTTCATAGGATACCTTTGTGCGTGCCAAGAATTGGGTGAAGGAACTGCAAAGGCAAGCTAGTGCTAGCATCGTCATTGCCCTGGCGGGGAACAAGGCTGACCTGGCCAGCAAACGAGCTGTTGACTTCCAGGTAGGTGAGGGTTTTTTCTACTGGGAAATAGTAGCTTTTCCTTCTGCAGTGTTCTTGGATGCTTTTTCTACACGAACAATAAATACCTTAAGATAGTTTAAGAATCATAAGGTGGTTAAGTACTGCTTTCGTCCAAACCCAATTGTATCCTTTTCAAATTTCACTCTTTGCATAAGGACTATTAGAGGTGCCTTATCAGGATAATTCCTCAACAACATATTTTGACTGGGGAATGATCTAATAGATCTAATACCATAAGTTATGAATCAGATAAAGCCCTTAGTCGTATTTCATTTTTGTTATGAATTTGCTACTCTGTCCTAAACAGATTTATTGATAAAATTTGATGTGTTGTTTTTAACCTTGATTCTTATACGTGTTTTCAGCAACCAACAAAGCATTTCAAAATACAAAAAAATATAACTTCATGAGAAGTATTAATCCGCTAATCTGAGAGAAATTGCCTTTTTAAAGAGTTTTTTATTTGTTATTTACACATTTACAATCCAAGGGTAATACTAACCTGTTTGGACTACTGCAGCTAACTTGTGTAAAGCTGATAGATTTAGCAATATATCCTTTACTTATTTTATTCCTTGGTTGTACAAACTTGCATGTAATCACAAATTTATTAAATTAGGCATGAACATCTTATAGCTTGAATCCCCTTTGTTGTCCCTGGAATCATTTTTTTGACTATAATTGGTCAATATTCTCCTCCTCCTCCCTTTAATTTGGAAAGATCATGAGCTTACGATAGCATCCCCACTTTCATGTTTTTCAGCAGAAGTGGGTTTAAACCTGATTTCCTTAATCCCAGCCAATGAAATAAGACACACTATTTGAAAAAAAGCAAAGAATGTAGATCAAGCAAAGAACAACAGATCAAAGAACTGTTTTCTCTGAGACTCTTCTGTAATAAGAATGGTGACTTTGGCCCATCTTGGCTTAAATTTCAGGGTAATTGTAAAGACACTTGAGAAATGAAATGGAACCCTTTGCTCCCTCTAATATGTACAGTAATTATCACAGTCAACCTAATTCCAGGAATTATCAAGCATATTATATCTTAACACATTAACATGCCTGGTCAATATTTCTATATTTTATCTGTCCTATAGTCCCTCTTTGGAAATGTGGGTGGCTAGAGCTTTTCGGTCAAAGCTTGGTAGAGGGACTGTGTTTGTAAGCCAGCCAAGCTTACAAAGGTTAAATGCATCTCTCTGAAAATTCTGACATTGCTGACATGATTGCTTACAGGAAGCCCAGATCTATGCAGAGGACAACAGCTTGCTGTTTATGGAAACATCAGCGAAGACAGCAATGAATGTGAATGAGGCTTTTGTGGCAATAGGTTAGTCAAGGGGAGGAGAAAGGCAGCTTGAGGAGGGTATCTTCTCCAACTACTGCCATGGGCTACACCAAGCAAACTCTTTCATAGATAGTAATCTAAGTTCTCAAACACTCTGCAGAATTTTAACAATATAAATTTGTGGTAAGTTGCAGGCCTAAGCAAAGGAGGACCTTTCTGGTGTTGGGTAAGAGCATAGGCTCTAAAATTGTAGCCTTGCATTCAGAAATTTGCAAGAGGGAAATGGAGACAAGGCAGGGAACAGAGAAATTAATAGAAAGGTGGGTGTAAACATAATGGGTTGAATGACAGACTGAGTCAAGGTAAAAAGAAAACACGGGAAGCTTATAAACTATGGAATAAGAAGGTCCAACGGCTGGGGTAAAATGAGTGGCTTAGGAGCACATCTCCCTAAAGTGTATTTTGGGAATGTCCATCTCACACTGAATTACAACAGGTACATTGGGCAGGATTAGCCAAGAAAAACCTGGCGATCTGAGTAAATCTCTTCCCCTCCACAACCATTTTTTTTTGGTGCTTTTAATTTTTTCCGTTGAGTGAATTTAAGAGCCAGGGTCCTAAATATACCCTCCTCTCTCCCCCCAGCAAAGAAACTTCCCAGGAATGAACCACAGAGTGCAACAGGAACAGCAGGCAAGAATCTAAATGTCAGCCTCCAGGAGAGTACCCAGTCCAGCAAGGGGCAATGTTGCAGCCACTAAGGATTCTTGTCTGGCAGCTCCAGTTGGAATGTGTCTGAATCAATTGCACTTACAGAAGACCAATTGCCAGGATCTTTTTCCTTTCTCCTCCTCCACTGAGATTTTTCTCCCCCTCATAGAATGGGGGAGGGGAGCATAGCAGAGGCCATTCCTCTTCTGAACAAACAATAGATTTGTTTTTTTAAGAAGTCTTTTTTTAAAATACAGATGAACAGTGGCATTCTTCTACATCTTTGTGGGTGGACAATGTGTGCTTTCAAAACCTTGATCCCTCTTCCTTTCTGCCTTTTATCTTCTGAAGGGATTTATTCTCTTGCATTTGCTCAGAGCTCCCTGGAAGAAGGGACATCCTTTCCTGAGACAAAATACGTCTATAACATCTGCTTTGTGATTCCAAGCTGATAGGGTTGTACCCTAAAGAAAAATAGAAGTTATAGCCAGGGGAGGTTACGTAAAATAGGAATGAATTGCAGAAATACTATGCACATTTTTCTTTGAAAGGTTGGTTCAGAAGTGACATACAAGCCTGTAAAAGACTGTGTTACAGAAACCTGAAGGTAACAGTGAATTGAAGCTGTAGTATTGATAGATTGAGAGAAACCCATAGCCTCTAAGCTTTGTATTGACCAAATTTGTAATTATGAATGTTTTTGAAGAACAATAGAAACCTGATTTTCCTCTTTTGTATTATAGTTTCCAGCATTTAACAAATCAGTATCTTTTAATAACATATACCAATTAGTCCTTTATCCTTCTTAGGTTTCATTGGGCTTTTGGTATGCCAAATCTACATTAACCTATTATTTACATATTGGATGTAATGCACTAATTCAGCCTGTTAAATATATAAAATGATCATTTTTTACAAGCAACATTATACTATTAGTAACCGTATTAGGATGTTGGGTGTATCAGCGAAACAGGTTGGTAGAGTGTATTCAAGCTAGGGAGGGGAGCAATGATAGGTATTTTCATATACACAACATTACCAATATTGGTAATACAAAAGGGGTTTTGTTTCTGAGCTAGTGTCCAGGGCAATTTTTGTCTTATGCATATTTGTATTTAAGACTGTACATCAGTCTCTTCAATACAAAGCTCCAGTTGTGTATGAGTTAAAAAATAAATTTTTATAAATCAAGTGTTGAATATACTTGAATCATTGTTTTTGCACGTATCAGCTTACATAAACACTGGTAACTTTCTAAATTTAACATTTAATTTTTGCAAGGGTTTTGTAACTTTGTTTACCATGACTCCCTAAAATGATTAATCATTTTTGCAATCATTTCCTCATGAATATAACTGATGATTTAAAGAGGGTTAAGATCGGAAAGGAAAATAAAAATAAAAGATGGGTCACTTTCACCACATTTTTGATAGATCATCTTTAACTTTGTCCTAGCATTCAACAAATACTTTGTTGAAAATTACCCATATATCACAAAGTGGTCATATTCAGAAATAGCTCTGCTCAGACAATGCTCCTATGCCTTTACTTTCCCAGGGCAAATTTGATCAGTTTTTATTTAAAAAAAAAACAAAAAACCCACCCTACAACTCTACACGTACACCCCTCCCCTAATTGCTTGAGGATCATGACCCACAGTTTGAGAATTCATGCTTTACTGTTTGGAAATCTGAGGTACTATGTACAAATAGTGCTAATTTACATTGTTTAAATTCTCCACTATTGGAGAAATGCAACATTTTTATTTTATAAATATGAGAAATACATAATCCTTGCATATTGTCCATGGAAAATACTTTTCTTCCTTTGGAATTTCTAGAGCGCTGAAAATTAAATTAGGTGGGAATCTAAAGAATGACAAGAGGATGACTGAAAGCTCAATAGGTAAAGAAAACAGCTAAAAAAAAGTTATCACAGTCCAAATGATAAAACTTGTATTTTGTAGTCACATTCATTTAAAGTCATTTAAATGAACAAAAGTGGTAAAATACTCTTCTCAGACATACTTAAATCAGGGGTCCTCAAACTATACAGCCCACCGAAGCCATTAATCCAGCCCGCGCAGGACCATGAGGATGCCCCGCCCACATCACCCCGCCCACATGCCGGCCCCCACCCTTCGGCCGAGCGCATGACTTACCTTCACGAGCCCCGCAGGCTGGAACTGGAAGGTAAGGCCAACATTTTTGACCTGCAGACTGCTACTGGAGGCGGGGGTAGGCCAAAACCGGGGCGCACAGACGCCCCGGGAGGAAAACCGGACCCGTTTTTGGCCTGGAGAGTGCTACTGGAGGTGGGGGAGGTGGAAAACAGGATGCGTGGATGCCCCAGTAGGCCAAAACCGGGCCCGTTTTAGCCCATTTTTGGCCTGCAGAGTGCTACTGGAGGTGGGGTAGGTGAAAAATGGGGTGCGCAGATGCCCGTTTTTGGCCCACCTCCGTAGCACTCTGCAGGTCAAAAACGGGGTGCATGGAGGCCTCCCGAAGCGTCCGCGCGCCCCGTTTTTCACCTACCCCGCCTCCAGAAGATAGAGAGGGAAGGAAAGAGAGACAGAAAGAGGGAGAGAGAGAGACAAGACACACACAGAGAGAAAGAGATAGAGAAAGAAAGAGAGACTTGTTGATTGTAAGTTCCTTGGGGCTGAAAAGAATCGCTGCAAAACTGAGTTTCCTGAAGTGGACCACTAGACTCCTAAACAACTGAAAAAAATGATCTAGTAAAAAGAAAAGTCGACCAAAAGAGCAACATGCAAACAAAAGCAAATAAAACACCCCCAGGAGCAAAACAAATTAAAGTTTAATTTGTGTGCAGTTTAATGAACTGCTAAATTGGCCACGCCCACCTAGTCACATGACCTAGCCATGCCCACCCAGTCACATGCCCACCTCACCACGCCCACCCAGCTGGTCCAGCCCTCCAACAGTGAGGGATGTGAATTGGCCCTGTTTAAAAAGTTTGAGGACCCCTGACTTAAATACTGTTGGATGGGTATTCATTTTCAAGCATCTTTCAGCTGTAGATCTAAACATTAAAGGGAAGCTGAAATACACATGAAAATTACTGATAGTGCATTATATCTATAGTTAAAATCTATAAATTTTATTAAATACTCATATCCTACAAAAGAAGTCTATCCTTGCCAGCATTCATTCCATTTTACAAATGGATGAGATGTTCATTTACAACAGATATTATAAAATCTGAAAATTACAAAGGAAATCAGAAATATTTGTTCTACATATTTTTCACTCTTTGCTGGTTCTATATTCACGGTTAGAAAAACAGCATTCGCCTTTTTTAAAAATACAATATTGTGTTTCCGAGTGGACAGCAGCCTTTTCCCATTAATCTATAGAAATACATTCCCCAGCATGCAACTGATGTCAGGGAGCATGCGCAATAGCGCTCAACACCCATAGACAAAGGCCCCCCTCCCAGCTTCTGAACATGCTCAGTGGTAGCCACGCGCCCACGCCGTCTTGCAGGGTCTTGGGCATCATGGCGGAGACAGAGGTCTCGCAAACTACCCGGATCCCGCAGACTAGCGCTCCTTCCTCCGCCACCTCCTCTGCAGTTACAACGCCGCCGGTAGTAGGGGGAAGCGGAGCTGGAGGAAGCACCAGTGACCCGGTCCGTCCAGGATTAAGTCAGCAGCAGCGCGCGAGCCAGCGCAAGGCGCACGCGCGGAGCTTCCCGCGGGCAAAAAAGCTGGAAAAGCTGGGAGTATTTTCAGCATGCAAGGTACGGGGGCCTGGAGGAGACAAAAGAGTTTGGGACTGCCTTCGGGTGTGTGGACCAGCCATCGTTGGATATTTTTCTTCCGGACAAGATGCTGTAAACTTAAAAAACATAAACGCATGCAAATTCCTGCCAGTTCATGGTTTCAAGATTTTATTTATGGAACTATCCTGTGCTCTAGGCCCTTCTCAGTAACCGCCTTTGGGATATAAGGCGTTGCTCTACAAATCGGTGGTTCTTTTGGCCTGTTCGGCTACTCTGATGGGCACTAGGTGGCTCTCCAAAATCTAGACAGGTCTTTTGCACCCATTCTAACTATCGTCCCTTGACCAGCAGTAGTAGGAATTAAAAGTATGCAAATTTTTGCACGCAAGGCATATAGTCTTTTGCTTAGCTATACCACCTCATCAATTTAAAATTTAAATCAAAGTACTGATTTTAATCACATCCATCAAATGCTTCCCGAGAAACATACCTGCCTAATGAAGATACATTTATTTGTCTAAAAGAGAGAAATTCTGTTCTTCATAAGGTTTAGAGTTATCAGGATATTAAATGCCATGGGATTTGCAACCTTATATCCATAGTTTTAGACCATATTATTTACCTTATTTGCCCAAAATATATTAAGTACACTTTTAAAATGCATTTTTAAAAGATCACTTCTATGTGATTAGGAAAAAAACCTCTATCAAAGTTAGATTTGACTTTTTCCCTTAATGAGAAGAAAACTAGCAAGCTGATAAAATACTTTAAGAGGAAACAAAAGTATAGTGTGGGTTGTGTAGAAGGCTTGATTTGCAGGTTATTGAATATTCAACAGATTATAAAGTAATTTGCTGTATTTATAGTGAACATATCTTTGAAGATACTTGCTGTGCCATGATGACAGTGTGGTGCCTTGGAGGGGGCATGGCTGCACATATACACCTCTCAGCATCCCCTTAAAGAAGCGTCTTTTCCTGACTTGCACTGTAGCATTCTGCATCCCTAGAGTACATATAACAATACACAGAGAGGGTGACTGAATGTATACAGTAATAAGAACCATTAGCAGAGACAAACAGGATGTTAACAGGATATGAAGTTGCATGCATTTTTCCACCTCAAGAAATATCACATTCGCCCATTTTATCAGTGACAATATTATGAGGAGCAAGAGTACATGTGGGAAATGAGAGAAATCAATTTCTGTTTTCTCAGAAGTGAGACAGAAATGCTTTATGTATCTCTCTATAGTCTTTTTGTGTCAAAAGGCCATTATTATTTTTAATAAAATGAAAAACAAACAGTCAAATGTTGAGAAACATTTCCTGCAATAATGCTGGAGTAATGAACATTCAATACAGATTTACTTTATAAAGTAGCTTTAAGGGAGGAAAATTGTGACCTCTCCATATATTATTAGAAGACAACTATTCCAGATCATTGCCTTAGTTAGCTGGAGCTGATAGGGACTAAAGTTAGAATCACTAACAAATGTAATTTTTAGAAGTGTCAGAAATGAGAAATTGTACACAGGGAAGGAACTTATCTATTTTAATATATTTTATTTAACTATATTAATTACATCAGTTTAAGCCCATGCATGGAATATAAATGTCTTTGCAACTCAGTAAAATTAAACATGTTCTGCTGTAGAACTTATCCATGGAGATATTTGAAGTGTTCTCATCTCCTCAATGTACTTACAAAGCTGTCCGGTTCATATTTGTTTTCTTAGTATTCTTAAATTATATTTCCTCCATAATCTATAATGCTGCCAAGTTTTGTATAGTTCAAAAAATTAAACACCCATAATTCACTGCCAGGAAGTCAGATAAAGGCTATATACAGATAGTCCTTGAATTGCGACCCCAATTGAGCCAAAAATTTTGTTGCTAAGCAAGACAGTTGTTAAGTGTGTTTTGTTCCATTTTATGACCTTTCTTGCCACAGTTGTTAAGTGAATCAATGCAGTTGTTTAGTTAGTAACATAGAATCTGGCTTCCCCACTGACTGCCTGTCAGAGGATTGCAAAAAGTGATCAAATGCCCTCAGGACATCACAACTGTCATAAATATATGCCAGTTAGCAAGCAACTGAATTTTGATCACGTGACCATGGAGGTACTGCAACCATCAAAAATGTGAAAAGGGGGTCATAAGTTACTTTCTTCAGTGCTATTGTAACTTTGAATGGTCATTAAATGAATGGCTGTAACTAGAAGACTACCTATACTCCTATCAGTGTTGATCACTTCAGTTACCATACCTTTTAATCTTTCCTGCTACTACTTTTGTATATATTTATATCACACCATTTAATCCTGTAGTATCAATATTTTAAGGTTTACGGTCTAATATTAGTTTCAAAGTTCACATAGATTTTAGTAAAATAGGTAGTCTTTGACTTACAACAGTTCATTTAGTGACTGTTCAAAATTATAATGGCACTGAAAAAAGTGACTTACGATCATTTTTCACACTTATGACCATATTAGTATCACCATGAGCGTGTGATCAAAATTCAGATGCTTGGCAAATGGTTCATACTTATGACCATTGCTGTGTCCCAAAATCATGTGAACACCTTTTGCAACCTTTAACAAGAAAAATCAGTGGGGAAGCCAGATTCACTTAGCAACCATGTTACTAATTTATCAACTGCAGTGCTTCACTTAACAACTGTGGCAAGAAAGGTCATAAAATAGGGCAAAATGTCTCACTTAACAACAGAAATTTTGCGCTCAATAGTGGTCATAAGTTGAGGAATACCTGTACAGCAGCGGTTCTCAACCTGTGGGTCGCGACCCCTTTGGGGGTCGAACGACCATTTCACAGGGGTCACCGCGTGCGTTAGCCCACCATCTTGGTGCCACCGTCACTGCAGGGGTGAAATGCTCCCGGTTCGGCCGTGCCTGCGGGTCGCCGGACAGCTGATAGCGTCGGAAGCGGGAGACATCGCCCGGACGCCGCCATTTGGGTTCTTTTACCCTCTGCGCATGCGCAGAACGCTTTGTGCATGTGCAGAGGGTAAAAGACCCCAAATGGCGGCGGGTGGGCAAAGTCTCCCGCTTCTATCGCTACCAGCTGTCAGGCGACCCGCAGGCACGGCCGAACCGGGAGTTTTTCACCCCTGGTCGCGGCATTAGAAAGGTTGAGAACCACTGCTGTACAGGAATTTTGTAGATTTGTGTTACTAATTCTAATATTCTATAGCTTTTTATATATTGATGTTTTGTACCACACACGTTTTATACTCTACTATAGTGGTTCTTAAGTAGTGTGCCATTGCACACAGGTATACCATGGGCTTGTTACTATTGTGCCACGGTTGTGCCAAGGTTTTTGTCACATTACTTTTTAAAATATTTTATTGTATTACCATATATAATGCCTTGGTAAGACCACACTTGGAATACTGCATCCAGTTTTGGTTGCCATGATGTAAAAAAGATGTTGAGACTCTAGAAAGAGTGCAGAGAAGAGCAACAAAGATGATTAGGGGACTGGAGGCTAAAACATATAAAAAACGATTGCTGGAATTGGAATGTCTAGTTTAATGAAAAGAAGGACTAGGGGTGATATGATAGCTGTGTTCCAATATCTCAGGGGTTGCCACAAAGAAGAGGGAGTCAAACTATTCTCCAAAGTACCAGAGGGCAGGACAATAAACAATAAACTAATCAAGGAGAAAAGCAACCTAGAAGTAAGGAGAAGCAACTTAGCAACTACGGAGAAATTTCCTGAGAGAATAATCAGTGGAAAAACTTGCCTCCAGAAGTTGAGACTGCTCTAACACTGGAAGTTTTTTAAAAAGAGATTGGACAACCATTTGTCTGAAATGGTATAGGCTTTCCTGCCTGAGCAGGGGGTTGGACTAGAAGACCTCCAAGGTCCTTCCAACTCTGTTATTCTATTCTGTTCTGTTCTGTTCTGTTCTACATAATTTGATACAATGCAGATATTTTTAAAATTGTATAATTTCCCCTCAAACCTTCCTACATGTTCTATACAAAATTAATAATTTTCTGATGTGCCACAGAACTAGGGCTATATTCAATATTTGTGCCATGGATTTAAAAAGGTTGAGAAACAGTGCTGTACTATATTACAGTTTTATAGTCTCAATAGAAATTTTAATTATAAAACACACACACATTTTAGTAAAATACTAATTTTATAGCTTTGTGTTAATCATTCTAATTTTGTTATTTTGTGTAGTTGGGAAGCTAGATTGTTCATAGAGGCAGTCATTGTTTAGTGATTATCTCATTTAGTCATCATTCACTGTGAAGACAGCAATGAGAATATAAATTTGCAACTAAAGTCATACTTATGATCTTTGCTTGTCTGTAAAGCAAAGGAAAGTTGAAATAAGATCATAAGCATAGTTATAGTTTCTCTTAGTAACTGCTTTGCTTAATGATCAAGTTGTTGGTTCCAGTTGTGGTTGCTAAATGAGAATGACAGTAGTGCTAATATTAGTTTTTGTTGGTCATTGACTGTTATAAAGGTAAAATTTTATTTGATCAAAATGCACTCACTTTTTTTTAATCACAGATCTCCTTAATTCTTAGAATGCATCTCCAAAAGCCAACGGTGGCTTGGCCAATGAAAATGTTAACCTTTGTCTTTATGTGTTCAGTGGCTTATGTTCTGCCTCTGTTTTTCTCCCATCTTTGCAGGCTAATGACTCTTGCAAGTGCAATGGTTGGAAGAACCCAAATCCTCCCACAGCTCCCCGCATGGATTTGCAACAAACAGTCACCAATCTCAGTGAACCATGCCGTAGTTGTGGACATACACTAGGTAACTACAGAGTCACTTACCATCCTCCACCACAATCTTCTCTCACTGAGACTGAAATATATGGTTGACAGGAGGAGAGATTTCAAAATTGAAGCACAGATGTGCAGCATACTGACTAGGGAAATCTAGGATTTGAAATCCAGGCATCTGAAAGTTTACAGCAGGTTGAAAAGCATTGCTGTAAAACACTACTAGCCAGATGAAAGATTATCTGCTAGAACCATAACACAGAGCCAATAGCAAGGAAGTGAAAAGAGTAGGAAACTTTTACAGATTGTAAAATCTTAATTTGATATTGGCTATTCCCATATATTTCATTCAAGGTTGGGCCTGATGGGGACTTTCAAAGACGTCTTTGAATGTGTTTGAATATTAGTAGTCCGGGTTGGTAGTTAGGCTGTTGGTTTGAGCTCTGAGCTTGGCAATTTGGTTGCAAACGTTTCGTCACCATTCGAGGAGACATCATAAGTGCGTTTTGAATTGTACTCGTCTGTCAGAACACAGATCTTTAAATACTTTCGAAAGAACTGCATCAACCACGATCCCGAATATAGCATTTAAAACGAACAGACACCCCACTATGCAGCAACCAAATTATAACCCATTGGTTCACAAGAAATTGGACCATGTCTCAGTAACAAAAGCCAGCCACTCAAACTATCAAACAAGCCGAAACCAGACCATGACTCAGAAGCACCCAGATAACAACTCTAATCTTAATCTGCATCACACAGATGGTTCTTAACTACAGCCCAGCAACAACAGCCCAAAATCAGATCATGACTCAGAAATATCCAAATAAACAACATTCAGACTAATTTGCATCTTATAAAAAGGTATTTAAAAGCCTGTGTTCTGACGAGCACAATTCAAAATGCACTGATGATGTCTCCTTGAATGGTGATGAAACCTTTGCAACCAAATTGCCAAGCTCAGAGCTCAAACCAACAGCCTAATATCTTTGAATGGATTGCTTCTTTCAACAAGCAATATTCTCTTGTCAGCTCTTGACATTGGTGACAGCAGTTCTAGTTGGTTGTTAGATCGGCCATTTATCTTCTTATGCATTAGCTTACTATTCTTCAGCTACATAAGTTTTAGGATGTAGTTTTGAAAAGTTTGTAATGATAAACTTGAACTATTATAGAATTTGTTTTTCTTCCTTTGTTGTGACTTTCTAGTTATAGTTTTTTTTTTATTTGTTTGCCCTCCTATGCTGCTTATTTCTTGAAAAATACTACCTTAAGAGCACTGGGAAATCAATTGGTGGTCACTGAGGGCTAAACACAAAGATAAAAAAATGAGAAAGAGGATCCATGGTAGGAAACAGCACGGAGCTTTTGGGGCAATGGAATTCTGGATACGCCTGATTTTGTTTATATACCTATTTTAGAGAAAAAGCAATTAGATAACTCATTATTTTCTTTTAAGTTAAAGCTTTCTGGACTTGTGTATGACATCAGATGGTCTTGTCATGTTAATTTTTTGTGTTGTTTTTATTTGGCTTTTTAAGGATAATTTAAATACTTCAATACAATCTTCATCAAAAAAAATTGTGTGTGTGTGTATCCTTTCAATAATCTTCCAAGTTGGATAAAAAGGGAGGTGATTAGTCTACGCCAGAATCATAAGCCAAGAACTGATCTTGACTTAAAATTCTGATCAGTTAGGAGAACAAGACTCCTGACTAGAGTGGAAAGTTGGGAAGCTATAAAACCAGTATTTTTATTTTCAAAAATACCTTTGTGCTTCACATAAAATTCCAGTAAGCATTCTTAAAAATAAAAATGGTGGATGGGTGCACTTTATTGCTTTAGATAAAACTCTATGCACCTTCCCAAGAAGGGGGAAAAAAAGATAAGCTGTAATATCAGAAGCAATATCAGGCCTGATTTATGCAGCCATTCCATTTTATGATTGACCATGATCACCATGGCAATCATCTGTTTTCTTTGTCAGTTTTCTATCACTTCTATCACTTTGATTAGACAAAGAGAAAAATTAATAGACAGAGAATTTCATTCATATTCCAACAGGGTTCCTAGTTTAAAGAGATGAAGCTCAAAGCATGATCTGATTTTCTTGCCTACCTTTAGCTGACCATGTTTCTCATCTGGAGAATGTCTCTGAGGAAGAGATCAACCGTCTTCTGGGGATGGTGGTAGATGTGGAGAACCTCTTCATGTCTGTGCATAAAGAGGAAGACACAGACACCAAACAAGTTTATTTCTACTTATTCAAGGTGAGATAGGATTCTAGAGTGCTTCTTTGGGATAGAAGCCTATCTGAAGTCACCTTATCCTAAATCAGCTATTTTTCATTGTTATGTCATTATAATGCAGATCAGTATTGCTAATGTGATCTGCTCGTCTAGTGTGCTGGAGATACTTTGAATATGGGCCAGATGATATATTTTTTTAAATAGTAGCTTCTATGCCTACCTTTGACCTGACTTGATTGGGGGCAACTCATTTTGGTTTACTTTTTGGTCCTCTAGTTTTCTTGTGCTGCATCACCCAGAGTCTGCTGATTGTACAAATTTGCCACTATTTAATATTATAAATAATTACTGAAATAAATAAAATGTCATTGAATTTAGCTTGTTAAATGAGTATGACTTTGTTCGGTAATGTTGGTTTCCTAGAAAAAAAAAGGCTGCCTAGGATAACTGGCCCTGGAAAATGTTTGGCTTGCATTGGATTCTTTTTTAATATATATATCTAGCATTCATTTAGCATTCATTTTACTGAATAATTTAACAAAAGGTGTGTGTGTGTGTGTGTGTGCAAAAAAATTTTTTTTGTCCTCTCCCAGCACCCAGGATCACTCTGCAGATCTCCCAAACCCTCTGCCCACCCCGTTTTTGCAAAAAACGGGCAGTTTTTCACCCGTTTTTTGCAAAAACGGGGGCGTTTTTGCCCTCCCCAAGCCCCCAGGAGCACTCTGCAGACCTCCCAAACCCTCTGCCCACCCCGTTTTTGCAAAAAACGGATCGTTGTTTGCCCGTTTTTTGCAAAAACAGGGGTGTTTTTGCCCTCCCCCAGTTCCCAGGAGCACTCTGTAGACCTCCCAAACCTTCTGCGCACCCGTTTTTGCGTGGGTCGGGGCTTTGGGAGGCCAAACATGGCTGTATTCTGTGTATAAGACGAACCAACATTTCCACCCTCTTTTAGGGGGAAAAATAAAAGGTGCGTCTTATACACCGAAAAATACGTTAAATCTATGACATTTGGATAAACCAGGGGTCTGCACCTTGCGGCTCCGGAGCCGCATGCGGCTCTTTGGGCCATCTGCTGCGGCTCCCTGTCACCCTGTCACGGCAGGGGGATGAAAGAGGCA